>CM059219.1:12395755-12523255 GCA_030347435.1 Clarias fuscus
TTTCATAATACATATAATCACATGAAATAATACATACAAATAATTACATAATTACATACATACATTATATAAGTACATTCAAGGCAAACAGTTGATCTGATCGCTTCTCTCAGAAAAAAATATAATCTTTCTGTACATGTTTGCCCCACCTGGGGGTAACATTAGGTGACGTGATAAAGTTCCAGGTAAAACATTTTACATGGATTCCTGATAACTAATATTAAACTGTTTGAGAGGCACTCTCCTCCACTAGGCATTGCTTCAGATTCATCCACTGACAGATTACACACTTTACATCATATCACACTGTAAAAGGTCTATTCTGATCAAATGCTTTGAGCATGTAAACACACATTTATCAGATCAGCTTCCATTAAAAAATAAACTGTTAAAAAGGTTGGAATCTTTGCTCTTAAAATTAATTTAAGATTTAAGAATAAAAAATTTATATTTAACCAGGATGAATTCAGATTGAGGGAATATTTTCCATGTACATGTGGTTAGTGATGATGAAAAAAATCTATTCATATGTGGTCTGGATGAAATTTTGAAAATGTAATTAAATTAGAAAATTTTCTGTGGCCTGGAGTTTATCCCAGGAGACTCTGGGCATGAGGCAAGGTACACCCTGAACAGGGTGATAATCCATCGTAGGACACACACACACACACACACACACACACACACACACACACACACACACACACACACACACACACACACACACACACACTACAGGCAAATTGGGAGTGCCAATTAGCCTAATCTGCATGTCTGCAGGAAACCCACCAAGCAGGGGGGAGAACATGCAATCCCCACAAACCCAGGCCCAAGGCACGAATTGAACCCTTGTCCCTGGGGGCGTGAGGCCACAGAACTAACCACTACATCACTACACTTTCATTAATGTACTATTCAGTGTAAAAATCAGTTGCTTGATTTGTTGACAACTTGACAAGTTGACTGTGGTAGCTACATGCACACAAGCCATGCACCAATAACCTCTGCTCTTTCTTTCTTTCTTTATGTATTTTTTCTATAACATGTCTCGGTACACAACCCAGAATATCAGACAGCAGATATGACAGCATTGCAGGTAAGAACTAAAGTATGAATGAATAGAGAACTGATGAGACATCAGGACTTCCTTGAAGATTGGTCTGAGGAATCATTTGTGCCAATTCTTCAGCGTTACAGTGCCATAGCTAATTTAATAAAATTACAATTTGCTAAAAATGCATGTACATGAATGACATTGCTGAGTTACACACTAGTGTAAACATACAGTATGTTTGGCTAGCATGTGCTTATTTAATAGTTGCCTAGCAACCAGGTTCTCATTAGTTTAACCACTTGAACAGTCTGTGTGTGTGTGTGTGTGTGTGTGTGTGTGTGTGTGTGTGTGTGTGTGTGTGTGTGTGTTCAACTTCCCATGAAAGCACAACTTCCATTTCCTCCATCTCTGTCTTGCGATACTTTTGGGATCTGTTTTCATGTTGTTTGTTCATTTTGATCATCATCGATGAGGTGTAAAGATGCTAACAGTTTCAATAGAAAGAGTGCTGCTGTGTAGCTTTGGGTTAAAAACAATGCCGTGTTCTTTAGCTGCAGCTTCCAAAATCCTCTGTCCCTGTGGAGCTTGTTAGCCCTGTGTGTGTGTGTGTGTGTGTGTGTGTGTGTGTGTGTGTGTGTGTGTGTGTGTGTGTGTGTGTGTGTGTGTGTGTGTGTGTGTGTGTGTGTGTGTGTGTGTGTGTGTTTGTGTGGTGTTGCTTCACCTGGTGAAGCTGCAGGGACATCAGGAACACACACACACACACACACACACACACACACACACACACACACACACACACACACACACACACACACACACACATTATCATCATCATCATACACGTTTTAGCAGAAACGTTTTATTAGAGTAAATTGGCTATGTGTGTTTACTCTGCACCAACTTTGTGAACAGCACAATGTGTGTGTGTTTGTGTGTGTGTTTGTGTGTGCGTGTGTGTGTGTGTGAGAGAGAGAGAGAGAGAGAGAGAGAGAGAGAGAGAGAGAGAGAGAGAGAGAGAGAAAGCGCACATGTGTGTCTTTCTCCTGTCTCCTGTTTTAAATCCCTGCTGTGTGTGATGGTGCACAAATGTGATTATGGAAAAAAGAAAATCCATGAAGCTCTCACTCCTCAAGCCACAAAGCTCTCTGTGGGCTCATTTAAAATAACACACACACACACACACACACACACACACACACACACACACACACACACACACACACACACACACACACAGGCTCTGTGTGTTTGTTTTTCATAGTTAATGCTTGTTTTGTGAGGATGTTTGAAATTGTTGTTATTGTGTGTTTCTTCTGGTGTTGTTAGCATTAGATGACAGGCTAACAAGTGTGAGATACTGAAATTAGTGATTGATTTATTCATTTCTATTGAGCAGTAACTGGGTAAAATTCCTCCCCATTGGTTTAATCACAGAATTACTATTGGGCACACCAGTGTAAGATTTGGTTATTTTAACCGGAATTTGTGACAAAGAAGGGCTATTATATTTAGTATAATCATTAGTAATCGTGGTAGTATTAGTATTAGGTCAATATATACAAGTTTGGTATCATTGCACAGCTCAAGTTCTCAAACAAATGCATTTTCTGTAAGTGCAAACACTGTATATACACCAGTGGAAATATTGGAAATGTGTATTATAAGACACATCTTGCTTTGGTACACAGTACTGGGCAAAAGTCTTGAGCCAGCCCTTATTTATTCATATTTTTATTCTGAAGAGCCAGACTTTCTTATATTTTTAATATTAGAGGAATAGTGGAATAGTTCTCCAAGCTTCCTGAATGACTTTTTTTGACTCTCATTTTCAGTCCAGTCCCTTTACCTGACCAGTTTCAAAGGAATAATTTTTATTTGTTAAGACACACACTGTCCTGTGAATCATTTAAACATTAAAACATATAACCTGAATAATGGACCAGTGAGAAACAGGTGCAATGATTAGTATACTGGTCATCCCGAATGCTGAGTGGTTGTTCCTGAATGGTCTGAAATGACAGGGGTAATGAGGTTGCTGCTGAGGTTGTTACATAAACAAGCTTTTTAAATTGTATTTTTTGGTATTTTGCAGCCTGTCACAGTAAAACACCATACCCAATTTCTTTATTTTATTATCTAGATAATTTCATTTACTATATGAATTATATATATGAAGAACTAGACTTTTGCACAGAACTGTATAACATAGGCTATGAGAAGTCAATATGTGCAAAAGCTACTGAAATGATAATGCTATGCATTGTAAATTACACTGTTCTAATAAAAATAATAATAGTCTGTAGAAGGAGATAAAAGCTTACTGTATGTTAGTCATGCATAAATATGTGCAAGATATATGTACCCTTCCTGTAATAAACATGTAAATGTATGTATATACAGATAATGTACAGACATACAAAGACGTCTAGGGTATACTGTATACTATGAATCTACAATTCATACATACAATGTACAGTATGTAAGCAATACAACAAAAGAAGGAGTGCTGTTGTATGCAAGGCAGTGTTAGGGCCGTAGGTATGGGGACGCAGCCCGAGTCCCAAAGATATCACTGATATTCAGCACAACACCACGTTCAAGTGCGATATTGCTTTTATATAACAGTTCCACAAAGACCATTTATTACCAACAGATTATTATTTTCTTTGTTTATTTAACAAGTTATTTTCATGTGCCATGCATTGAGCATTGAGCTGGTGAGTGCAGTTATTCACTGACCATTAATAATTTAATTAAAGGGAGAAAATTGTTTTAAATTCTTACCTGAACTATGTAGCCAAAAGTTACATCATACAGGTAAGAGTGCCAAAAGTGAATAAACCATGGAGGTTGTAGACAGTCTTGAGAATATTACAAGATTTATTTCATATAGACTGTATGAGAAGAACTGGACTAAATCCCAGGTAATCCAGAAATGGGCATATGGGCATTGTGAACAACTGTTGGATGGAACACACCAACTTACCTCAGTTGCCACAAGCTAGCTACCATGACATTCCTTGTTAACTCCCAGATTTTATGTAGTAATTTACAGTAAACTGCAACAATTTCTGGAAAAAAAAGGTGATGCATAGCAGATTTCTAGCAGTTTGACACTATATTACAGCTGTTATTAAATCAGACACTCTCCTAATTATGCTTAATTTTATGACTTATATAATTTTAACTGATAAGATTTTTTTTTTAATCAAGCCAAGTACAATTTTCATGACTGGGAAATTTAACTATGGAAAGCAAAACTTTTTTGAGGAACTGCATGTTTTGGCACTTCTCCATTGGCTTCATTCTTCAGAACTTCTTGTAGAGTTTGCTCTACAGTTGGATCCCAAATACAGTAGCATTCAATGGAAAGCTAATGCAATGGGGTGTACATTCACTTGTTCCACACACCAAGTCGTGCCCTTGATCAGGAGTTAAAGATAGATTTGGGATTCAGACTTGCATTAGAACCTAGATAGCATTGCGGCTCACTTTATCTAAAAACACACAAAAAAAGATTTTTCGGAGGCAATTCAGACTGACTTAGAAGCCATTTCTAAGGCATCAAAGTGTTGTGTAAGATGTCATATTATTATGTTTATGGTTTTGAATGTGGGGTTCAGCAGGCAGCTAGTGTCCTCTCTTTCTGTACCGGCCTACTTTCACCTATGTTGGTGAACGACAGTTAGTGAAATGAACAGCTGTTAGAACACCAGTGATGTGGTGTAACAGAGCAGTGTAGTGTTCAGCAGGGTAACACTTGTGGGGAAGAAGGTGGTCCTGAACCTGCTGGGTCGGATGTGAACGTTACTGTACTGACTCATGGATGAAAGGAACAGTTTCAACAGTTTGAAGATGTTCAGTGTGTGTCAGTTGGGCACCAATGATTTGTTAAGCTGTTTCCATGAATTCTTTGCAGGGATTTCCTTTCACACATCATAGAGCTGCCATATTTTTATGGTGGAACAATGGAAACTTGTTATAGTCTAGGGAGAAGAAGAACTTCTGTCTCTTCAAATAGTTAAGGCACTGTTGCGCTTTCCAAACCTATAGTGAAGTGTGGTGCCAGGACAGATCCTCAGGGATGTGGACACCAAGGAGGTGAGGACACGTTCCACTTCAGTGCCACCAATGTCGATTGGAGAGTGTGTCTGCTGCTTTTTGACTTCCGGAGGTTTACAGTGAGCTCTTTGCTAGTCCTCGGAAGCAATAGTGATTTGTATTTATTTATTTTAAATTAACAACCTTAGTTGTCCCCTCTAGTTCTAATACTATATACACACGTGGACAAAATTGTTGGTACCCTCCGGTAAATGAAAGAAAAACTCACAATGGTCACATAAATAACTTTAATCTGACAAAAGTAATAATTAAAAAAAATTCTATGAATGCAAACCAATGAAAGTCAGACATTGCTTTTCAACCATGCTTCAACAGAATTATTTAAAAAAATAAACTCATGGAACAGGCCTGGACAAAAATGATGGTACCCCTAGAAAATACTGAAAATAATATGACCAAAGGGACATGTTAATTCAAGGTGTGTCCACTAATTAGCATCATAGGTGTCTACAATCTTGTAATCAGTCAGTGGGCCTATATATAGGGCTCCAGGTAGTCACTGTGTTGTTTGGTGACATGGTATGTACCACACTCAACATGGATCAGAGGAAGCAAAGGAAAGAGTTGTCTCAGGAGATTCGAAAGAAAATTATAGACAAGCATGTTAAAGGTAAAGGCTATAAGACCATTTCCAAGCAGCTAGATGTTCCTGTGACTACAGTTGCACATATTATTCAGAAATTTAAGATCCATGGGACTGTAGCCAACCTCCCTGGACGTGGCCGCAGGAGGAAAATTGATGACAAATCAAAGAGACTGATCATCAGAATGGTAACAAAAGAGCCCAGAAAGACTTCTAAAGAGATCCAAGGTGAACTTCATGCTCAAGGAACATCAGTGTCAGATCGCACCATCTGTCGTTGTTTGAGCCAAAGTGGACTACATGGGAGACGACCAAGGAGGACACCATTGTTGAAAACAAATCATAAAAAAGCCAGACTGGAATATGCCAAACTACATGTTGACAAGCCACAAAGCTTCTAGGAGAATGTCCTATGGACAGATGAGACAAAAATGGAACTTTTGCCAAGGCATATCAGCTCTATGTTCACAGATGGAAAAGTGAAGCATATCTAGAAAAGAACACTGTCCGTACTGTGAAACATGGAGGAGGCTCTGTTATGTTCTGGGGCTGCTTTGCTGCATCTGGCACAGGGTGTCTTGAATCTGTGCAGGGTACAATGAAATCTCAAGAATATCAAGGGATTCTAGAGAGAAATGTGCTGGCCAGTGTCAGAAAGCTGGGTCTCAGTCGCAGGTCATGGGTTTTGCAACAGGACAATGACCCAAAACACACAGCTAAAAACACCTAAGAATGGCTAAGAGGAAAACATTGGACTATTCTAAAGTGGCCTTCTATGAGCCCTGACCTCAATCCTATTGAGCATCTTTGGAAGGAGCTGAAACATGCTGTCTGGAAAAGGCACCCTTCAAACCAGAAACAACTGGAGCAGCTTGCTCATGAGGAGTGGGCCAAAATACCTGCAGAGAGGTGCAGAAGTCTCATTGACAGTTACAGGAATCGTTTGATTGCAGTGATTGCCTCAAAAGGTTGTGCAACAAACTATTAAGTTAGGGGTACCATCATTTTTGTCCAGGCCTGTTCCATGAGTTCATTTTTTTTTATAATTCCGTTGAAGCATGGTTGAAAAGCAATGTCTGACTTTCATTGGATAACATTCATAGAATTCTTATTTATTATTACTTATGTCAGATTAAAGTTATTTCTGTGACCATTGTGAGTTTTTTGTTTCATTGACCGAAGGGTACCAACAATTTTGTCCACGTGTGTATATATTAGAACTTTGTTTTTTTTAAAGAAATATATATATAAAAATAAAAACATAAATAAAAAATATAAAACATAAATAAAATATATATTAAAAAAACATAAAGTTTTATGGATTCATAAGTTAGCATCATACATAATTACATAGCAGACTTTCCACTGAATAAATTGGGGTACATCATAAAATATTCTATGTTAAGTTTGACCAGCAGTGTAATCAAAGTCATCAAAGTTTATGACATGCTTGTATCATTTTGAGATTTTTTTTGCTTAAATTTCAGTGCTGCTATAATGCTCCGCCAATAGGAGGATAACAAACTCACAAGGCAGCTACAAAGGCAGTAATGGTACAGGAATGACAATGAGTGAAATAATGTATGCTAATGTAAAATCCTCTTGTTACCTCAAGCTTACATTTAAAAATGGTTGTGTTTATGTGAATCACGTATCTCTAGCTCCATTAATTATTAGTGTAGTCATAATGAACAAGTCTGAGGTGATGGTGACAGGGAGAAAATCCCTGAGGCAACATCACAACGAATCCTTGACAGGAACCACACTCAAATGGGGACCCATCCTCATTTGGGTGATCCTAACTTTATAGGATCGTCATCATGGGGAACCCATGAATAGCTCCGATTTTATGTTGATCTCGTACTGTGTGGCGAGGAATAATCATAAGAGATCGCTGAAATCACACAGCGACAAAAGAGTGTGAGTTTAACATTGTGCTAATAACGACTTTAAATGATGCTTATAGGGTGCCAGGATTTTCAGCAGGACCTCAGATTGTTGTCCTGATATGTGCATATAATAAACTGATGTTGATATAATGTCTAAAAACCAGTTGTAACATTAAACCCAGTTAAAAAGTCTCTGGGAACAAATGCTGATAATTCTCAGAATTCTTTTTTTTAATCTGTCAAACAAATAAAACAAATGTATTTTTGGACACTTTTATTGAAGTATTAAGAGATACAGAAACAAAAATATCAACCTTCAAATTGCTCCATCAGGAATCTTGAACTGCACCATCCATGCATTTCGTTCCCAAACACCATGGTCTTGCACATTTTTTCAGTGACCTTTTACTTGCTAAACTGAAACAGAATCACAACTTCTCCATCAAAGCGTAGCGTTTGGGATGCAGCACGTGATTTGTAGCTTTTGTGCCGTTTCTTAAGAACACTAACGAGTCATAAATTCTAGGGTTTTTGGCTTAAGCATTATCTATTTAAAAAATGTTCTGTGAAAAAGGAAAAATTAAATCAGAGCTTGATTCGTCTAGCGTGAACTCGGCTTAACAATGGCGGAGTGTGAGTCCTAACCGATCCCAGATGGAGGGAGCGAGGGAGGAGTGTGTTAGCCAGAAGAGGAAGGATGAGCTCATTTTTTATCCTCGGTGCTGATAAATAAGGAACACATGCTGAAGATCCTTTTGATTTTCCCCTCCCTTTAATCCACAGGCCTCGTAAATCAGAGGAGGCCTCGATTTTGGGTCTGAGATGGCGGGAGGATGAGGAGGAGGAAGAGATGGATGGACAGATTTCCTGATAGATGACAAAACAGCGTCATGTGTGCTGTACATGTTCACCGGTTCCCTGTAGAGAGCTCGCGCAATCGCTCTTGTTCGGCTCTGGGGAAGAACAAGGAAGAAGGATGCGGCCAAGTTTTTCGGAGAAGAGGTGAAGAGGTATAGATACAGGCACATACACACAAGTACTCTGCATTAGTGGCTCGGATCCACGCAGTGAGTTTGATTTAGGACGCAGGCCGTGAACTTTCCCAAGCTCTTTGTGAAAAAGAAAAAAGTAAAGTGTGATTACATCCAGGAGAGAGTAAACGAGTGTAATCTCCTCTTCCACTTAGATTAGTTTGGGTTTTCGGGTTCGGGATTAGCTACAGGATTTGTCTAAACCTCAGGAAACTTTCACCTGCTGCTGCACACATCCTGCCTTCGTTTCTCCAACAGCAGATAATTTGTGTGTGTTCTGTTTTTTGTTTTTTAGTTAAGATATGAAATTCCATCTGCAGTTACTGATCTTTACACCAGATGACTGAACATTACCAGCTATCATCCTCAGGTCTTCAGACTTTAGGACAATCTATTTTTATACAGTGACATGATTTCAGTGTTTAGATATGTGTGAGAATTCCTTGTATGGGCATTAAATTACTACAGCTGAGTCAAATGTCTTGGTAAGATATTGATCAGGAATTAGGACTGTGTAAACATGGAGCACTTGATAATGTAGAATGTTGAGAAAATAGTTGAGATGAAAAATGCTTTGTCAAATATAAAAATAAAACAATAAATATAAATATAACGTAAGGGAAGAATTGAAAAAAAAAAAACCTTAGATGTTTGGTTTTCACCAGCAACTAACTTGCTTACTAGAATTAGATGATATAAAAATCAAGTGTAAAGTGTTCACTCTATCATCTTGAATCCTGTTTGATAAGTTGGAATCCTGGTGATACCACAGACATCCATAACCAGCATCTCTTGTCAATGACATTAATCAATCATATGCATCTGAGATACTGTATACATGTATACATCTCTGAGTGTCTTTCACAGCCCTATGACTCAACAAGAGCAGCAAATGCAGTGATCTTTTTTTTCTCTAAAGAAAGCACAAACTCCTCTGTCCTGAAGCTGTCAGAAAACCTTAAAAATATATACTTTTGTTAAGTACACTAGAGACTCCTTCCTGGAAATATTTCTATAAATTACATAAAAGCTCTTTGGTGATTAAAAAAAAAAAATGTTTGTGAAGCGTGTCCACTTTGCTAGTCCCTGTGATTGAGCTGTTACTATACTGTAGCAGCTGTAATGTACAGTATCAGTGTGAGTAGAGATTCTCCAGAAGAGTGCCCCATCAGTTTCTGGTTTAGAGCATTAGTGTTCTCCAGACCCTGTAGTTCTCCAGACCTGTAATTCACAAACATTACTTTCACATGTGTGCTACATAATTCTGTTTATCACATATATTTTTATGATAGACATGACAGAATGTCCCCTCTTTTAATTCTTTTGTTTAATTCTACTGTTAATACAATGCCAAGAGTGAAAGACATAAGCAATGGTCTTAGAGAAGCAACTGCTGCACATGACTCTGAAAAGGGGTATAAAATCATCTACAAACAATTTGGGGTTCAACATGCTACAGTCAGAAATAGTTTTCACAAGTGAAAAGCATTCAAGACATTTTCCAGTCTCCAGTGGATGTCCCAGCACATTAACCCCAAGATCAGACCATGCAAGGGTCAGAGAAATACAAAAATAAATAAATAAATAAATAAAACAAAAAAAGATAAACCGTTACTATTGCTGCTACAACACATGTTTAATGTTAAAGTCCATGACAGAACAATTAGAAGACGACTGAATAAGTACAGTTTGCTTGGAATGGTTGCCAGGAAAAAGCCTTCTCTGTCTAAAAAGAATGTGGAAGCACAAATGAGGTTGGCAAAAAAGCATCTGAACAAATCCCAAGGCTTCTGGAACAATGTCTTGTGGACAAATGAGACCAAGATAGAGTTATTTGACCTAAATGCCCAGCATTTCAAAAACTAAATACCATTACAGCCAAAACAGAGCAAGCATGGTAGTGGAAGGGTGTTGATTTGGGTAGTGTTTGGGCCACTGGATCTGGGCTCCTTGCTGGCATTGAACTCCTATGTATACCAAAGTATTCTAGAGGCAAATAGGAGACGATCTGTCCGACTGCTAAAGCTTAGTCGAAATTGAGTCATGAAACAGAACAATGATCCGAATCACACCATTAAACCTACTTTAGAATGGCTGAAAAAGGTTTAGGAATTGCATAGTCCAGACGTCAACCTAATTGAAATGCTGTAGCGGGACCTTAACCCATAAGCGAATGCCCAAAAACCTCAATGAACTGAAGCAATGTTGTAAAGAAGAATGGTTCAAAATGACAGGAAACAACTACTTCAAGTAATGCTGTTAAAGGTGGATCAACAAGCTATTAAATCGTGGTGGTACTTAATATTGCACATGTGTGTTTTTTTTTTTTTTTGGCTTTATTCTTGTTAAATAAATAATAGCACAGTGAAAAAGGAATATGTTGTTGTTCATCTGAAGTTGTATTTACAGTATGTCCCGCTGCAATCATGTTTTTACACGAAAAAAAAAAGAATTGCAAGAGAACATTGCAACATAGAATTGCAAGAGCATAAACTGCTGGCGTTAATCACTCCTCTGTCTCAGAAGGACAGGATGGGTTGGTAGAAAAAATCTCTACTTGCTTGACTCAAAAAGTAGAAAAAAAAAACATACAGTAAAAACAAAAATGCTGAAAAGAAAATGTAAATGCTTGTGTGTTTTTCTTTTCTTTTAAATTGAAGTCAGTGACATTGGAAATAAACTCATTTAGCAGCATGTCACAGTAAACTTGTAAGAAATAAAAGTAAGTAAAAAATTAACACACAAACATGTTTCTTTGTTCTCCTGTTAACATTCTAGGTTTACTTCTACTTTTTGCCTATCACATCTCAATCTTTTCATCTTTCTCTTATTTATGGTGTTTTCTTTCATAATAATTTCTTTCTGTCTTACTGTAATATATATTTCTATATTTTGCTATCCTATTTGTTTATTTGTTTGTGTGTTTACTAAAACATTTCCCCACTGTTTTCTTTAATAAGTTATGTTGTTTTCATTTTTCTTTTGTTTATACTGTTATCAATTTTATGTTTTCTTTCTTTCCTTCACATCTACAGTGCAGGATTTTGCTACAGACTGCACATCTAAGCTTCGGTGTTCACTCACTCTCAAGCTGCATTATTTCACAACAAATAGATGAGAACATATCATATTGTAATCACCGTTTCTTTGGCTTGTCTTTACTGGGCATTCCACCATCAGTCATATAGTGTGTGTGTGTGTGTGTGTGTGTGTGTGTTTTAGTTAAACCAGTTCTGTGGCTTTGAAAGGTGAATCACTACCGAAATGACAATAAACACACACACACACACACACACACACACAGAGAGAGAGAGAGAGAGAGAGAGAGAGAGAGAGAGATTAATAATAATATTCAGTGAGCTCTGGATCTTAAGAGAATAAAGTACAAAAAATAAACAAATAAACAAAAAAATAGTTATTGATTTTAAAATTTTCAAATAACTTTTCAAATTAGAGAACTGGTTAAGGAGCCAGATTAAAAAAGGAAGCACTGCAAGATATTGAAACATATTTTTTTATGATTATTACAAATTGATTACCGAAAATTATTTTTAAACATTTTTAAACCCTGACGTATAAAATATACATTTGATTTTATCTGTAAATTAGTAAACAGGAATTGTTGCTTTTTATATGCACAGGGAGCATTGGCTTTTTGAATGAGGTAAACTCTAGTCAGCATTGCCATCTAGTGGCTGCATTTTTTTAATCTGACCAATCAGGAGGGACTATTTAATCATGTGACTATTTTAAATGAAACGTTTTAAATAAATGGGTATGTAAAAAAAAAAAATTACTATAACTAATTATAAATAACTAATAATCGTTTTTCTTTAAAAGAAAATAATAGGACTTTAGGACTACAATTATAACAACTAATTTTATTAGGAGAAAAAGAATAAGATTCTGCAAAAGATTCAAAACTTTAATAGTTACATTAATAGCAAACATTAGTTTCTCAGTAAGCAAATGAAATGAAATCCAAATGATTTAAACTAAATCTGAGATCTCTATGCCTTCAAAAATTTTCAAACTTTTATAAGGGAATAAATTGGGCAATATGATGGTTAACATTGCTGAAGATGTGTCACGGCTGTATTCACCATTGTTATCCTATTATTGTCTATCTATTTATGTTATTAGCAGTGATGGTGATGGCAATGAGATGAAACTATTGTGATCATCAATATAACAGTTGTGTTTTCTTAGATGTTGTGTTAAAGATGATTATTTAAATATTCAAATATAAGTACTGTACTGTATGTCAAGTTTTCGTGTCAGATGTTATCACAACATTTTCATGTTTTTACTTGAGGTAAAGATATTGCTAGTCATTTAGCTAGCAGTTAAACTAACTGAAGGTTAATGTGTTGCTAGTAGTTTAGCTATCAATAAAGCTAATAAATCACCAAGTTATAACATATTGATTTAGTTTGGAATAAAATAATAATTTAGCTATTAGTCCAGCTGGTACTTTAAGAAAGATGTTCTGCTAGTTGTTTAGCTACAGATTAGCCTAGTAAAGAAGCCAGCTGTCAAGCAGTAGATACTACACCACATTGTAGTTTTTAAGAAACAATTTATTAGTTATATAATGTAGTAATTCTGTTAGTAAAGTACAGTGCCTGCCAATAAAGAAAATCCATTTCAGGAAGGTCATCTTTATCAAGCAAAGAAAACAAATAAGGAGATTTGATTCCAATACATTCCAATACACACACAATGTAAATGTCATATGATTTTGTCATATGATTGAGACTAAACAGTAGTGTAACTATAAGAAAACCACTTGTTAGTGAGACTAATAAGAAAAAAAAAGCTTCAGTTTGTTAAGGAGCAAAAAGAATGGACTTTGGAGCAATGAAAAAAATCATGTAGTCTGCTTAGTCCAGATTGACCCTATTCCAGAGAGATAATTGCATCAGGGTAAGAAGGGAAGCACATGAAGTATGCACCCTTCATGCATAGTGCCCATTGTACAAGCCTCTGAAGGCAGTGTTATAATCTGGGGTTGTTTCAGTTAGTCAGGTCTAGATTCAGCAAAAATATGTGTCTCTAAAAAGAAAGTCAGCCGAATGACCAGGTTATAACATCAATGGACTTTTTCCCCCCTGATGGCAGAGCCATATTCCAGATATGGTGAAAGAGATGCTCTGGGTACATGAGGATTAATTTTTCACATGAACTGGCCACCTCATTGTGAGCTAAAGATGGCCAGGCAGGTTATGTAGGTTGCTAGATATTTATAAAGTAATTTTACCTAGTAATTTAGGAATAAGTAGCTTGTAAAAAGACAGTTATTTGTTAGGAATAATCTAAAACTTAGCTGGCAATCAAGTATTGTTTGCATTTGTATTGTTGCTAGTAATTTTGATAATAAAAAAAGTAATAAGCAAGATGTTTAGTAATAAACTAGAGATTAGCTACAGTAGTGTCTGGACACATCTACTTTTATATTGTGTGTGGGACTCTTTTTAATTGTCTCTTTTGCTCCCAGCATCCTTTCTTGTTCTTAGATTTTTTAGTTTACTTCCTGTTTTCTATTGACTTCAGGTTTTTCTCAATTAGTTGGTCATCAGTATCCTTGTTTAAGCTCCTTGTGTTTTGTGTTCTGTGTCTTAATTTAAATATCACCACAGCCTCCTTGTTTGTTGCTAGTTTTAGCAATATTGCTAAATGATAATGTAGCCTGCCTATGAGTTTCTGTTTTGTTTAATATTAAATATTTGACTAATGGCATTCCTTTAGTTAGGGCAGTGGTGGCTCAGTGGGCTAAGGCACTGAGTTACTGATCGGAAGATCAGCGGTTCGATTCCCAGCTCAGCCAGGTTGCCATTGTTGGGCCCTTGAGCAAGGCCCTTAACCCTAACTGCTCCAGGGGCGCTGACCCTGCGCTCTGACCCCAGTTACGCTGGGATATGCGAAGAAGGAATTTCACTGTGCTGTAATGTATATGTGACAAAATAAAGGCTTTAATTTACTTTACTTTTTCCTACATTTACATCCCACTTCCTAGTCATCCCTGTCATTTACCCAAATACAGTAGATTAGCTGCAGTTATGGTGAAAATATTGCAAGTTAATAGGATAATAATTAAGCCAGTAATGTAGCTACAGATGCTGTAGCTACAGATGCTGATAGAGCATCTGTAGGATATGATTGACAAACAAGTCTGACCCATGGAAGCCCCAACTCACAACTAACAGGACTTAAAAAGGATCTGCTACTGATGGCTTGGTGCCAGATACCACGGAGTACCTTCAGAGGTCTTGTGGAGTCCATGCTTCAACAGGCCAAAGCTGTTTGGTAGAAGATATATATATATATATATATATATATATATATATATATATATATATATATATATATATATATATATATATATTAGTTGCAAATAGCTAATAATTTTTCTAGCTGAATTAGCTATGGACAAATAGGCATTTGTGTTTTATATTAAAACTTTTATTAATAAACAGTAATTAATAACTATAGTGAATAAACTGTTTATTATGACATCACCATGACAACTGCTAAACTGCCCCAGATTAGGTTTTATCCAGAAGTTTTTTGTTTGTTTGTTTTTAAAAGTTTTAAACATTTTACAACATTTTGACATAATCTGACCTCAGTTTTATTGAAGGGTTTATAATTTATTATTATTATTATTATTATTATTATAGAATTGAGCATAACTCAGTGAGACAGTGGATCTGCTACTTTTTCCTCCACACTACGACTGCAACGTAATTTATTTATAGAAAGATGAGAGAAAAAGCTGATCAAAGATCGTCACTCGTCCTTTGATGCCTCACATCTCATTTCTTCAGAGGAAATCCTGCAAACTTGGTTCCTCTCGGTTCCGGAGCATGTGAAGGTCAGCAGTGTTAGTGTGAAAGGAAAAAGAAGAAAAAAAATATATAAATCAGCATATTGATATGAGAGCAAAGTAAATTAAACGTCCAGTCAGAGAGCAGCAGCGATGAGCTTCACACCACTAATGAGAAATTATTGGAAGGTCCGTTAATTAAAGATGACTTAATGACATACCATGAACTATACTATCACGCATTATGGGTAATCGTGCCCCCCCGCCCCATGCCACACATAGCACACACACAATAAAGCAGACAAGGCAGCAGTGAAGTGATGTATAATGTATGTGTGTGTTAGAGAGAGAGAGAGAGAGAGAGAAAGAGAGAGAGAGAGAGAGAGAGAGAGAGAGAGAGAGAGAGAGTGAGAAACAGAGATAAAGAAAGAAAAAGAGAAAAAATGTGAAAGAGAATGAAACAGTAAAACGGTAACAGGAACTAACGGGCAGAGTGAGAGCAACAGAGAGAGAGAGAGAGAGAGAGAGAGAGAGAGAGAGAGAGAGGGAGAGACAGGAATTGTGATTTAGAGAGATGTAGTAAAGGAGGAGAGAACCCACAGCTTTATTAGGAACTGTTGCAGATTGATTTCATGTCTTAGTTCTGACCTGATCGATGGTGTGTGTGTGTGTGTGTGTGTGTGTGTGTGTGTGTGTGTGTGTGTGTGTGTGTGTGTGTGTAATGAACATTTTGTTCCTCAGTTCTATCCATATTTGATGAAGAGCCCAGAGACAATTACACCACCCCTCAATTCATTTTACACACACACACACACACACACACACACATACAGTATATAGGCTTTGAAATATAAAGCAATAAAAAGTAAAAAAAAAAAAAAAAAAAAACTTAAATGGAGCAATTTACGTATGTTTGCCACTACACTATATTGATCGAATGTGTTTAATTTCCCCTCCCTGACCCTGAGATAAAGAACTTCTGTCATCATAAACTTGGAAGAAAAGGCCATTAAATGCTGTGCTAAACTGAGTACCACATTAAGCAGAGTGTTGTAAAGGAATGACCAGAGTTCCAGTACTTTAAGTACACACTCAGTGAATTTCCCCCTAATGTGTGAACAGTGCATAAGTGCACTGTGTTGAAGCCTGTAGTGTATAGAGTGGGGTGTACAGTGTATACGGTGTTGTGTATAATGTGTACAGTAGAATACTGTATAGTATAGTAGTATGTAGCAACAGTATGTAGAGAAGACTCTGTGGTGTAATGAGTATAGTGTGTAGATCATAGAGTGTGGTGTACAGTGTGTGTAAATTATGTAGTGTAGTGTACAGTATACTCTGTTGTGAATAGTGTGTACAGTAGAGTTTAGTGTGTGCTATAAAGTATGATGTAGAGTGCAGTGCTTGGTGTGTAGTGTGGTGTAATGAGAGCAGTGTTTGTTTTGGATCCTGGGGTTTAGTGTATAGAGTGCAACATGTAGTGTATAATATATAGAATGCAGTGTTTGAGGTATACCATGGGTTTTATTGTATAGAATACAATGTATGGTGTAGAGTGTGGTGTGTATCATATAAGATGCAGTGTGTAGTAAGTATTGTGTCATGTGAGGTGTATAGAGTGTAAAGTGTATTGCAGAGTGTGTAGAGTGCAGCCTGTGCTGTGTAGTGTGTAGAGTTTAGGGTATGATGTGTTGAGTGTCGTTTGTAGAGTGTAAGGTGTAGAGCATAGTGTATAATGTGTAAAGTATGGTCTGTAGAGTATAGGATATCATGTGTATTGTTTAGCATGTAGTGCTGACAGTGTTAACCAATGCAACTAACACTATTGAGTATGCACTTAAAAGTTATGAGTGCATAGTAAATTTGGAATTTGGTCCTATTTTTTAAAGCAAGTTTTTAGTTTAAGTTTTTAAAAGTAAAAAAAATAATAAAATCTAAAATAAAATAAAAAGTTTTAAAAAGTAAAAATACTTCCTATATTATTAACTAACAAAGATGGAACGTTATCCTGTGTTTAAAATTGCCAACCCCCAATATTAGGTCATACACGTCGCCTAGTGGAGATTAATGATGTGTGTGAGCCAACCTTTTCCTGGCTGCATGTGATTGGCTGGTGCACTTTTAATTATGTCATCTTGATATTCCTCTATGGAACATTCAATAGCAGAGGAAAAACAGCCATGTCAGTCTTCTTTTTGGCTGGAATGGATTCTGCAGTGAGTGAAAAGAGCAAATAAAGGAAAGAAAATGGCTGCATTCCACTAACACTCCCTCTCACTCCCCCTTGAGTAAGTCCCCTTGGTGTCTCCTTCCAGATTGATCCACTATTTTATGAGGTCTTGTTTGTATGAAAGATGTTAAGCTCTATTATTATTATTATTATTATTATTATTCCTTGCAATTATTAATCATGTTATTGTTGTGCTATTTCTAGTCACTATAATAAAGACATTTTACTATAAAGGAAACATGGTGTAAATCACAGGTGAGAGGTATTAAATGTAACCGGGTCACATGATCTGCTGGAGCTGTTGGACAATGAGGTTTAATTGGGTCATATCATGGACACCAGGGCAGCCAGGACAGACATGAAATGTTTTTTTTACATTAATTGTGTGCAAATTTTTTCATGGTACATATTTGATACGACTTCTTTTTATACTCATGTGCATTTGTTGCTAATCACCCGTAAAGTGCAAAATGTAAACATCCCACAGCTCTTTTTCAATTAGTAATGCACACAAAACTCCATATACAGTACATACTATATATTGTACTTTACACTCTAGTGCACAGTTTATGCATATTATATAGTAAACATTATATACCCTCCACACTACATATAATACTCTTCACACCACACAATATACACTCAACATTCAACACACTGTATTACTGATCAGTACATGTTCTAGAGGGAAACCTAAACCAGAGGTTTTCCCAAGAATAGAACTTTTTCAGTAATTGAGATGAAGTACCTGAATCACTGAATAAGATTGAAATAAGAAATAATAATTTAAAAGGAAAAATGAATTCATAGGTAACTAATTTGGCCTTAATACTGATTTATATAATCAGATTTCTAAAATTCTAGATGAACAAAAACTTTGATTTTCTGAGCGACTTCAGTAATGTTTAAAATGAGTTATGGTGTGTCAGGAGGCATTCTATTACCCTGTTTATATGTGTTTCAGCTTCCAGACCTGGCAGGGGTTTGAGTAAAAATGAAATAATAGCTAGCGGATGGTGTGAGTGTGTGTATGTTTCCTCTCTCAGACAGTGATAATAAAAACCTGTGATGCAGAAAAGGTGTGTTGTAGGGCTCATTCCTGCACTCTGGCCCTTTATTTATTTATTTATTTATTATGAGCAGGTCTGGACATTTAACCTTGCTGTAGTGCACACTACTTAGCAATAATTCATTGGGACCACGGATATAAAAATGGCCTTAAAATATCTAATATATGGTTTAGTATTTAAAATAAAACCGAATATGATGAAAACAGAGCCTACTTTTCTATGCCATACTGGATCATTCTTAAATGTTTTTAAATATGTAGGATTTTCGAATGGAATAGTCCTTGTTAAATTACTACAGTGCTTTGTAATAATAATAATAAGAAGAAGAACAGTAATAATAATAAGAACAGTAATAATAATAATAATAATAATAATAATAATAATATCAGTGCACACTCTGTAAAATGTAAAACAGGTCGTTTTGAGCTGAAGTGGTCTGTCTGTTGTTAAAAGTGAATTATGGGACGTAAGTAGACGTTACATGGCCCCATTCAAAAATGTTGCACTAAACCCTCCTGAACTGAGTAGGGTACTGTGTATGTGTGTGTGTGTGTGTGTGTGTGTGTGTGTGTGTGTGTGTGTGTGTGAGTTCTCTCTCAAGCAGTGATAATAAAAGTCGGTGATGGAGAAAGGCCGTGTGTTCGAGCTCATTCCTCCGCTTCTCAGGTTTTATGAGGAGGTCTGGAAGTTTAAAGACACACTGGCTAAGGAGGAAAAGAGGCAAATGGAGAAGGAGGGTCAGGAAACATGTCTGTTTTTTGTCCTCTGGCTAAAATAACGTGGGAGTAAAACTTTCATGGTGCAAAAGCAGATGTACAGGGTAAAGGTGCTAGTGTTAGTTAAAAAAGTTGATAAAGAGTGTCAATCTGATAGCGCGCTCATTTACTAATGTTTGTACTCCAATACGACTAGGCGGCTATTGGCTGTTCAATTTAAAAATGTGAACTGCAAACTGTGCTCTGTGAAGATATTAGAAGATGAAACTACAGCATTTTCCAACAACAGTAATATGCAAGGTCATGATTATTCAAGGTCATGATTGTTGTACATGCAAAGGTACTGTATCTCCAAGCATGGAGCAATGAATCAAGCATGCAATAAAACATTTACTTTGTACTACTACTGCTACCACTAATAATAATAATAGTAGCATTTTACTCTTTTTATAAGACTTCTGAGAGTATTGTATGACACTTAAAAAAACTCAGAATATTAAACCATATGGTAATTCATTTAAAGGGAAATTAATTTAAAAAGTAACAAACTAATTGAAATGGAACAAAGTGAAACTGCATATAATAAATAATAATAATAATAATAATAATAATAATAATATAAACAGGAATAATAGGCATCTGCTATTGAGTGGAGCTGAGAGAAAAGGAGCAGGTGAGCGTCAAAAGATTGGACAGGAAGAGCTGGTGAGTAAGGAAAAAGAATGTTAGCCAAGTGGAGAAAGTTTATGCACCAATCCGTATTTATATATAAACTTATGTATGTTATCATCAGCATAACAGTGAAACTGCATACCGTGTAATTTGATTATATTTCCTGAGGAATGAATGTACACTGATCAGCCATAACAATAACACTACATAGTCACGTGCAGTGATTATCAATTATATATTTGTAAACAGGATCATGGGCACCCAAGGCTCACCCGTGTCTGAGGACCCCAAAGACAGACCAGACAGACAATCCAAAGGAAAAAAGCCAATGGAGCACAAGTCGCTGATAAAAGTCAATGCTGGTAACGATAAAAAGGCACCAGAACACCAAGTGGACCACAGACCACCATGCAGGTGAGGCAGCAGGCAATTGCTGCAGTCCCGTTCTCCAAACTCCCCACATACAGGACCAATCCGATTAAGAACCCATGAGATGTGCTGGACAAACAAGTCCAATCCATGGAGTCCCCACCAGCATACTGTCTGTGGAGTCATGCCATGATGGGCAAAAGCGACGGAATTGGAACAAGGGGAGCCTGTACAATACTGGGAATAATATTTGCATTGTAATGTTATGGCTGATCATTAGATAATAACAACCAAGAACAGAGTGATCCAAGAATGATGTAATCCAACAACAGAGCCTTCGGGAACACCATGAGAGATGTACATCAGAACTAAATTCATCAAGGTAAAGAAATTGCTGTCAGTCAGAGAGATAAGATAATAACTATAAGAGTTTTCTTTCTCTCTCTCTCTCAATTCTCCCCACCCATTGCATTTTGCTCACTTGTTTCTCACAGTCTAAGCAAAAGAACATTTAGCATGAATTCTGCGTCATTTTTCTGTGCCAATATTTTTGGGCTAGCTTTAGTTAGGCGTATAATGTGCATCTCTTGAAAAGTAGTTTGGCTAGATGGACTGAATTTTGCTCAACCATGGTTAACTACAGATATCAGTGCTATCATAGTGGATGTACTTCTGAAATGACTAAAACAGTCTGCGGTGTATTTTAATACCAATGCACACTGATACTGCAGCACACGGCAGCCACCCTCACTCTCTGTATTAAACATATACACACCATAACATTTAAACGTGACCATAAAGCACAAGAAGTTCATTGCTAGTAGCACACTACAGTAGCCAGGATAAAATCTACCCTGATGTCCCTGATTGATTACTACTATAGAACATAGGTCAATATTTCTATATCTATATCACTGAGAATTGAGACCATGAGATTACTTCTTGGCTGTAGATTAAGATTTTAACATGACAAATTCAAACATGCTTTTAAAACAAAATAGAATTATCAGCATGCCAACATCGGTGAACAGTTGGCAACTTCAACAAAATATTATTTGTGTTAACCTCTTCACATTTCCTGTTAGACAGTTGCAATTTTGACCTTATAGAACAAAGTTACAGAAGGGAGTTATTTATGGTTGTGCTATCCTAGTGTCATCAAAATTATAATAGGTTCCCTCTGTCAGTCTCGTTCCTTTAAGGTTTCTTCCTCATTTTCATGTCAGTGTTTTTCCTTGCCACTGTCACCTCTGGCTTGCCCATAAGGAACACACTGATACAGCAAAAAATGTAGAATTCAATTTATGATGCACAATTTTTATTTCTGTGAGGCTGATTTGTGACAATGTCCATTGTTAAAAGTGCTTTACAAATAAAATTGAATTGAATTGAATTAAATTAAATTAAATTGAGAAAAGACTAAAGGAACATAAATCCAATTTCATCCATGCACACAAGAATATAAAGGAGATTAAAACTTGTGTGTGGAGGAGTGGAAGAAGATCCTCAATAGCAGCTGTCTTCAACCTTTTCAAGCATAAAATTGGAAACATATTTTATCCACATTATACTGTATGTTGGCAAAAGAAACAAAAATCTCAACAAAAGTCTACAGAATGCCACTGATAGTAATGCAATTCATCTACCAGTACAGTGACACAGTAATACAAGAACAGGGACATGTTGATACAAATTCATATTAGTACAGCATGCAGAATCATAGTGTAGAGTTTAAATGAAACAAGCCACAGTGGTAATATGTTCATGCCCCTCACCTTTATCAGTTAGTGCCTTGTAATTTGGAGGATAGGGTCAGACTGCCAGCCTATTGCAGTCGTTCAGGAATCAGATGTGTGCACTTGGATTTGGTGGTTTTAAATCTTTGAGAATCTGCTCAGAAATGTCCTCAGATAAAAACTCCACTCTTCTCATTATCATTGCTAGAACAAGAAGTACTTGGATAATTGTGATTTTTATTTAAATGTCTTCTTTGTTTTTACAATACATAGATGGTCATCGCTTCTTTAAAACCTAAGCTTAACTCACCATGAAATCACCATCAGTGAAGTCTTGTTAACAGCTTGGAGGGTTTTGTGGAAAAATTATTCCTTGCCTTCACATCTTTTATTAGTATTATTATTGGTATTTTTAATATGTTGCTTCGTTGGCACTACATAGATTGCTTCAAGCTACGTAAAATGTCTCAACCATCAACAAATAGACAAAATGACCAACACCTTGTCAATTACTGATTTAAACATTCTCCAGCATTGTTCAGATATTTGAAGAATAGGCTTTAGATGTTACAAGAAAAGGCCCAGTGCTGTTATTCAAATAATTATTAAGTAAATGTCTCACATACACTAGTGAAATATGGTGTGGTAAACAACTGTGCAGTGTTTAGGCTCAAAATATGCCTTATGCATGTGTTTTAGAATTATTAGGTCAATTTCAAGAAGGGAGCCAAAACTTTTATCATTGCCTACTTGCCTTTCTACATGCTTTCTAGATAAAATATATACACTTAGACATTTTTTATATTAAATGTAAAACACAGTACCTAATACTACTGCACTCTGCCTCTCTCTCTCACATCCCTCATCTTCCTCTCCACCACTCTTTTATTTCTGTTGATGAGGTGTAGCGAAACTCAATCATACACAGATTAGTTTTAAAGAAACGATCCAGCCGTACTGTTTTAGGCTGAGAGTTTCAAATAACGCAGTGGCCACATGTGAATTCATCTTTAATGGAAATGAAAATAAAAAAGCTGTGAAGCGGATAATTGGCTGGAATTTTTTAGGGCTCTTCACAATAATGATAATGGAAAGAAGGGAAAAGTGGGTCTTAAACACCTCGGCTGCATGGATGCACTGCTAACACGCAGGCAAGGCATGTTGGGATTTGGCCTTTCACTGATTATTATTAATATTAATAACAAGCAAGGACACGCACAGGCTGAATGCAGCTTACATTTTACTTAAAGAGGCACATCTCTGTCTAAAGGCCCATATGAAGGATTTAAGGTTCACCTGAACATGAGGAACATGAAAGCATGCATGTATCGACATGAACACACACACACACACACACACACGCACGCACGCGCGCGCACACACACACACACACACACACACACACACACACACACACACACACTTCAATCACATGTTTCCCATTAAAGCACTTAAAGCACTGATAAAACATGTGCTATAAGCAGCCATATATGCACACATCATCAGGACATAAAACATGAAAGAGTCGATCTGAAGTCTGGTCAGCATCGCTAGTCTGAGAAGCCATTTATGGAGAAATGCAGGGGGGAAAAATCAAGCACTTCACTTTAAACACTTCTTTTTTTTATTCAGCTGGAGTGGTTTTAGAATTTTACAGTTTCATTCTATCTCTTAATCTGTCTCTCCTCATGGAGGTCAGATAGAGCATACTGTAATTCTGATGCCTGTCTTTTCCCACAGTAGGATTCCTTTTCTTATCTGGTCATTGTTTCCTCCTCTCATCATTTCCTTTCCTGTTCTCATTAGGTAACTTAAAGCTCACTAAATGACTTGTACACTACAGTACATCATTACATACTGTTCCATGTAAAAGAATGCAAGTAAGAAATAAACCATTGTGTGTGCCTCTGCTGTGCATTGCCAATTAAGGAGGTTTTTAAAATCATTGGAACTGGGTTAGAACTGTCCAATGCATTACTAAAACTTGGAAGGATAATGCCGAGCTGTCAACTACACTGAAGATATGGGGAGAAAAAGACATGACTGTCATCAGAGATGATTTAAACAAAAAATTGACAGTTATTTTTAATAGTGAAAGGAAAAGCATTTGCACATGCAACAGTGAGCCTTGGCTGTCCATGATCATTTAGCCGGTTCACAGGTTTTCCCTCCTTGGGCCACTTTTGGTAGATCCTGACCACTGCAAACAAAGAACATCCCACAAAAGCTGCAGTTTTTGGTCTTGTTACATTATATCACCAAACTCATCATTTGGCCCTTGTCACAATATCTTAACAATGGCACCTGGAAATGGGTGGGTTTTAGGCAACAAGTGAACATTTGTTCCCTGAAGTTAATGTTAGGAAAGCACAAAAAATGGGCAAGTGTAAGAATTTGATTGACAGGAGCGAAATTGTGATACATAGATGGTTGAATCAGAGCAACTCCAAAAAAGCAGTAAATATCAAATCAGTACTGACTTGTTACAAAACTTAATAAGTAAGAAAGGATGATGCGCCTTATAATGACAAGCCATGTATATATATATATATATATATATAAATATATATATATATATATATATATATATATATATATATATATATCACCCCGAAATAGCAAAACAGCAAAACATAAATGTGGATTCAATTTTCTGAGTATTTGTTTAGCCAATATTTTTTTCATCGACTTCTTGCTGTAAAAAATGATGATTTTGTTGTCGTTATCAGTTTTGTTGCTGTCATATTGTTTGCACTTTTCACTGAACTGAAACATGCTCAGCTTCCAGAAACTTCCCTGTCATGCATCATGTTCTGTTCCACATAAACCTGCTGCTCAGCTTCTCATGTGAAGCTCTGTTTGTTTATCTCTAAAGAATATCTGAGCTGGACACACACACACACACACACACACACACACTTGAAAGTGAGGACTGAAGGACGACTGACTTATCTTCAGCTCTGCTTCAATTCCCAGAAGCTACGACATTCACAAAGGTCTTGAAGCATGAAGGATCCAAGCTGCTCTTGATTTAATGCCTGACACACCCCCCACACCCTTTTACACACACTTTAACACACATTTTACACACACCTTGGGCATTATTGCTACTTACACTGTCATGAATTCATGCTGAGTGTGTGCTAAAGTCATAATCATACCTAATGAAATTACATGATTAAACATGCTTTATGATGATCATTAAACTGTAACATTATGATACGTGAAATGGATTCCATTGTAAACTAGCTAGGTTGGTACAGAGCCGGGTATGTTTAGTCTAAAGTAAGCAAACATTAATGCTAGTATGTAATTTGTAACCTTTAATGCTCACAATGCTACTTCTACTTTTATTTACGTAGCTAATTGCATTAAAGGTTATTAATATTATTACATTTCAATAATAAGGATGTTTTTTCACTTGAGGGTGCATTCGGTGACTTCTGAGTTTTATGTACATACAGAGGCAATAACGTAGGCAGCATTAGCAAGGGACATGATTGAGTCGTGTCTGACTCTGTGTAATTCTTATTTTCTCTCTCTCTCTCTCTCTCTCACACACACACACACACACACACACACACACACACACACACACACACATATATAGCCATAAGATAGATGAGTCACCCACGGTTGGATAAAAGGTCAGCTCCATCTTCACAGTCGCCTCTGCTTGTCTGGGGTTGATAGACGGACTTCCATTTCTCTTTTGTGTGGAAAAAGTATATAAAATAAATAACAGGCATCATGAAGTGAAAAGCTTAAGGCTGTGCAGCTTGTTGGCAAAGAATATAGGACTATCTCTCTCTCTTTCTCTTTCTGTGTGTGTGAGAGAGAGGGAGTGGGAGAGTGAAGGGGAGAGGGGGAGAGGGGATAAGAATTACATTTAGACATGAGTTTTCTACCACTAAACTTGCTAATGCTACTAAGTCACCTACAAAACTGCCTCATTGAATGGACTTCCTAAGGTGAAAAAAACTCTTTTTTTTAAATAAACTTATTTAACTTTTACAAATAGGCTACTTATAAGCTACATATAAAGGTAGAATTGGTATTATATTGCTATATACAAGGCAACAGAAATCACCTCAGGTAAGCTAGCCACCTGCATGTACAGTATGTGTGCTTATTTCAAATAACTTTCTCCAGTTCACTAACCAGCTACATAATAGTAATTAAAGTATAAAATTATTAGTAGAGCAGTAGCCTAGAGCATTAGTAAAGTAATATAAATATTAAATTAATGCATTTTGTTATCAAAAACAAGGTGGCATGTAAACCTGTAGCTAAGGTCACTAGCTATCATATTGTGTACGGTACTTCTGTTGTTATTTTGTGACTTGACTCTGAGCTTTGGAAATACAAATGTCCATATTTGTCTACAGTAAAGCACCCTTTGAATCTTTGATTGTCTTTCTCTGTCATCCACACATGATCCAGGGAATAGGTTCACTTAGTATAAACAGAGACGAATAAGTATTATGTGTGCTCTGTCTCCCTCTCCCTCTCTCCGTCTTTTTCTCTTATCCATACATGATCCAGGGGAATTCACCCTCAGGATCAGTGGCTGATCCACTTGGGTGGACTTTTCTGTCCTACAATTCACAATATCCTGATTTCCTTCTTTTTCATATGATTCTATGAATAGGCTAAGTTTCCTTTCTGCCCTCATACGTTCTTTTTGTTCTGCAGCTCCGGCATGACTGATGGGTGAATATTTTAAATGTCAGTTGTACCAACTGGAATAAATACAGTCACATGCATCTGTTGTTTCACTTTAACACTGCAAAACTAAAATATGCAGAACTTGAGGCATGCAGGGTAAGGTGTATGGTTAATGTAAGACAAAATGGCTGGTCAGTGAATTATTTTCAGAGTCTCACTCCAAGCTTTTCTGAAAAATTGGCAACGCTGGTCATTATAGACATCCCACCTCTTCCATTAGTTTTTGAAGCCTACGGCATATGGCCAACAGCTCCCTGATTTTTGCAAATTATATACAATATCCCAGAAATAATACTTTTGAAAGCAAGAAAGAGAGAGTGGGGGTTGAGGGGGGGGGGGGGGTACTACTGATTTGTCTCTGTTTATGCTAAGTGAACCCATCACCTTTCTTAGTGGTTGGGGGTTTACATTTACATTTACTCATTCTCTCATCAGTTCAATGTTGTGTCCTACAGTGTACAGTGCCATGGCTGAGTTGTCAATTACACAAAAATACATACACACATCACCCAGAGTAAAGTGTACTCTTACCTATAATAGCAGTAAAAATAATGGAAGTTTTGCTCACTACACTGTTTGAAATAATGATTTTTTAATTCCCCATAGTGGGCTTAACAGTTGTAAGAGACATGTTAAGATGAGTTTAACAACCTCGTTTCTTCATTTGCATTTGCTAGCTAACATTATTTGAACTAGCTGGCTATCCATTACTCTGTTTTGAGGCCCAATATTTAGTTAAAGCTGTAATATAAAACAACCCCATGAGTTGAATAATGCTCATGTATTAATCTATATAAATAAAAGAAAGAGCTCACTCTTTCAATGATATCTTTATGGTTCATACATTGGAGGACCTAAAACCAGTCTCAGAAAAAAGTCTGTATGTCTGTGCAGCCAGATTTTGTCACAGCATCATGCAAAACTGGCAGAATTTAATGAAACTTTGCCGAACCTTAGGTATTTGCTTGAAGTTAAACCTGTCTCTTAAATTTCCTTGAAATCTGGCAGTTTTGTGCCAGATTATAAACTGCACATTTTGACAGCATACTGTGCATGTGTCAAACTGTGGGTGCATCTTAAATTGACTGCTGGACAGAATTTAATGAAGCTTCTGCACTACTTGGAAATCTGCCTGCTATAAATATGTGCTATAAATGACATCAAAATAGTGAGTAAAGCGATAAAGCGATGTTATAAACAGTCTGTTATGAACATGTCAGGATTTAATAATCTACTTTTAAATAATCTACTAATAAGTTACTTGCTGAGTGTAAACAAACACCTGCACCACTAAATTGTAATTAGAAAATCTAAACTGAATATTTTTACTGCAATTAGTTCATGCCTTCAACACTGAAATAACAGCACTAAAGTGGTATACATAAATTATAATTTGCTGGAGTCATTTTAAAACAAAACTTAATCCAATCTACTTTTAGATTTCTCATAAGTGTTTCACTTTTCGATTACCGAACAGGGAGTGTATTTTGCTGATGACAAAAGAAGTACAACTTAAACAACTTTAAGATACTAAAAATTGTATTTCTTTGTAATAATTAGTTAGGGACAGTTCTGCCATTAATTGGAAATCTAATGTGGGTATGCAATCCCTTTTCACACACATCAAGTAGCATGCTTTATCGTGGTTGGAGAGCAATGTTGCATTCAGCCTTCTGTTTGGAGCTAGTTAGCTTTGTAACCATATACTGGACAAAAGAACACAGAGTTCAGATGTGATTCAGAATGACTTAGAAGCAATTATTAAGGACACAAAGTGTTGTTTAAAACGATATAACATTAGGTTGTTTCTTGCTGAAAGTGCTTCTTTGAATGGTTTTGATTGTGGTTTTCAGCAGGCAATTGCTCTCTCTTCAGTATGGAGGACTATACATACCTACTGTGGGCCACAGTTTTCATAATGTCCCAGTTAAATGTCCCAGTGATGTTATTGTCCATTCCCACACGTGGAATGACCGTCAGCCAATCAGGTAAATCAAGTATTATTCAATAAATTATATTAAGGTTAACATAATGATGCACCATATGCTTTTATTTCTTTTATAATCCACCAAAATTTTGGGAAGTTGCTCAGGTATTTCATAGTTCCTTTCAACAGAAAACAGTCTCATTTCTTTTTCAGCCTAACACTGCAAAGTTTGATTGGACTCTACAGGAAAACACTACAGTTTTGGTGCATTCACATTACTGGCCCATACAGAAAAATGTACCATTTGCAAACACAACATAATTAACTATATTGTGAAGATAGTAGCCAAACTCATATTAACTAACATCTGTTGTGGTGAAAGCAGCAAGTTCTACCTTAACCCAAGGGTGCGGATCACTCTCTATTTGTGTCTGTGTTCAAGTGTGGAAATATAATTTCAACACATCAGGCTAACAGTGAGGCTGATATTGATGCTGCTCTGTGGAGATCAGAAGTAATCACTGCTCTTTTATTCTGAGCATTTGACAAACACAAAGCTGAAAAAACTGACGCAATTGTGCTGCCTGCTGTTCTCTAGCATGTTAGCAAAGAAAATATTGATTAGCCTGACAGACAAAAAAAAAAAAACAGCTACTCAACATCAATAACCAAAGAAAACCACGATCAAGCTCTGTGACAAAGATCTTTTTTAAGTTTTTTTTTTTTTTTTTTTTTTTAAACTTGCAGTGTTAGGAATGTTTAGTGTCTTCCTGCTACTATTCACACTCTGACGTCCCTAGTCATTACATTTACAAAGTTTTCTAATAGGCTTGGTTGTATTGTCCCACTTTTTTCTTAAGAAATTTATTTTTGTGAAATATATCAACCCACCCCCACAGCCCCAAAACACACACATACCCACATACTGTACATGCAAACACATTCACACACCACAGAACACAACTGCAATACATACCATAATGTAAAAAACAGGCGTGTCCTAATTTTAAAATTATAAATAATGCCTTTTTTTTATTGCAATTACAAAAATGAAAAGCTTTGATCCTTTTTTCTCAGCCTTTTGATGATTGACTCCACCCATAGTCAACTAATAATAATAATTATTACTAGTATTATTATTATTCATATTACTATTATTATTTCACTTAAAATATTAAAAAGGTACAATACCAAAAGAAAGCACTACAAATAAAAATAACAACAATAATAATAATGATGTGTTTTCAAATACAGTACATTTTTTAAAAAGTGTACTAAGCTTGGTACTGGTATTTAATTCATTGTTGCACAATGTGAATTTTTGCTGAATAGTTCTGTTTTTATTCAGATTTTTTTTCTCTCTCTCTAATTCTGCTTTTTTTTCCCCTGCACTTGGGTTGTGGATTTTGTATGGATCCATTTGCGTGCGTTATTTATCGCTGTGTTTTTACCCTTTGCCTGTTTTTCAGATTTGGGACTGGCACTGTTGCTCTGTTTAATAAACTTTCTTTCTACACTTCTACGCTCCATGTCATGATGTTACTGTAGATATAAATAAGTCTTAATTAAAACCGTTATTCTGAAGTTTTAAACTCATAGTTACAGCTTCATTCCATTACAGATCCAATGTGCTGGAGCCAAAACTGCGTCTCGGTTCTAGCTCCTGTTTACATGATTTTCTGAGGAAATTATAACCACAGCTGTATTTACAAGACAAATAAATTCATACATAATGAGCACATTAAACACGACAGACTTATTCGCATAATCCGCTGGAGTTTGGCCTCTCACTCGAAGAAAAGTATAATGAGTCCACTTTGTGTAAAAATTATTCTAGAGAGAAGGACTTGCAGAAAAGCCATGTACTGTCAGGCATGCACTGTTTTTGGACTTGCTTATGAACTACATGTAGGTTAATCTACAAGAATTTAGAAACAACCCAGGATAAATGCATTTTACCAGTTAACGTATTTTATTAATAAAACATTGTATGTGTACATGACAATCATTTTAAAAACTTTTATTTGCTTTATACAGTGAAATGTAGGAATTAACCTTAATAAATGCTTAATAAAGGTGAGCTGATGACAAATACATTTATTTGCATAAAATGACTTTACACACACTCATTCGCTTACATTCATAACCCCTTTTTGAATATAGTTCTCAAAAAAGTTTGCTTTTATCTCACAGCATTAGTGAATTATGGATTGTGATTGGTCAGAAGGTTTTGATATTTTTTTCTGTAGCAACAGTAGAGACAATAGGACAGCTCAAACTCACAGGATTATATTAAGGGGTTAATTTTGATACATTATTGTTTCTGTAGTAACAGATTATTCAGGGGACTTGGTGTATACAGTTGATATTCCACAAAGATCATCTGTAAGGAAAAAATATAAACATTATTATATGTTTATTTAAGGTTCTATTTCCAAATTACACAGTCTACAGATATTTCTTCTGACCAGGAAGATTGTATAGCAACAAAAACAGGATCTTTTTCTTTTAAGGATTTAGTGCTGTACTAAGAAGAAGATAAGCACCTTTACTAATAGATGGAGAGAAAGCAATGTACTGAATCAGGTCCTTTTTCAGACTTGTAACCTTATAGAAGCAGTCTATAGTGTCCATCAAGGTATAGCTGTAACTATAAAGTTCCCCCATCTTAAGGACAGAGGTGTTTATACATTGTGATTTCATTGTGGTTTTTGTCTGGGAAAGTGAGAGAGAGAGAGAGAGAGAGAGAGAGAGAGAGAGTAAGGTAAGGACTGTTTATAGGTTCTGTTCTGTATAAAGAACAGGAACTAACTAAACATTTTAAAGTAATGACGGCTGTTATAAAAATAAAACATTTAATTCTCATTATGGTCTCTGCAGATAGAGACACACAGCAGAAGTTGATGTTTATTTAAGATTCTATTTCCAAATTATACAGTCTACAGATATTTCATCTGACCAGCAAGATTGTATAGCAACAAAAACAGGATTTCTTTCTTTTTCTTTTAAGGATTTAGTGCTGTACTAAGAAGAAGATAAGCACCTTTACTGATAAATGGAGAGAAAGCAATGTACTGAATCAGATCCTTTTTCTGACTTGTTTGACATTTGGAACACAAAAGAAACCTCAGGGGAGGTCATTTAACACCACCAGTACAGAACCACCGGAATAATGAATATATATATATATATATATTATATAAATAATCCTTGTGTTCTCTGAGGAGAAATCTGAGAAAGCTGATAGCTTCTGTGAATCTTGACAGATTGACAATTGTCTACCCACACACACACACACACACACACACAGTCTGTTCTTCTTAAATCTAGTGTTTGACATGCTTAAAGCCTTTCATAAATGAATACAAATATCGAGTTTATCTAGATAAGCACACAAATTTGGAGGGTAGACAATTTGTACACTAATTTCTGTTAGCTAAACAGATACATGTGATGAGAAAGCTCAGCACACTAGCACTCAGCTAATCAAGTGTTATCTAAAATAGCTTTGACAGACATATCTAGAAGCAAGATCAGTAGTCATGGGGTTAAATGCATTTTAAATATTAATATTTAAATAATTTAAATGTTAACATTCAGCTTGCTGCTCTAACATTCCGAATGAAATGCTAATATGAAATCTTAAGTACAGTATATAAGTATACTGCGACAGTCCAATATATTTTTTTGCTCTTTCATACAGTACCAACGCTTAGAATTTTGGACTAAAAAGAACTTTGATTAACTTTCGATAAGAGCAGCCATGGCAATAGTGCATCTGTACAGCATATTGAAGATACTCATATTAATCTGAAAATATACAAAAAATATATGAAATATATAGTTCTAGGGTGTTAACAGTAAATCTAATTCATCGCATCAGCCTGTACAGCCTGTGATTACTTTCCTATGTCACACACAGTGGATTATTCCTTGCTTAATGGGTGGAGCATTCAAAACCCTAATAAACAAAATTTCAATGAAAAGCAACACTATCATTTTATACTGGTACTTATGACGAAAAACTAGCAACTAAAGCTTAGTTAGTGAAGCTGGTGTACATGAGGATGAAGCAGAGAGAAATCTGAGAAAGCTCTTTATCCCTGACAGTTCATGTTAAATCTCAACAGATTGCCACTAATCCCCTCACAGGTCTGGGGAAGACACACACACACACGCACACACACACCTGTTTTCATACAGTAACCTTTACCAATTAACCCCCGTTAGTGTGTTGAATTTCCTGGGTAAAAGCTCGCCTCATGTTTGTCGCAGGAATCTGAAATCAGAGAGCAGCTTTAATCCTTAGATAATCACTGAGCAGAAAAGAACACTGTATACACAAGGGTGCTAAAGTTTAAGGACACTACAGTGGAGTGTTTTCAGTTCGTTAGGTATAAAATACTAATACTAACTGCCTGACAAATGAATTAAATTATAACCTCTGTGGTGCTCTACACTAATTGAATATTTATTGATTTGTTCAGACTGCCCAGAAGCCCTGAAATGCAAATTGGAAAAAAAGTGCCATGTGCCATGTAATGATTTTTACTCAATATATCATTATGTTAAAATAGTAAATGGCTGTGTACACTTGCTACAGTATACTGTATCTTTATTTAATCTTACTAAAAAACTATTTAATCTCAGTAACTCAAGCAACTAATTAACAACTTTCAAGGAAGACATGTGTTGCCTGCCATTTTTTAATGACATTTTAATGCAGTACATGGAAAAAGTGAGGTTACAAAATATTTTTTTAAGAAATAAATATTCCTTAGCCAAGTCACAGATCAAGGAGAGTCACAAAAATTATTTACTTTGATGATGTCATTTATTACTTTATCAATGTTCCTGTTATATTTGGAAATGGTGATCCTGGAATTTAGACGTTGCATACTGTTCAAATGTTTATCTTGGTATCATTCTGTCAGCCTAAAAGTCTTTTCTCAGGAAACAAAAACATTTGAAAATTAATTGCTTCCTAATCACGGTTCTGTGAAGATTTGGGTAAATTGCCATGAATATTTTCATGGAAGATGTGGATGACAGATTTGACTCTCCACATTTTAAAAATGTTTGCTTGTTGTTGCTGTTTTTTTTTTTTTTTTCAGAAAATTTAATAGCTAGTGCACACCAATGCTTCATATTAAAGATTTTGTGAAGGTCATTTACCATGAATGGTCTCAGAGGAGATGTGGAAGGAAGTGTGGTGATAACAGATGATGGTGCCAGTGGGCACTGACGATGTGAAACAATGGATAGAGATCCCTGTGTTGCCTATGCTTTGCTGACAGATAAAGACATAATACAGTGGGTATAGAAAAAAGGAATCACCCCCTTTAAAATTATTACATTTTGATTATTGCACTATTGCTTTGTAGTCTGAAATAAAGACATTTTTTTTTATCCAACTATATGTATGTATTTACTTAGTACAACTTTTAATATCCCTAGATAAAACAAGATATAACACCAACATGTCCAAAAAAATATTTTGACTTGGAAAAGGATCACCCCTCCGTAACTCTATTACAGTAGGTGAATCTAATCACCTTCTTAGTGGCACACAAAGCTTTGTACATATAGACTTTGCAATATTTGTCGACTACTCTTTGCAGAGCTGCTCAAGTTGAGTTAAATTTGATGGTGACCATTTGTGGACTGCAATTTTCTAGTTTCAATTGTGTTTAAGTCTGGCCTTTGAGTAGGCCATGCAAGGATCTTTTTCAGTATCTCAGTATCTTTTTCTCATACTTTTCTCAGTTTTGTTGTGTGCTTTGGGTCATTGTCATGTTTAAAGGTAAAACTTCCTTTCAATGACAACTTTCCAGCAAAATTTTACAGTATTTTTCCCCCATCCATTTTGCTTCTTTCCTGTTCTACGGTCCCTGCTGCAGAGAAACACCCCATAACAGGGTATTAACACTTACAGTACATGCTTTACTGTAGGATTGGTGTTGTTTACATTTTAGATTTAGATAGTGAGCTGTGTTGGATTTCCACCATACATATAATTTGTTGCTTACTTAATAATTTTAGTCTCATCTGACCATGAAATCTTTTCCATGTGGTCTCAGAACCTACAAGGTGCATTTTTCGTTTAGGCTTTTGTCTAGCAACCCGCTCATACTGTACAAGCTATTCCTGCACCTGCTTCAGAGTTTTCATAAGCCTCTTGGTCATCTCTCTCTGTCCAGATACCTCCTGGATCTTTCATCCAGTTTAAAGTGACATCCTGATCTAGGAAGGGTCATGTTGTACCAAATACCTCCCACTTCTTAATAATAGACTTCACTGTGCTTGTACGCAGGGATAAAGCCTGTGATTTTTTTTTCTACCCATCTCCTCATTTTATTCCAGAGATATTTGAATAGTGCCATGCCATTTGATTGTATGTTTCAGTTGCTTTACCAGGGATTCAAATTTTCCTGCATTTCATGTTCAGATAATCAAAAATGACCAGCTGATCACAGTTGAAAGTCAAATGTGTACCAATGAGGTCATTAGCTTCACCTGATTGAGTTTGTAGTCATTCGTAGAAGGGGTGTGATCCTTTTCCATACCAGTGTTTTTTTTTCCCTGTTATCTTTCAATTGGATGTTAAAAGTTGCACTGAGTAAACTGTGTCATCTTCATTTCAGGCTTTAAAGCATCAAAATACACTCACCTAAAGGATTATTAGGAACAACATACTAATACAGTGTTTGACCCCCTTTTGCCTTCAGAATTGCCTTAATTCTACGTGCCACTGATTCAACAATTTGCTGAAAGCATTCTTTAGAAATGTTGGCCCATATTGATAGGATAGCATCTTGCAGTTGATGGAGATTTGTGGGATGCACATCCATGGCACAAAGTTCCCGTTCCACCAAATCCCAAAGATGCTCTATTGGGTTGAGATCTGGAGACTGTGGGGGCCATTTTAGTACAGTGAACTCATTGTCATGTTCAAGAAATCAATTTGAAATGATTCGAGCATCCCTTTATGACCACTTTCATGGTGGTCATAAAGGGATGGACATGGTCAGAAACAATGCTCAGGTAGGCTGTGGCATTTAAACAATGCCCAATTGGCACTAAGGGGCCTAAAGTGTGCCAAGAAAAGATCCCCCACACCATTACACCACCACCAGCAGCCTGCACAGTGGTAACAAGGCATGATGGATCCATGTTTTCATTCTGTTTATGCCAAATTCTGACTCTACCATTTGAATGTCTCAACAGAAATCGAGACTCATCAGACCAGGCAATATTTTTCCAGTCTTCAACTGTCCAATTTTGGTGAGCTCGTGCAAATTGTAGCCTCTTTTTCCTATTTTTAGTGGAGATGAGTGGTACCCGGTGGTGTCTTCTGCTGTTGTAGCCCATCCGCCTTAAGGTTGTGCGTGTTGTGGCTTCACAAATACTTTGCTGCATACCTCGGTTGTAACGAGTGGTTATTTCAGTCAAAGTTGCTCTTCTATCAGCTTGAATCAGTCGGCCCATTCACCTCTGACCTCTAGCATCAACAAGGCATTTTCGCCCACAGGACTGCCGCATACTGGATGTTTTTCCCTTTTCGCACCATTCTTTGTAAACCCTAGAAATGGTTGTGCGTGAAAATCCCAGTAACTGAGCAGATTGTGAAATGCTCAGACCGGCCCGTATGGCACCAACAACCATGCCACGCTCAAAATTGCTTAAATCAGCTTTCTTTCCCACTGAACTGACCTTCAGTTTGGAGTTCAGAAGGTTGTCTTGACCAGGACGACACCCCTAAATGCATTGAAGCAACTGCCATGTGATTGGTTGATTAGATAATTGCATTAATGAGAAATTGAACAGGTGTTCCTAATAATCCTTTAGGTGAGTGTATAATTATTTTAAAGAGGCCCTATTCTATTATACACCCACTGTATGATTGATAAAAGGATATATATATATATATATATATATATATATATATATATATATATATATATATATAAAAAATTATTTTTTCGTAAAATAACGATAGTGAAAATATTATCATACTATAGTAGTATTATGTCATACTATCTTGAAGTAATGAGATTAACATTGATTAAGTCAAGGTGACAATATACTAGGACTAATAATTTAGTTAATTAGGTGAAATAATTGCATGCTATCTTGACGAAACATGATCTCTCTCTCTCTCTCTCATGTCGTACTTTAATCAGGGTTGGAAGACACAACTGCAACCCTCCATCTTCCTCTGTACCCTGCAGCATATTTCCTGCAGCCTCCGGCTAGTTCATAACTGAATGTTGACTCACCAACAGATTTCTTGGTCTACCTATAGCTTTTCTTCCCTCTACATAGCCCTCATGCAATCTTCTGTGGATGTTATTATGGCTGTCCATATGTCCAAAGGGTCTCAGTTTACCCCATTTGATTAAACGCAAGATTTCTCTCTTCTCCTTCATGTCATATAGAATTTGCTCCGTTGTCATTCTGGCAGTTCATAAAATCCACAATATTCTTTTTTAAGTCTGCAATTTAAAAGCTGCTATCTGTGTGCTCAGACTGGATGTCAGGGTGTAGTGACATATACTGTAACATTGTATTAATGCCATACTAAAAGTACCACAATATAATGATGTGCCAGAGGATATTGGGTAATAAATATTACTCATATTATATATTCTTACAATAAATAAATTCCGATGGTTAGATTAATTGATTACTTAATTTATTCATTCATTCATTTATTGTCTATACTGCTTATCCTGCGTACAGTCAGTGTGCCATTGCCTAGGATGGGGTACACGGGGATGGTGTGCCAACCCTTCACAGAAGCACACACATTCTCACACATTCAGTCACACACTGAACAACATGTAGTCAAACAATGTAGAAACACCAGCCTGCACAGAGAAATCATGCAAATTCCACTCACATACAGCAGACCGGAGGTGATGTTCAAACCGCCGACAACATAAAAATGCCAACCAATTGCTAATTAATATTACGTTTAAATAAAATGTAACTAAACTTTATCTATCTTATGGCATACTATCTTGGTAGAACATGATATTAAGCTTAAATAATGGCATACTATCTTAAACTAATGAGATATTAAGCTAAAAGAATAACCTGCTCTCAAGCTGAAATAATGAAATTTCATAATGAAGTAGTGAGTGACAAGATATTGACCTGAAATAAGAGCACATTATCTAGAAGTAAGAAATTAAGCTGAAATAACAGCAGACTATTTTTTAACACAATATTAAGTTCAAATAACAGCATGTCTTTTAGCATGTAGCACTCAGGTTCAAGGTTCAGATTCTTCTACAGTTCTTCTGTCAGAATAACCTAGTATTAGCTTAGGCTGGAATAAACTAAATACAAGAATAAAAGGTAAAAATGATAATGATTAAAAAAAAAAAAATCTGACCATCATTTGGACTTCCCCTTTAGCAAGGTGAGTTCATAACACAAAGCCAGAGCTAATCCTATTTCATTCAATTATTTCTTCCCCATGTTTTTTACCTTATCATCATATTGGCTTGATAGCGAGAAAATGAAAAAATCTTGCAATAATATTAAAAGATGCAGAAAAAAGCTTTATACTGCATATCCACATGCAAGGCAGTAAACATTTTACAATGCATCTATAGTCCTTCAGTGCTTAAGAAAAAGTACGTAGTGTGCGTAAAACTTAAATTTATAGCCATGTGGAGATGCCTCTAAAACCAATTTAAGTGCACTTCAGCCTTCGACTTATCAGTTCAGATTGATGTGTTTGTGCATTCGGAGAGTATCGTACACAGGAAATACAATACAATAAAAGATATGTGAGTGTTTGTAAAGGTTATCCACTCTTTATTATGTTCAAGAATAAAAGCAGTAACTTCATTCTGATTGAAGAGATAATCCAATAGAAAGGACACAGAGACCTTGCAACAAAGAAAACTGCTCACTGAAAAACCATGTAAACACTGATAAAAGCTTTTTTACACAGAGATTTATGAAGAAAGAAAAACCTTTAAAAAACTTACTATTAAAAAAATTCTGGAAAGCACCTAAAGAAATACAGAAAGGAAATTGAGTGAAAAGGTTACGTTAATTCATGCAGGTGGAAAATGTAGGTGAGTTCCCACTGGGATGGCAACACAACTACAAGGGTGTTGGAAAGAAAACACAACTACAAGTCCCCAAATCTTAATAGCACACATAAAATTAAAGAACCTACAGGGAAAGAAAAAAGAAAGAAAGAAAGAAAGAAAAGGTGAAAATATACTGTAAGATGTATTGTCACTAAAAAGGTAACTTGCAAGATGCCCTTTTCAGCCTCCCCTTTTTTGTCCAGGTTAGGGCAAACATTAAAGATGCCCAGATTCTAGTGTTTGGGGCTTCAGCTGGGAATCAAACCCAGGCCTTGTGAATGTGATCAAACCCAGGCCTTGTGATTTTCTGAGGCATTGCGTTCTGTACGTCATTAAAACTGCGACTTCTTCGCGGTTTAATGACGTAATCAGGCACACCGACGCGCTGCTCATCCCAAACAGATGCGCCAGTGTGCGGTAGCCCGCACCTGTTGCAAGCCACCAGAGAGCGACCACGACACGTCTCGCACCCAGACATTCCTCAGAATGGTTGAGGACACAATAAATGAAGCATACGCGCAGGCTGCAATCATGTCCCTTTTCCTCCTTCTCTGTTTCGCGAACTTTGCATATATCGCGGAGCTAGCATCAAGCATATTTCGCCTTCGTCCATCTTGGCTAGTGTGTAAGTGCAAGAACCTAAGTATGCGCGATGTTTCAGACGGTATGACAAGTGTAAACACTTGAATCGGATATGAGTCATAGTTGAAAAAACGTGTAAACAGACAGTCAGAAAAATCAGATATAGGCAACAAATCAGATTTGGGCATCGAGACCTGCAGTGTAAATAGGACTAAAGTAACTTGTCATTGTCAGTGGCCATAACTGAGGAATATCTTTTGAAAACATACAATGTTGTGATAAAATCTTAAATTAGAAAAAAGATATTACACAGTCATGCAGGTATATTTTGCACAACACTTTGTAATGGCACAAAGCAGTAAATCACTCTGCTTTGAAAAAAGCAGAACATAATGTTTTGTAGACTTTTATATTTACGATGACTGATTTGTTGCTATTTTGGTTTTATGCTTTCATATTGCTGTGTGCACAGCATTTTTCCTGTATACATCACTGTGGTATCACCCATAATGCACTGCTGTAATACACTCAGAACTGCGTCTGTGAATGCAAATAAAAGGTTTTGGAGATTTATTTCAGTCATAATTTTATGCAAAGCCGCAAAAAAAAAGAGTTGTTTGTTCTTATCTGCTGTGGATAAGGTGGTCATAAAATGAATCAGAGAAAATGTGTATTACCACACAATCTGAGAACTGAGATCATTTATATCAGATGTGCTACGGGAGACCCAATCTATAAGATAAAAGCAGACCCCGAAGCCAGAACACTAACGACAGGTGTGTTTCATTCTAAATCTGAAATATTTGAAAGAATTGTTCATGAAGCTGCTTTTCAATTATCTATACATATATCTCTATATACATCTATAAATATCTATAAATAACTGCACTCTTAAAGAAAAATATGTAGAATAACTTAACAGATTTTTTAAATTGAAAGAAATAGTTATAATAGTTATAAGGAACTGAAGACAAACAAATAACCATTTTAATGCAAAGAATCCTTAAGAAACCTTGTATATCTACAGGTGAAACACAAAAAATTTGAATATCATACAAAAGTTCATTTATTTCAGTAATGCAACTTAAAAGGTGAAACTAATATATGAGATAGACTCATTACATGCAAAGCAAGATAGTGCCAAGCCATGATATTGTCACGAGCAACCGGGGGATGAACACAGTAGCCTTAGCAGTTAGCCCGTGTTGCGTGGACGGTAAACGCAAACGCGGAAGCAGCGCGAGCAGGCAGGATAACCACGCGTTTACTCTTAGAACTCTCTTACACAAAGAGCAAGGATCTACACAAATAGACCCGCGTTCTGGCAACACACACTCAATCAAGGAAGCGATCTGAATAGGTGAGTACTCACAAAATAGTTGGTGAAGCGATAGCGAAGGCATGAATGAACTCAATGACTGAGCGATGTGACGCGCCATCTTGTTTCCTTTTATGCTTTCTGAAAGCGCGACCGGCTTACTTCCGGGTCCTCGTGCCGGTCACGGAGCGAGTGTGCATGACAGTACCCCCCTGTCCAGGACCGACTCTCGACGGTCCTGGCGTGGCGGATACCCGACGACGGTAGTCCCGTATGAGCTCGGGGTCCAGGACGAACCGGGCCAGAATCCAAGACCGTTCCTCGGGGCCGTAGCCCTCCCAGTCAACCAGGTACTGTGTACCTCTGCCCCGAGGGCACGAGTCGAGGATTCGGCGTACCGTGTAAGCGGCAGCTAGAGCCGATAGGTGACAGGGTTGACATGGAGGGTGATGCGATATGGACCGATGAATCTAGGCGAGAGTTTTTTTTGACTCTGTATGGAGGTTTAGATTTTTGGTGGAGAGCCATACCTTGTCACCTGTGTGGTACAATCGTCCCGGAGGGTGTCGACGGCGATGTTGTGAGGTGTAGAGGGTATTGGTGTGCTGAATGGCCTCCTTGGCTTGAGTCCAGGACCGCCGACACCTTCGGACCAACTGTTGGGCTGAGGGTACTTCGACCTCCGGTTCTTGATGTTCGAACATCGGAGGTCGGAAACCCTGGCATACCTCAAATGGTCTCAGCTTCGTGGCGGAGGAGACGTGGAGGTTGTGGGAGAGCTCTGCCCAAATAAGATAGTGAGCCCAGGAGTGCTGACGGTCGGCAACAAAGCACCTCAGGTAGCGCTCCAGTTGTTGGTTGGCCCGTTCCGTCTGAACATTTGTTTGGGGGTGATAGCCTGAGGAGGGACTGCAGGTAGAATTGATCAGACGGCAGAAGGCCTTCCAGAACTGTGCAGTGAACTGGGGCCCCCTGTCCGAGACGATGTCCTTTGGGAACCCATGCAGACGGACTACGTGCTCTAAAATTAGCTCGGCTGTCCCTTTGGCTGACGGAAGTCCGGGAAGGGCCACCAGGTGCACAGCTTTGGAGAACCGATCTATTATCGTCATAATGACACTCTTCCCTTCGGATACCGGCAGGCCCGTGATGAAGTCGACGGCAATGTGCATCCAGGGTCGACGGGGAACTGGGAGTGGTTGGAGTTCCCCCGGTGTCGGTTGGTTAGAGGTTTTGGCCCTGGCGCACACTGGGCACGCCCGAACGAACTCCTTGACGTCCTTGGCCATGGAGAGCCACCAGAAGGCGCGCTGGATATATTGAAGGGTGCCCCGACAGCGGTGAAGAATGGCCCCATTTAATGACGTCGGCTTTGACGGTCCTTGGAACGAAAAGTCGTCCAGGCGACGCACCTGCCGGTTCGGTCTCCGTGGCTTGCGCGCCTGGCGGACCCTCGTCTCCAGGTCCCAACGGAGTGGCGCGATGATCTTAGAGGGTGACAGGACAGGCGCGGGGTCCGCCCGGGGAACGTCCCCCTCATGTTGTCGGGAGAGGGCGTCGGCTTTGGTGTTTTTTGACCCCGGAGGGTAGGATAGATGGAAATTGAAATGCTCGAAAAAGAGAGCCCACCGCGCCTGCCTGGGGTTGAGTTGTTTAAGTGTCTTGTGGAGCTGAGGTTTTGGTGGTCGGTCCAGACGATAAATGGTTCTCTGGCACCCTGGAGCCAGTGTCGCCATTCTTCCAATGCCCACTTTATGGCCAGCAGCTAGCGTTCCCCCACCCCGTATCGCTGCTGAGTGGGGTTAAATTTTTTGGTGAAGAAACTACAAGGGTGTAGTTTCTGGTCTGGACCCCGCTGGGAGAGAACCGCCCCAGCGCCCACCTCTGAGGCGTCCATCTCCACAACGAATGGTTGATCGGCATCTGGATGGAGGAGAATCGGAGCGGTGGTGAATCGGTGGCAGAGTTTGGACAAGGCGTTGATGGCCGTGGAGTCGAGTTGGAAGGGACGAGATGAGGGGCGAGTCAATGCGGTCAGGGGTGCTGCAACTGTGCTGTAGCCCCGGATAAAGCGACGATAGAAGTTCACAAACCCGAGAAACCGTTGAAGCTGCCTGAGAGTCTTGGGTAGGGGCCAATGACGTACAGCTTCCATTTTCTGCGAGTCCATGCCCACACCCTGGGACGAGATGACAAAACCCAGGAACGTGGTGGAGCGCTTGTGAAAAGCGCACTTCTCCAGCTTACAGTACAGTCGGTGGGCGAGCAATCTCTTAAGAACTGCCCTGACGTGTCGGATGTGTTCTTCGGTGGTACGGGAGTAGATGAGTATATCGTCTAGGTAGACGAATACCCACTTTCCCAACATGTCCCGGAGAACATCATTGATGAACTGCTGGAAAGCTGCGGGAGCGTTACAGAGTCCAAATGGGATGACCAAACTCTCATAGTGTCCAGTAGGGGTGATGAAGGCCGTCTTCCACTCATCGCCCTCTCTGATACGCACCAAGTTGTAGGGGCTCCGGAGGTCCAACTTTGAGAAAATGGTGGCACCAGAGAGAGCGTCCAGGGCTGAGTTGGTAAGCGGCAGCGGGTGTCGGTTTTTTAGGGTGATGTTTAACCCCCGGTAGTCGACACATGGACGTAATTCGCCCGAACTCTTCTTTACAAAGAAAAACCCCGCAGCAGCGGGCGAGGAAGAAGGTCGGATGGTACCCTGACGGACAGTGGAGGACACATACTCCTCCATCGCCCGCATCTCGGTGGAAGAGAGAGAGTATAGACGGTCGCGGGGTGGGGTGGAGCCTGGCTGGATCTCAATCGCCAGGTCATAGGGGCGATGCGGAGGAAGGTGGTTAGCACGTCTTTTACAAAAGACCTCAGCCAGGTCACGATATGCTGAAGGGATGGCGTTGGTGTCGACATCGGGGGCCTCGGACTCCCTAGAGCACGTCCCAGCCGGCGCCTGTAGGCAGAGTTCGAGGCAGGTCGGACCCCATTGTAGGATCCGGTTTTGAGACCAGGAGATGAGAGGGTCATGCTGGAGTAACCAGGGGTATCCTAGGATGATGGGTGATGAGGAAATGGAGGTGAGGTGGAAGCGGATCTCCTCGTGTTGTTGGTCAATGGTGAGGGTGATGGGCCGAGTCTGGGTGGTGATAGGGCTGGAGGAAAGGGGCTGACCGTCGACGGACGTCACTCGAACAGGCTGGGATAACGCCTCAGTCTCCACCCCCAGTCTCTTGGCATAGGAAGAGTCAATAAAGTTCCCGGCGGCCCTGGAGTCGATGAACGCGGAACTTTTGACTCGTCTGTGGCCAAATTGGAGGTGTACCTGAACCATGAGACGCGAGATGCTGGGTGTGGTGGCGGCGAAATGGAGGTGACCCGGTGAGCTGCCCCCCTGACTCACCGGGCCTGATCGTTTCCCGGGCGTGAAAGGCATATAGCTCTATGGTGTGCCGCTGACCCACAATAGGCGCAGAGTCCCTCCCTGAAACATCGTTCTCGCTCTGCAGGGTTCAAGGAGGCGCGTCCTAGTTGCATGGGTTCCCCGGCTCCCGTGTCAACCACGGCGGGAGGTGGAGACCCGGCAGACGCCCTAGTGGTGGTGGTGAAAGCTGGTGATCGGGGCGTGGAATGTGAAAAAAGGGGCGTGATGGGCGGCAGGGTTCGGGGGGCTGGCTTCGGACGAGCGAGCAGGCGCTGGTCAATCCGGAGGGCGAGCTGAACCAATCCCTCCAGTGTAGCTGGAAGCTCTCGTCCGGCGAGCTCGTCCTTGATGCGAGAAGCCAGTCCTTTGTAGTAAGCCGTCCGGAGGGCGGGGTCCCCCCAGGTGGTCTGCACGGCGAGGGTACGGAAATCCGCGGTGTAACGGCTCATGGACGACCCACCCTGCCGCAGATGGTACAATTTGCTGTCGGTCTCCACCTCAGCAGCAGGATGTTCGAAGGTCAGTTTGAGTTGGCGGGTGAATTCTCCGTATGAATAGGCTGTGTCCGAATCTGACCTGAGAACCGCCGTGGCCCACTCAGCTGCCTGCCCAGATAGCAATGAGACGAGAAGTGCAATGCGCATGGCTTACAGCTCATGAAAACCCAGAAAATTGGTCCAATATTCTAGGCTCAAAGTGTCCCACTCTAATCAGCTAATTAAGCCATAACACCTACAAAGGGTTCCTGAGCCTTTAAATGGTCTCTCAGGGCTCTCAGTCTAGTTCAGTAGGAAGCACAATTATGGGAAAGACTGCTGACCTGACAGTTGTGCAGAAAACCATCATTGACATCCTCCATAAGGAGGGAAAGCCTCAAAAGGTAATTGCAAAAGAAGTTAGATGTTCCCAAAGTGCTGTATCAAAGCACATTAATAGAAAGTTACCGTATGTGGAAGGGAAAAGTGTGGAAGAAAAAGGTGCACAAGCAGCAGGGATGACCGCAGCCTGGAGAGGATTATCAGGAAAAGGCCATTCAAAAGTGTTGATTTCAATAACTATTTCAGAAATCCAAACCATCCTTTGTGGTCTTCTAATGTCTTATTGTGTAGCTGAGGCTGCCAAACCAGACAGTATTTGAAGTGACCAAGACAGATTCAGTGATGGCCAAGTAGAACAGCTGTGTGCAGTGTGTGAGCAGCTCCTGTGGCAGTATGAACGTTCTTAGGTAGAAAATTGAATATAATCTCTGCTGGCCTTTTTAACAATGTGAGTCAATGTGATTGTCCTACTTCAGGGCCATGAGAGATAGTGGAGCCCAGGAGCCGGAATGACTCCACTGCTGTCACAGTGTTGTTCATGATGGTGAAGGGGGAAGTCCACAACCACAGGGTTTTTAAAGGGTTCTACCTGAAACCTCTGACAGGGAAAATGTCATATTTATTTATTTATTTTAATACGAAGGGGTATTCAACTGAAACATATGGAAGTTTATTTTAATTACAGTTCTTTGCAAAAGTATTCATACCCTCGAACTTTTCCACATTTTGTCATGTTACAGTCACAAATATAAATGTATTTTATTGGGATTTTATGAGATAGACCAATCTCAAGCCAAGCTCAGGGCTACTGAAACCCCAGATTAGACTGCAGGACATCTACATCGTCAGGCGCATACAGTATGACAGGCAGAAGTAAGGGTTGGTTGGAGCAGTGTGAGAGGCAGTAAGCAGGCATCAGGATCCATGGGTAAATCTCATGTACGTGGGTGGAGCTGTGGGTAACATCTAGTAAGTTACTGTATAAGAGAAGAGATCTTTGAAAGATTAAATGTTTTACAGTTATAAAACCTTTACATTTTATTGTAAACATTTAACATTTCAATTTTCACATCTCATAAAACATGTTTTAGCATCAAACTCTTTTTGATTTCAGCTTTCATATTTTTTAAAAACACTGAATTGTGATTTATGCAGCACAGTGGCTTAGTTTTTAGCACTGTCACCTTGCACCTCCAGGGTCCGTGTTCAATTGCCACAGGTTTGTGTGCCTGGAGTTTGCACTGCATGTCCCATGCTTGGTGGGTTTCTTCTGGGTACTCTGATTCCCCCAGAGACCAAAGACATGCACATTAGGCTAATTGGTGTTTCCATTTCCATTCTAATGAATGAGCGTGTATGTGTGTGCTCTTTTAAAGAAATTAATCAGGCTTTAAACGAAACAATAAATTAACATTAACAGGAATTAAGTAAAAAAATCTAAAATCTAAAACGTATTTTAAGTAAATCTACTTTGAATGTACTGTATTTGTCAACAATGTCACATTATAAGTTACCGCAGTGTTGATGTCTGACGGTGTTGACAAAATTCTAGATAACTTCTAGTATAGGTGCTTGGAGTTTCAGTCGCCCACAAGATTTCCTAACTTTATTTTATTTTTCTTTATGTCTAATGGTGTTGACAGAAACTCAGGATACAAATTCAGCAAATAAAAAATTATAGTTAAAAGACACAGCCATTACATGTTTTAATTTCACATTTGATTTAGCTTCTTGAAAATGTGAATCCTTGTTCTGGACAAGGACTTTTTTCTGGAAAAGCAACGAATAAAGGAATGAATAAAACTTAATTATTTGTTTAAGGATTAAGGTTTAAGACTAATTAGCTTGTGTGCTGTCCTGAGCCAAGTTGTTGCTTTTTTTTAACAGAACCCTCAGCATAAAGAAAGTTTGATTTTTGAGGTCTGTGATGTAAAACTTTAGACTTCATGCCTCATTCAGGGCATGAAATTTGTTATTTGAAAAGTGGTCGATGAAAAGTTTCACCCTAAAAGACTGCAATTACAAAATCCATTTCCATTTAGAGCGGCGTCTCGCTGCGATTTTCAACACAGAAATAACACTGCAGGAGAAAAACACACCCTCGGCCCAGGAGATATTAACTCGCCTGGAGTGTGCAGTACTTTGTGATGTTGTGTCTTATTGACCCGCAGCATCAGCTTTCGTTTCATAACACACACACACATCACTAGAATGCATTAAACTTTAATGTAAGTGTTAGTTTTTATTTTTAGTGCAAAATCCAAATTATTAGTGAAAAAGAATAGTGCCCACTACAGAAAGGGTTAACACTACTTGTAAAATGCTTTTATTACACTGTGGTCAAGTGAAACCGACAGGAAGGGAAGGGAAGTTTGTAAGGAAAGACAAAGGGATTTGGACAAAGGAGAACAGTTGAAATTGTTTGTAAGAGGACTAGACCTGCTAGAATGGAGCAATGTCCTGAACAGATGCACAAGCAAGAAAAAAGGACTTCTTACTGATTCAGGACAAACATTAGTGGTGTTAGTTAGGGACTAAAAATGAGTGTCCCAGTGTGTTAAAAAAGAGACAACAAACCTGTTCTTGACAGAAAAAAAAAAAAAAGTGAGAAAGGGATGCGAATAAAGAAAGAAGTGTTTTGGGACAGAGCTTCAGTGTGTGTTAATCAGGAACAGCAGCTGAATGTCAATGACTGTCATGTTATTCCTTCCTTCTTTCTTTTTCTTTAAACAATGTGTATTTTTTGCACAAAAGAAAATTAATCTGGTTTAAATATCACACACACACATACTTTTTCATGTCAGCTCTGAATAAAAGATGTCCAAATATAAAAACAGTGTTTGTGTTTCATATTTTAGAGTATGTTGTGTGTTAGTGTAGAGTAGCCATTATCCAATTACACACATACATCAATACATGTGTGTGCTAGCATGTGTGAGCATGAATGTGTATTAGCATATGTGTCTATGGTGTGTGTGTTTGTGTATGTGTGTGTTTACGATGTGTGAGCATGTGAGTGTGTTTTTGTATGTGTGTGCATTCTTGTGTGATGTATACTGTATGTCTGTCTGTGTGTATGTATGTGCTTGTGTGGTATACTGTATATGTCTGTCTGTCTATGTGTGTGTGTGTGTGTGTGTGTTCAGCGTATTAACTGGAACTCTTCGTTCTTAATCTCTTTAAACCTCCCTGGCACCCAAAGCAAGGTCGTTTTTATTCACTTCACATTTTCTTGCACATTTTTAAAGAAAATAAAAACCTTAATCCATGAAGTGACACAGAGCTGGGTGACGCCTTCAGGTTTCTTTGTGTTCTTGCCTAAGTACGGTGATTTTCCACATTCTAACAGTGATTTTCAGTATTCGCTGTATGTTTACACACAATCAGGCACCTGTTAGAACAAGGAGTCTCGCCTGAAAGGAGGAAAAATAATCATCACTAAGAGCGTTTTGTGTGTTGCAGAAAGAAAGAGCAGAGATTGAGTTTCAGTGAGGGAAGACGTGTGAAGATCATGTGAAGTTTAAATTTAACCCCTTACTGTCCTGTTCAGGTTGAAACCTTCTGCTTCAGGTGTGGATTAAAAATGCAGAATAATCCTAAGCATGATGACAAAGTATTTGTTCACTTATTCCATATTTAAATACTGTGCAGTTTGTAAGAGGTCATGTGACCACATGAAACTGATTTAAGACTGTGACTGGACGAGCAACTGGATGTGAAAGTGCATGCTTTCTTTCCTTCTTTTTTATCATCATTCAGAATATTTTCTTAGATTCAAATAATTTATTGACATAATATTTCTTTAATCATCATACTTCCTTCTCCCATTCTCTATACCCTTTATCCTAACTCCACACACAGAGCTGAAGCATGAATTAAACCTTCCACCGTGGAGGTGCGAGGGCAAAGTGCTAACCCCTACATTGCCATCTCGCCTCACTTACATATAATAAATTCAGGTGTTAATAGTTTTGTAGATTAATCATTCTGTAGTACCCACTTGAGGATCTAAACATTTCTAAACACCTCCTTTGAGCAATCCTCAAAGCTAGTCACTTGGGTGGATTTTCGTTTATTCACCATTTTTTTGCACCAAATAGAATAAATGCCCCAGCAAATACACTGTTTCTCTAATTTCTTTTAATCCCTCCATGCCTTCTTTTTTTCTTGTGACTGCCTATATATGTAGTATATATTAGCAAAATTAGCTAAAACACACTCGTTTTAGCTGTTTTCCTTCATCTGCAAACATCTCCAAATTTAGCACTGTCACATTCCCATTTCTGCCCAACAATGTCCCCACTTTTCCACCAGCTTCCTTTCACATTTCACTATAAACAAGCGTGAGAAGTGTTCAGCTCTGACTCGTTAAGTAAACGAGGGTTCTGCTCTTCTCTTAACGGGCTGGAACAGAAGGATAATTACCAAACAGCATCAAAGTGACAATGTAGGAAGGAGGCAGTCTGTGCTCTTAATGGCCGTTTAAAACACTGTTTATCAAAAATGGCACACACTGCATGCTTGTTTCTTCTCATTTAGCACCCGGTAGTTTAGGATTCCGTCTTCTGCAGAACAAAGGCTTGAAGGCAATAAAGCTGTTGTATTTATCCATCTGGATTCATCCACAGAATGGAGTCTGTTCCAAAAGGCTGAGCTGGTTTTATTTAATACAGCATTTAAAAAATGTATTTCTCCATCTCAGTCACGACTAATATCCAACTCCATTCTGATTCCTTTGGCACCCCAAGTCACTGACCTACAGATTGCCTTGGATTATGAATCTTTTTCTGTTCATGTTGCTAAACCTGCCACTATTCTCTGTGAAATTTTAACAGACTTAAAGCACTTGTCTAGCTTTAGATTTTATTTGACGGAACATCTCTTGTTTGTTTGCATTAATGAATATTCTAAAGAATGTAAAAACATACTGTAAGTACAATGTGGCATCCCATAAGGTTGTGGTTTAGGTCCACTATTGTATTGACTTTAACTTAGTCTCTTGAACATCTAATTTGAAAATATAATTGCATTTCACTTTTTTGGGGGGGATTTTTCCCCGATTTTCTCCCTAATTTAGTCGTGTCCAATTCCTCCCCGTCACTAGGGGGCTCCCACATTAAGGCTACTACTACCACTCAGCCGGGAGGGCCGAAGACTATCACGTGTTTCCTCCGAACCACGTGACGCCAGCCGACCGCATCTTTTCGAACTGCTCGCTCGCGCACCGTTGGGGGCGGCGTAACACACTCGGAGGACAGCGCTATCCGCTCCCTCCGTTGCGCGAGCTCACAGACGCCCCTGATTGGCTGTAGAGCCGTGATTAATGTGGGAGCACTAAGTACCTCTCATCCCTCCCCTCTGAGAGAGCTCGGCCAATCAGCTCTCTCTAGACCTCCGGCTGCGAGAGGTTACAGCACCACCCGGGATTCGAACTAGCGATCTCCGGATGATAGGGCGAGCGCTTTAACCACTGCGCCACTCGGAGGCTTTGCATTTCACTTTTATGCTAATTATGCATACAGTAATTGCTATTGTTCAGGTCCAGCATGTATCTTCCTATATTGTAAAAATAGGCAAGTTGATATTATTAGACACAAGTCCTTACTGTCCCTTGCAATGCATGTGTAAAGGCAAAATTCTGAGACAAAGAATTAAATGGTTCGGTTGCCATGCTTGATTTTGATTCCCACTTCTCTCTGTATCCCTCTTTATTAACTTTTAACATGAATAAACTTGTGCTTCTGAATGTCTCAAGTTATATTGGTAGTTTCAGCTAGACACCCACTTCTGGGGCTTTACTATGCACTCATAATAAGGCAACTACAGACTTACTTTCCCATCAAACATTTAAATCACTAATATTATATATACTAATAATGTGTTTCCTCTTAATAAGTGTTTCGTCTTAACTCTTGGAGCAGGTTCTGATCAACTAATAGTTCCCTGTGAAGTGGACTTTAAGGCCATTCAACGATGGCAGGTAAGATTTCAAACAACAGGCATCAAATCTGCTCGAATTGATCAACTGAACAATTTTTCATAATTTCACCAAAAATCAAGAATCAAGAGTACCCATCAGTCACTGCACCTTGCTATAGTGAATTTAAAAAAATAAGGAGCTTGTATGAGATGTCATTGCCATTGATTTTATGCACCATTTATTGGTATCAAGTTATTTCTGTATATCAGGGTTCTTTAACTCCGATTTCACCAACACCTAAAAACGTGCACATGCTTTTATACGGCCCTTATAAGAATGCCACTAACACCACAAAAATTACGTAATTTTTAGGAGGAAGGTGATCCTTTCAGTGATTGTTTTTTTTCTGATATGTTTCTTATACAGTGGAACCTTGAATTGTAAGTAACTTGGTCTGAAAGCGTTTAGCAAGTTTTTTTTTTATTTTTTTTTTTTTAAGAGTGCATACATTTAAAGCTGCTTACCGAACGTTATGTTAATAAAGACTTTCCAAGATTGTGTAATCTGCTAACCCTGTTTTCACTCGGTTTGATAAACCTATTACACTGGTGGTGAATGCGGGCAAGCAGACTGGAACCCAGCCCACGAAGTTCTCCCAAAGAATATCTAGGACATCTCTTAGAAATCAGCATTCAACAACAGGGTCTGCAAGCAACAACGAGCAAAATCTTACACCTGCACCACCAAAAAGCCACAAAGGTGCCACTCCCGAAGGCAGAGGAATGCCTCTATGTCATCATGTGGCCTTAGTTTGGTAAACAGGTGCTGCACATCTCTACATGAATCAGTGTAGAGATGTGCAGCACCTGTTAACCAAACTCATGCCACATGACATAGAGGCAGTCGTTCGCATGTTCAAAAATACTGCGGATCAGGAAGGCTCCTGTGAGGAGTGGAGCAGCATTCTCATTGCGCATCTCTCAAGTGAAGCCAGGGGTGAATCTAGGATTTTGTAAGTGGGGGGCAAATCATATTCAATTAGTAATATATAATGAATTAGAAAACATTAAACATGAATTAAAAAATCTTGAGTAATGCCCTGTGCCCTAATTCAGGTAGTATTTGGGCACTGCCACAAGAGCCTGAAAATGATTTAGTATTTTTCATAAAAACAACTGATAGAGTAACGTTTATCTATAAACTATTTATGTGGTGGTGAGCACTGCTGCTAAATAATCTAGCAGTCTACCAGTCAGTCTTGATCAGTCACACGAAAATAATCAGACAAACATGCTATTGTATTAAAAAAACTTCAAATTGACTGTATACACACTATAAACAGTGTGACGTGTCGTGGTTGAGTTGTGCTGTTTCACTCTCCATGCTAAAATTCTCACACTCTGCAGCCTTTCTAGTACTCAAGCTGAATTAAAATTCCACAAGTAGACTTTGGATACATGCATTGCACCTACATCTCAGCTAGACCACTCAAGCAAAATTGCAATCAGGTGGTTCAAATTAGAGCATCTCACTTCATTTTAGGTGGCAGAGAGAGTAGCAATGGAATGTGTGCTTTGCTCCCTCCCCAAAAAGGAGCACAAGACAGTAGGCATGAGACAGCCAGCTGGCATGTGAGAGATGGTGAGTGCACTGGAGTGCACACTCACTACTCTTTCAATTGGCCAGGCTTTCTCTTCCCCATAAAAGAACAGAAGCATCCCCCATGGTAGAAAGTTCTACCTGAACTTTCGCAAAGAACCGGCCCCCCTTGTGGACCAGAATCACCCCATGATGAGCCAGTTCGAGCTGGAAATTAAACACAGACCAACGTGCTGGGTTGTTTTACCCCTCCGTTGTTTTGCCCAACATTCCACCATGCAATCCTAGTTTATGTTGTACTTTACATGTTGAGTTAATATTATTTATATTAAGTTACCGTTTTTTGAGTAGTTTATTTGATTACTTTACATATTGTTTTTTTTTTAAGTTAATGTACACTTTTTGGTTTATTAACATTATTAGTTGGGTGAAAGCTTGGGTCTCCTCATTCTTTTTGGGCTGCAAAGGCCCTCACAAGTGGTGTCAGAAGTGGGATATCCAGCAGAGGGCATAGATGTTTTAACCCATTTTTCCTCTTTGTTCATCCTACCCCATGAGCCATGAGTCGGGCAGGAAGGAAGGCAGTAACAAAAACTCCAGAAGAGCAACTGGGGGAAGTTCTCCAAGAGCCTCTCGCAGGAGGTTCTGAATCTCTGAGTTCTTTTAATGGCCCAAAGAAAGTGCCAATTTGTTATTTATGTGGCCAGGAGGGGCATACTAAGCCAATGTGCCCTAAAAGCACTATTAAAACTACTCACCTGTGTTATGTGCCCAGCAGTTGCAGGAATCCACCATTGACGTCTGAGTGGCTGCCGCAGGTCATAACAGTAGAGGTTAATGAAAGGAAGTTAAAGGCCCTTCTTGATACTGGTAGCAATCAGACACTGGTTCATCAGAAATATGTTCCCTCTACTTTACTCCGATTCAGTGATGAGAAGTGATGGTGATGAGAAGCTGCTTCCTGTCACCGATGTGTTCATTAAGATTAAGTGACAAATTTACTTCTTCGATGTGGGTGTAGCAGATAATCTACCATTTCCTGTGGTTTTGGGTCAAGAGCTGACAGTTCTTTGGGACTTGTTGCAGGCAAGACACACATGTAATTTGGTAGTCACCCAAGCTAAAGCAAACAAACCAGAAGAAAATAAACAGGTATACCCTGCCTTCTTTTGACACGGATATAGAAACCCCTGACTCTGCAAAGCTGAGGAAGTCTCGTCGACAGAAAAGGTGGGAGAAGATTAAATATAATGCTTCTAGAACATCAGATAATTCTTTGCCTGACTTTTTCCCAAAGTTTCAGGTGCCCAGTAACATCGCTCAGTTACAACGGGAAGATGTCTGCCTCGCCCCTCTCCTGGACCAGGCAAAGACAGAAGGTGAAGAGGTTGATGCTGGTAATGCAAAGGAGAGCTACTTTCTGAAGCAAGGAATACTCTATTGTCGTTTTGGGTCGATGACATAGTTGGTGGTACCGCAGTCTGTCCGCGAGGTCATTCTCATCCTGGGTCATTCGATTCCCTGGGCTGGCCACCTAGGGAAAGGTAAAACTATTGCCAGGATACAAAGGTATTTTCATCGGCCTGGCATGAAGGAGGAGGTAACCCAATATTGTAGAAACTGCCCAGAATGTCAGAAAGTCTCTGTGCAAGGTCCTTATCGTGTACCCCTCCAACCTCTTCCAATTATAGGTACTTCATTTGAAAGGCTGGGGATGGATGTTGTTGGCCCTGTAGAACGAAGTCATTCAGGTAATAGATTTATGCTTTTTATAACAGACGATGCTACATGATATCCAGAAGTGTTCCCATTGAAATCCATCAAGGCAAAGTATGTGGCTACTTGTCTAGTGCAACTGTTCTCTAGAGTCAGATTTCCTTGTGAGATTCTGAGTGATCAAGGAACTAACTTTATGTCAACCCTTTTGAAGCAGGTGTATAGATTGTTGGGCATTCGAAGTCTGAGGACCACTCCTTACCATCCCCAGACAGATGGACTGACGCAAAGATTTAATCAGACCCTCAAACAAATGCTTCGTAAATTCATCTTTAGATGGACGTGAGATGCGAGAACGCTTGGACAAAATGACAACGCTAGCCCAATCTCACCTGGCACAAGCTCAAACACACCAGAAAACCTGGTATGATAAAGTTTTGAACCTGGTCAAAAGGTGTTGGTGATGTTGCCAAGTAGTGAAAGCAAACTGTTGGCAAAATGGCAAGGCCCCTTTGAAGTTAAAATGAAACTTGGGCCTACAACCTATGAGATTGCACTGTCAGGCCAGGGTTGCCCTACACGAACGCTTTACATCAACCTCCTTAAGCGGTGGGTCCCTCGACCAGAAGGGATCACAAAGAGCTTGATGATTAGGAAGGTGGATGAAGAAGAGGAAGAGGATGATCAATACTTGCCCCAGCCTGTTTTGGGAGACCTTATCCTAAATCACCTACCATTGCAGCGTCAGCTTGAGGTGAGGGCTGTTTGCTCACCAGAAGTTTTCTCAGAATATCCGGGGTTTATCACTCTAATAGAACATGATATTGTATTGAAACCAGATGCTATCGTAAGAGGAATGAGTTACCGGGTCCCCGACCAGCTCCAAGAGTTGCTAAAGGAGGAAGTTGACTTGATGTTGCAGCAAGGCATCATAGAGCCATCTAAAAGTAAATAGTGCCACCCTGTGGTCCTTGTCCCTAAAAAGGATCACACAATCAGGTTTTGCATTGACCGTTTCCTCAACTCTGCAACAATGTTTGAATCCTATCCAACTCCTCAGATAGATGACCTCACTGATCGCTTGGGTCACTCAAGGTTTTTGACAACACTTGACCTTTCACAAGGGCAAGTACGTTTCACAATTGGTATATCCCATTGACCTGTCGGTCCTGAGAGCTGACCGCATTCAAGACCCCTTGGGGGTTATTTCATTTTCGGGTTCTTCCCTTTGGGCTACACTGGGCACCTGCAACTTTCCAAACACTCATGGACCATGTACTGCAAGGGCTAACTTTTGTGGCTGCCTATGTAGATGATATTGTAATTTACAGTGACTCATGGGAGGAACACCTGAAACATCTTCAGAAAGTATTTCAATGTCTTCAGTAAGCTGGTTTAACTGTTAATCCACGAAAGTGTGCAATTGCGAAGACTGAGACTGAGTACCTAGGATTTATCATTGGTGGTGGAGTAATTAAACCACAGGTGAGCAAAGTCCAGGCAATTGAAGAGTGTTCTTTGCCTTGGATTTGAAAGGAACTGCGCTCATTTTGGGTATGGCTGGGTTCTACAGCAAGTTTATCCCCTATTTCTCTGGCAGAGCTTCACTTCTGACCAATATGGTAGGTTCCAGATCCCCAAACCAAATTCGGTGGTCAAAGGAAGCAGATGTGGCCTTTCAAGACATCCGAACTGCCTTGAATGAGAATTCACTGTTACATAACCCTGATTTTAATCAACGGTTCACCCTCCAGACAGATGCTTCTGACCGGGGCCTGGGAGCAGTATTACTACAAGGTTCTCCTGGTGCTCGGCAACCCATTGTCTTTCTTAGCCGCAAGCTCTTTCCAAGGGAGGTTCGTTATTCCATTTGGCTGTGAAGTGGGCTTTAGACTCTCTGAGATACTATCTCTTGGGAAGAGAATTCACCCTAGAGACTGATCACAAGGCCTTGCAGTGGCTTCAAAGAATGAAGGAGACCAACAGCCGAATAACCCGTTGGTATCTGGCCATGCAGCCTTTCCGTTTTGCAATCCAACATGTTCCTGGTAAAGAGAATTTGACTGCGGACTATCTTTCCCGGTGTGTTGGTGACATTCCCAAAGAGGGGGAGTGTGTGATGGCCCGCCATCGGCCACACATTGAGGGGTAATGTGTAAACATTCACACAGATCTACAGTACATAAACATGTGCACAGATCCATTCACTTCTCATTTATTATTTAGTATTTTGTTTAGTTAATTACTTGGTATTTGTTTATATTAAACGGACACACTATTAATTTCATTTACATGTTTATTTTAAGTGCATCATTTCAGGGTGGAGTGCACACATCCTAGTTTATGTTGTACTTTACTTGTTGAGTTAATATTATTTTTCTTTCAGTTTAAGTTACCGTTGAGGGGTGAATGGCTGCTGCGCTGTGCTCGTGGAGCTCTCCTTGCAGTCCGTCAGCTATTCCACCGGCCATACCAACAAGTAGACTAACTGTGGGAGGGAATTGGCGGTCTGCCATTTTCTGTTTGTGTATATACACACGTGGACAAAATTGTTGGTACCCTTCGGTCAATGAAAGAAAAACTCACATGGTCACATAAATAACTTTTTAAAATTCTATGAATGTTAACCAATGAAAGTCAGACATTGCTTTTCAACCATGATTCAACAGAATTATTTTAAAAAATAAATTCATGGAACAGGCCTGGACAAAAATGATGGTACCCCTAGAAAATACTGAAAATAATGTGACCAAAGGGACATGTTAATTCAAGGTGTGTCCACTAATTAGAATCATAGGTGTCTACAATCTTGTAATCAGTCAGTGGGCCTATATATAGGGCTCCAGGTAGTCACTGTGTTGTTTGGTGACATGATGTGTATCACACTCAACATGGACCAGAGAAAGCGAAGGAAAGAGTTGTCTCGGGAGATTCGAAAGAAAATTATAGACAAGCATTTTAAAGGTAAAGGCTATAAGACCATTTCCAAGCAGCTAGATGTTCCTGTGACTACAGTTGCACATATTATTCAGAAATTTAAGATCCATGGGACTCTAGCCAACCTCGCTGGACGTGGCCGCAGGAGGAAAATTGATGACAAATCAAAGAGACGGATAATCCGAATGGTAACAAAAGAGCCCAGAAAGACTTCTAAAGAGATCCAAGGTGAACTTCATGCTCAAGGAACATCAATGTCAGATCGCACCATCCTTCGTTGTTTGAGCCATGGGAGACGACCAAGGAGGACACCATTGTTGAAAACAAATCATAAAAAAGCCAGACTGGAATATGCCAAACTACATGTTGACAAGCCACAAAGCTTCTGGGAGAATGTCCTATGGACAGATGAGACAAAAATGGAACTTTTTGCCAAGGCAAATCAGCTCTATGTTCACAGATGGAAAAATGAAGCATATGAAGAAAAGAACACTGTCCCTACTGTGAAACATGGGGGAGGCTCTGTTATGTTCTAGGGCTGCTTTGCTGCATCTGGCACAGGGTGTCTTGAATCTGTGCAGGGTACAATGAAATCTCAAGACTATCAAGGGATTCTAGAGAGAAATGTGCTGGCCAGTGTCAGAAAGCTGGGTCTCAGTCGCAGGTCATGGGTCTTGCAACAGGACAATGACCCAAAACACAGCTAAAAACACCCAAGAATGGCTAAGAGGAAAACATTGGACTATTCTAAAGTGGCCTTCTATGAGCCCTGACCTCAATCCTATTGAGCATCTTTGGAAGGAGCTGAAACATGCTGTCTGGAAAAGGCACCCTTCAAACCGGAAACAACTGGAGCAGCTTGCTCATGAGGAGTGGGCCAAAATACCTGCAGAGAGGTGCAGAAGTCTTATTGACAGTTACAGGAATCGTTTGATTGCAGTGATTGCCTCAAAAGGTTGTGCAACAAACTATTAAGTTAGGGGTACCATCATTTTTGTGCAGGCCTGTTCCATGAGTTAATTTTTTTTTATAATTCTGTTGAAGCATGGTTGAAAAGCAATGTCTGACATTCATTGGTTAACATTCATAGAATTCTTATTTATTATTACTTTTGTCAGATTAAAGTTATTTCTGTGACTATTGTGAGTTTTTCTTTAATTGACCGAAGGGTACCAACAATTTTGTCCACGTATATATATATATATATATATATATATATATATATATATATATATATGGTTTTGATTCTTTCTTTTTCTAATTGTTTTTTTTTCCCCAATAACTGAAGTTTAAGTTCTTCTAAGTTGAGAGTTGCCCACACACTCTGCGAACTCTGCTACATCTATGCCAAGAAGAAAGCTGCAGGAGGATGCTCTTTTGTGCTTCCACATGTCTCCTGTTCCGTGCTACTCGCCTCACCGCAACCCAGAGGACTCTACCTACAGTGAGCTTCACCCTGTGGACCTGTGAGCACCACTGAATCCACTATACTGCTTTAAAGCGTAAAAGTTACAAGAGTGCATACGTTTAAAGCTGCTTTGCTGAACGTTGTGTTACAGCTCAGAATGTTCATGATGGTGGAATCTGGTTCCTGTTATTCTCTCCGATTGTTAAACCCGTAACACAGGGTAACACACTAAGGAGTAATGTCTGTATTGGTGACGTACTGTAACAGAGTGGTCCAAATGGAGGATATTTCTTTGTGGGAATTCTCCGAGTTCTGTGTTGTTGTTTTTTTTTATTCATTTTTTGAATGTTCTTTTGGCTTTGTTGGTTTAGTTATCCTGTTATCAAATTGTTAAAATGTTTGCATTTGCATCTATCTCTGAAACCTTTAACAATCAGTGCACTGTTGGTTTTAGTGCAGGCTCAAACCACTGGATTTATGGATTCTGGATTTATGGATTTATGGATTCTTGGACAACAATTAGAGAGGATGAAGAACGGATAAATAAAATGTTCTTTCAAACATATTTCATTTGTGAAGTCTGAATTACAGTAAAACCATGGACCAACAGCATCCTTAGAAAACTCTTTAATAAGTAAGAAATATAAAGTTACTTTACTAAATGTGTGCAGAAATCAAATATCACCTGGTCACAGACTGTACAGTAAGTAAATAATTTTATAATTACATATATAGATAATATAAAATGTTTGTCATATGCAACATTTATGTTCTCCAGATCTTCAGAACACACTGCATTTCACAGCCCTAGTTTCAGTTTCTGTTTGTTCTGTTGTATTTTAAGTGTTTATAAAGGAAAGTCTGCACTTTCATCATCGATTCCATCAATCTCTGATACTTTCTAACTAGATTCCACTCAGAAAGCATAATGAGGCCACCTTCCTCAAAAGCTCACTAAACTGAGCATAATCTCTCTGTTCTTAACTGACCAAAGCACCATACAGAGGAGAAAATTCCTGGATTATGTTCAGACAGACTGTGTATGTAACAGTTCTCATAAGGTCTTTAGCCAAAATGTTATTTGTTAGAATGAAATTTATCCAACATCAACGTTTAGGACACAGCTGTTGTCTCTCTTTAGGGGTCTTACGGCATGCTGCAAGAATGTAAGCAATCATTTTTGATGTTGTTAGATAGGTAGATAAATAATATTGATCTCAGAGGAATGCAGAATTTTTGCTGCACCACAGGATGCATGGTTCAGCACGTTCACAGTCATTTGAGTTCCTTAAAGGCAACAAATCTCAACCACATACAACAAGTTTAAGATTGATTTTAGATGTGCGCTATGCAGATTTATAAATCCATTTTTGGAAGAAGTTTCCCCACATCTTCATGGAGCGACTGAGGCTGAGCAAGTGCCAGTACCTGACATTTTAACTAAGGACGATATGAGGGGTGTTCAATTCCAACCAGGACATGGATACCATAAAGGTAGAAAGCTTTTTCTGTCTGCTGGACTTTTCCTGCTTTATGACTGAAAAGCTGACCTCCCAGGAACTTCTGTAATGGCTCACGGTCCTACCTTCTTTAAATGTTTGCACCATTTAAATGTTTTACTGAGGCTCATCACCATACTGTGCTTGAAGTCTTCTTTAAATGTCAATCAGTTTTATGCCTTCATTTCCTGGTTTGACTTAAATGCCCCTTGTATGTACCACACTTGTTTCCTTTAAAGAACCTTTAATAGTTCTCCAGAAGGATGGAAGAGAAAACCTATTGGGGAAGCTAGATTTAACCATTTTCACCCCTAAAAGTGGCTTATAAGTTGCTAGAAAGTGATCAGCCCATACTTGTCATGTTGCTGATGTTGATTCACAAAATAATAATGTTGCATGGATAAGAAACACAGATTGCATAGATTAAGAAATTAGCATAAAAATGATGTTGTAGGAAACATAATAGATCGTTAAACTTAATTTAAACTTGAAATCTGATAATGAAATATATATATATAGTTTTCTCATGGTTTTACTTTTCAAACATAAAAAAAATTACAAAAGTGACACATTTTTATCTTCCTTTATCTTTTGTGAAATTATACCTCAGTCCTTTTGAATTCTGAATACTGATTGGTCAAAGGTATTGTTTAATTTTTCAACAACAGCAGCTGTGACAAAAATACTGCTGCTTTTTTCTGTAAATTAATATAAACCTGCTATATTATTGTTTCTATTTGAACAGCTCATTCACAGAAATGTGATACATAAGCTGATTAAAACCATGTGTAAACATTGATATGGTTAGGGGTTCTGTAAATAGATGTGTAAATAGATGTGACTCTCGAGTGTCAGCGCTTTGTAATAGTCATAACATAACACAAATTTATGTTTTGCAACATTATTAGGATGGAGGGTTTTACACTTTATGGTTTCCCTGGAACATGAGAAGCTTTTATTTTTTACATTCAAGAGAGGCTGGTAATGAAATTACTCTTTATAGCCACTATTACGAAAATGAGAACAGGAATTTTAACCTGTATAAGAAAGTATGGTAGTATGTTCTTAAATTAAAAAAAAGAAATTAAATTGATGTGGTATAAGAGGAATAAAGCCTTGGCGTTGTGCTGCTGTAAGAACATAATCATTGTAGTACCAATCACTCTGTGATCACAGCACCTTCTCACTCGATAGTTCTGAGTTTTTGTTGTAACACACACACACACGCACGCACGCACGCGCGCGCACACACACACAGTGTAGTGCTAATATTGTAAGCAGTATGACATTCTAGACTAATAAATATTTAAGTACAATTTAAAAGACATTTTTTAATTTATTTTTTGGTAAGTAATGCGTGTAATTTTTAGCATCTGACTGTGTTAACATTTTAATTTTAGGTTCATCTAAATGACCTTAAGATGACTGTGTGACAGAAATGCTTAAATATTTTAAACCTAATGTTTTATGAATTTATTTATTTTTTTGAAGACACACTTTTGTGTGCGTATGTGTGTGTGTTTACGTGCATGTGTGCGTGTGGGATGTGTATTAAGCAAACGGCTGCAGGATTTGTGATCCGCTGCAGCTCCAAAGATAAATTGGCGCTCGGTTAGGAGAAGTGCACCCTAGGCACCTTTTCCTGCACTCGTTCTTCAGGCTCGGATTGAATCGATACACACCGTAATTCACTCGCTCCGTTTGGGTTAATGGAGTCGCTCTGATGTCAAATGGAAAGGATGTGAAGACAGTGAGGCAGATAAACGAGGAAAAAATGAAATCCTGCTGAAATAGAGCCAGATGCAGACCCATCCTGAGTTAATGCTGTAAATGAGCATGCAGCTGCCTTAAAAACTCATTTTCATTTCCTCAATATCAGCTAAAGCTGATTCAAAAACATTCTGCTTTTTAGTGATAAACATAATCTGCCTGGACTCTCTATTGTTTTAGCATTGTTCAGCATTTCATTTGTTCTCTTTTGTTTAATGCTGTACATTTTATAAATAGCTTTGGTCAAAATAGATTGTCAACGATGATGATGATGATGATGATTATTAGCAGTAGTATAGTAGTCGTTAAGGCCAAATATTAGTTAATTAAAGTATGTCTTTGAAGATTCTCAGTCATCCATCTGGAAGTTCTTCCTAGGTCATAGAAAAGTTTCACTACTCATCAAAGTAGCTTCTTCAGTCTAAGTTAAGTTGGAAAATTCCTCGTATTTAAGTCCTCCAAGGTCAAACGATCCTTCACTATCTCAAAAGGCGTGTTATGCGAACAATTAGAGTATCTACTTTATTTCCATACCAGACCATTGATAATAAATAGCTATAAGCTATATACTAAATAGCTATAATAGCTATAATATTTATTTCAGCTTATATACATTTTATAAAATTTTCAGTGGATCAGAAAAGGTACATACAGTATATTGTCCTATGTTAGGCTTTGGTTGCTTCGAGGGTTCCCTTCAATTCTGTAGTTTTAGATATTTCTCTATGATATCATTTTTTTTTTTTTTTTTCCCCACAACATGATGCCACCATATCCAGGCTTCACAGTTGGGATGATGTTCTTCAGATTAAAAACCTATCACTTTTTATTTCACATCACCATGATAATTATAGCCATTCTTTATTTGAAAAGAAAAACCGTCCCCCTGGCTGGTTTTTTACATTTAGCACAAGATGACAAATTCACTAGTTCCTTGGTTTTTGTTGGCGTGGGTTTCATCTTAACCTTACTGCCTAAAATTCAAGCAGATCTCTGGGAGTTAATTTGGCTCAATAGTCTGTCTGTTCCCAGGATTATTAACATTTGAAAACAGTTGTTTGGACAGATGCTCATGGTACTTTTAATTGCTTGAAAATTGCTCCTAAGGAGGAAGAGGACTTGTGGAGATAGATGAGTTACTTGGATTTTCCCATGGCACCAAGGGCAAAAAGACAGGGAGTCTAAAAATAGGCACTTAAATAGAGCCACAGGTGCACTCCCAATTAAGTCTTTAAAGCTACAATATATCTGACTCTAATAGTTTTAATATGACTTCTGATGTGGACAAATAGATGCCCTACAGAAATGGCAAAAAAATGTGTGGTAACATAAAACTATGTGAAAATATGGGGGCTCCTTATGTGTATGTAAACTATTAGCCTAAACTTTTTTCGTATATATATAGGGTGGGTGAAAAGGAACTAGGCATTAAAAATTGGTAATAAATTCCATATTTTCAATACAAATGTATTGAAACAAACTGTGCATATACTTTATTACAAAGCAAATCTTTAAATATTAACAAAGGCGCCGGTGGCGTTAACAGTTTTCTCACAATGGAATGCCTCCTAAAGTCCTTCAGTGTGGCTTGAGGCTTTGTCCTGTAGACCTCCTCCTTTGCGTAGCCCCGCAGGAAAAAAATCACACTTGGAGTGAGATCTGGACTTTTTGGAGGTCATTCATGAGGTCTGCATTGTCTCAGCCAACATCCTGGTCTAACCACACAATAAGAGCACAATGGGGTGGTGCACCATATGGGTTCTCCAGTGATAAGTTCTATGGCCATTAAATATTTCCTAGTTCATTTTTACCAACACTGTAGGTACAATTCGTAGAGCATAGTATGTATAGCTTTATTTGGGACTGAGCCCTTTTGTCTGTGTGTCTCTCTGACTATATGCCAATCAGTGTATTTGTTTTTCCATCTGTCTGTTTTCTATTTTTCTCTGACGGTGTGTCTGAAGCCCTCCTGTGTATTAAAATATATGGGCTGATGTCATTTTTATCAATAATTTGAATTTAAATAATCTGTCAGTGACTCTCCTGATAAATTCCAGAAAGAACCTCCCGACTTTGAATAAAAAGGTGATGCACACTCTTATTTGGGTTTGACTAATCCTGATCTTCACGTTTTTGTAACATATTAGACAGACTACGTAGTTTTAAACTTCCAGAAGGAAGAATAAACATACAATGATCTGTCCATACATTTTTGAAAATTCAGTTTTTAAAAGTTACAGTACATACCTTTTTTTGGAGTAAGCCATGCTGTGTTGCGAGTTTATTTGTGTTTCATGTGGATTTGGGGGCTTTGTAGGGGCATTACAGTCATTTCTGTGTGTTCCACATACTTTGTGTATTTACATTAAACTATTGCATCGATTGGCTTTGTTGAGTGACGCGTAAAGCTACGCCCACTTTAAGGGGAAAAGCGATGAATCCTCCCCAGAAAGCCATGGTTGCTGTGAGGTAATTTGGCACACAACTCTCCATAGTGTCCCTTCTACTCAACCTTTTAATTTAATTTATGGCTCACGTTTAACTTGGGTAAATACCAAGGAACTCTGAAAGTTTCATTAAATCCTGTCAAAGGCAGTTTTACAACAAAAACTAATTCGTACTGGAAAGATTATACAAAATAGTAACAAAATTGACTGGACAGACATTCAGAAAGACATACATACAGAAAGACATACAGACATACTGTACAAACAGACTTACAGATATACAGACAGATTTTTTTTCTGAGACTGGTTTTAGGTCCTCCGATGTATGAAATGTAATGTTCTGACCAATGTACAGACAAAACCTTTCTTTTATTTATATAGATTATACAGAAAAAATGATGATGCTGAAGATTCCTTCCATAAATGTTAAATAAACATCGATCTGCTTACAAAAGAAGATGTTGATTCACCATGAGTCCTTATGCTTTATTTTTTTTATTATTTTTTTTTACATCTAATCATGTGGTACACCTGCCATACAAGTCTCCATTCATCATGTATTCAGAGTATACATGATGAATGTTACTTTAATTATTTGTTTATAACCTTATACATTTTGTGATAACAAATACATCAGTACAAATTTAACATTGTTTAAGATATGTGCCACTAAATACAATTAAGAAATCTTTGTAGTACATTCCTGAAATTGAATACAGGTACAGTAGTCCCCGTCTTATGAACATTCAGATTACAAAATTTCCCCAGAAACGAACACACATCTAATTTCTCATTTTAGAAAATCCTCAACAAAGCAGAGTTCACAGTCCAAGAAAGTGGAAAACAGCTGACAAAATGGCGTCCGGGATTCTTCTCATGATTTAAAGGCGCAGAGACACACACACACACACACACACACACACACACACACACACACACACACACACACACACACACAGTTACATTTCACATACTAGTAAAACCTTGGATTGTGAGTAACTAAGTTTGCAGCCTAAGTAAAGTCAACATCCATGTGTGTGTGAAAAGTCGTACTAGACAAGGACACAGTCTGGGCCACGGCTTAGGTATTAAGGAAGCCCTGGTTGCTCTGATAGCGGCCTTTAGCTCTTCTGCATTGTTGGGTCTGGTGTCTCGCATCTTCCTCTTCACTATGGGGTTTAGGTTAGGCAACTTTGCTGGCCACCAAGCACAAAGATACCATGGTCCTTAAACCAGGTATTAGTGCTTTTGGCAGTGTAGGCAGGTGCCAAGTACTGCTGGAAAATGAAATCAGCATCTTCATTAAGCTACCAGCAAACTTCCTGGTAGACGGCTGAGCTGACCGTGGACTTGATGAAACACAGTATACCAACATCAGCAGATGACATGGCTCCCCAAACCACCACTGACTGTACAAACTTTACACTGAACCTCTAGCAACTTGGATTCTGTGCCTCTCCTCTCTTCCTCCAGTCTCTGAGATCTTGATTTTCAAATTAAATTCTAAATTTATACTTTCATCTGAAAAGAGGATTTTGGCTTTGATTGTATGTAGATGGTTTTAGCTTTGTGACACAATATGTTATTCTGTGGTCAGAGATGGAATATTCAGCTACAGTAAGCTACAATACTCAATATATTGCAATACAATTACAAGACCATACAGTTTAACAATGCTCAATTAGTACTAAGGGGTCCAAAGTGTTACTTGGAATGATGTTTAAGCCAAATTATTACACTACCCTCTGAATGTCACATCAGACCAGGAAACATTTTTTTCCAATCTTCTATTGTACATGGTTGGTGAGCCTATGCCACATTCATGTTATATTCATACACACACACACACACACACACACACACACACACACACACACACACACACACACACAGTTAAGAAGTTAAGAAAATCTGAAAAATAATGCTGCTTCAAAAAATACTGAATTCAGTTTTGTTAAAACTGAAGTCTGTCTGTCTTTTGTGCACTATATGAAATTGAGCCTGTGTCTATGAATATTACCTCCCCATGTCACTGTGAGAAATTAGATGGCTTATTTTTAACAGATATAAAATACACATTTAGTTTGAAATATGAGAATTGTGTGTCTCCTGAATGATGTGTGTGACTATGTGCTTTAAGTAAAGTTTATTAATAAAGAAAGCCATTTAATGCGCTCGAGTGTTAAAGTATTAAAGTGAAGGAAAGTGAGAGAGTAACAGCCTCCATCCATCACCTCACTTGGCTGTAATCGGCCTTCCTGAAGAAACGCACACTCAATTGAAAACATGAACAGCATCTCAAATTATCTTGCCCCTACATTGTGCCCCCTACAGTGTTCACTTCCTCCCCACAATCCCACATGCCCCGCAGAGACACTCACTGTCCCATTCATGTGGCCAAGCCATGAGTTATGAATGAAATCTTCTCCACATCATATGTCCTGATTGGTTAAGAGCAGCAGATCCAATAACACACACACACAGTACACACACACACACACACACACACACACACACACACACACACACACACACACACACACACAAACAAATAAAATAACACATAACACATGGAAGAGTATACTGTCCAAGTCACAATGTCATTTTATCTGTCTGTATATAATTATGCCTGTTTGTCACTGTTTTCACATGTTTACTTACTTTAGTATCTACCTCTCTGATTTTCTGTATCTGTCTGTCTTTCTTACAATCTGACCGACTGTCTGTCTTTCAGTTATATTTGTCTGTCTGTCTTTCTGATATATATATATATATATATATATATATATATATATATATATATATATATATATATATATATATATATATATATATCTCTGTCCGTCTGTCTATCTGTCTATCCACCGGTCTGACTGTTTATTGTGTTACTGGTTATACCTGTTTACTTACTGCCTCTGCCTCCGTTTCTGACTGCCTGCACCTGTCTGTCTGCCTGTATATATATCGGTCTATCTGTCTGTCCATCCACTTGTCTAGCTATTTTTTCATCTGTCTTCCTGTCTGTTTGTGTGGTCCTCTATCAGAACACTTACACAGCCCATATATCATACAGTTAGCTCCTTAGTGCATGGTCCAAAAGAATGTTATAAGTCTTGATGTTGTTGTTGTTGCTATTGTGTGTGTGTGTGTGTGTGTGTGTGTGTGTGTGTGTGTGTGTGTGTGTGTGTGTGTGTGTGAGAGAGTGTGTCTTGGGACACTGCTGCATTCCCTTCAGCTGAACGTGTGGTTTTATTTAACAGAGCCGGTACCCGTATGGTAATAGATGGAGATTAGATTGAAAGTGAATTCCCCATTTAATAGCGTGCAGAAGAGGGCTGTAAACAAGGCAGAACCAATCTCGGGTTTTTTTCTTACTCTCATTCTGTCCTTCTTTTTTTATGGCAAAGTCCAGAGAGAGGAGGAAGAGGAGGAGAAGGAGGAGGAGGAAGAGGACTGAGAGTAAGAGAGGAAGTGAGAGGAATACTGATTGTCCCGTGACACGCAGGTGAGAGAACAGAGGAAAAGAACTGAATTCCTAATGTAGCTCTGGACCTGCCAGGTTAACAAAGGCTTTTCTGTGATTAATAATTAGACCATACACCCTGACAGATGTGTGTGTGTGTGTGTGTGTGTGTGTGTGTGCGCGCCCCGTCATTTACCTAAAACACAGATCAAGCAGTTACATATGTGATCTGTCTCTCAAATAAAACTCTTTAAAAGGAAATTAAGCTGTTGATGTGATTTATAGCAGCACAGTCGTAACATTGATTATAAAACATTCTGACTGTGTTCTGAATGAAATGGAACTTTTTTTCCATAACCTCAGCACTCGTTCAGAACAAGAGAGATATAGCAGCAGAACAGAACTAAATTTACATTTGTTTTTGGCAACTTTGGTATTGAATGTCAGCTATATGAAGGTGAATTTATATTTTTATGTGATCTCACAGTTTGAGAAATACCATACTCCATGCTCTCTCAGCCAAACCAAATAATATCCAGTTTAAGGAATTCAGGCAGCATCTGCAGTGGTACCTCAGCATACGAACAGCTGGCCTTGTAAAATTTTGCAAGAAATTTGTCTCGGCAAAGAAGCTTTTTTGGCATACGAGCGACCAAGCCAGTTGTTGTACTTCCAGTTACGTGTGCGTCAAAACTTATTTGCTCGAGTGGAACGCCAAGTGAAGCAAGGTTACATATTATTTGTGTTTTGTTTGTTTTGCCACATTTTGTGCAAGATTTAGTGAAGACATAGCACATGTTTCCCAAGAATGTTATAAAGCACATCATCAAGAAAAAAAGGGTCACTTTCAGTTTTGTTTTTGAAGAAGCCAATGTCAAGAAGAATCATACATTAAGATTAAGTGAGGTTTAATATCTATTTATTCAATATTTTTTTAATAAAAATATTTTTATGTCAAGAATTTTTCTGTCAAAAAATTTTTTTATTGTTTTTATATGCAAAAATATATGTCTTGTGTTGGAAATTATTATCTGCATTTACATTATTTTCTAGGGGGAAATGAGTTTCGCAATACAAAATTTCATCTTAAGAACTCGCCTCTGGAACGGATTAAATTCATATTCCGAGGCACCACCTTATTTGAATATTCAGAAGCACTGATGTATGAAATAAAAGTTGTCCCCGACGTATGAATGAGTTCCATTACAGGGGCATGTTTGTAAGTCCAATTTGTTCTTAAGTCTGACAAAGTGAATCTTTTACACGAATATACAAGAGTATACCAATCCACTGGACTAACACGACCATCGTGTGGCCAAAAACTGTAACCGCGCCTAAGAAAATTAATCTCGCATGAAATCTGTTGTCTCTGCACCTTTAAATCGCTAGGGGAATCCTGGACGCCATTTGTCTTAGAGCTGTTTTAAACTGTTTTGAACTCTATTTTCCGAAATAAAGATTATTTACCATCAGCACAGCTTTACAGCTTTATCATTGTGCTTCCTAATTTATTTTGTGCAGACTAATTCATTGAAACCGACTGATTTCTCCTGCACCCCCACTTGGACACACATTCAATATACTGGACTTTGGACATTTTATACATTCACTTAAATATCATAAGTACTGGTATCTGGTAACTGGTGCACTGCAGTATCTATTCTTTGTACAATGCACATGAGCTACCAGAAGTAGAACCGCGGATCCATTTGGATCTGCGGAAAATTGTAACTTGAATGTTCGGAAGTCAGGGACTACCTGTTTTTTATTTAAATTGCTCAAAATTTTTGCAAAATATCAGGTAACATTGTATCTAGTGGTAGGGATGCTGTTCCTATTTGTTTGAACATTTTAAAATATGATATTTAAATTTAAAATCGCTAAATCTTCCATTATTTACGTAGCCTCAAAAGGGAACAAAATGTGCCCAAAATCCATGAAACTGTAGGTTGGAGATTTAGGAAATGAGGTAATAGGGTATGGTATTCACACACTCACACAGGCACACACACACACACACACACACACACACACAGTCCCAACATACAGTAGCTGTCTTTACACTCTCCATCTCTTTGTCCAAACTGTTAATCTCTTTTAACATTTGTATATAAGTTTGGATGTATTTTTCTATATTCTACAATAATTTTGGAGATTTGCAAACCATGAAATAACTTACAAAAATAACTTTTTTCATTGTGCCATTATTTATTTAACATAAATGAAAATAAAACAGAAATAACTTGGGGCAATACCAAGTACCCCCTTACTACTTCCACAGAATTTAAGAGTTGCAGCCAGGTGCTGCTAACCATCAGCTCATGATTAATTGATCATCACCAGGTGTGAAGTCCTTTATAAAAGCAAAAGTATTGGCAGTTTGTGTGTCTGGTCTGGAGCATTCACACAATGCCAAGAGGGAAAGACATAAGCAATGTTCTTAGAGAAGCAATTGTTCCTTGACTGTTTTGCCTGACTGTTTTGAAATAATTATTCACAAATGTAAAGCACAAAAAACAGGTTCTAGTCTTCCCAAGGAGTGGATGTCCCAGGCCAAGGGTCAAACTGTACAATGCTCAGAGAAGTACATAAAACCATGAGCTACGTCTCAGACACTACAGACCTCACTGAGCAGGTTAAATGTTTAAGCCCATGACAGCACAATTAGAAGAACAAGTACAGATTGCTTGGAAGGGTTGCCAGGAGAAAGCATCTTCTGTCTTAAGAGAACATAGAGCATGACTGAGGTTTGCAAAACTGCACCTAACAAACCTTAAGACTTCTGGAAAAAATGTTCTATGGACAAATGAGACAAAGTGGAATTGTTTAGCCTTAACACCCAGAAGCATTTTTGGCGAAAACCAAACAGCATTTCAGCAGAAACACCTCATACGCACTGTCAAACACGGCAGTCCAGGGAGGTCATTTAGGCTTGTTTTGCAGCCACAGGACATGGGCACCTTGCAGCCATTGCGTTGACATGAACTACTCTTATACAAGAGTATTCTAGAGGTAAATGAGAGGCCATCTTTCTAACAACTAAAGGTTGGTCGAAATTCGGTCTTAGAACAGACACTGCTCCGAACCACACTAGGAAATCTACAGTAGTGGCCAAAAGTTGAGAATGACACAAATATTAGTTTTCACAAAGTTTGCTGCTAAACTGCTTTTAGATCTGTATTTCAGTTGTTTCTGTGATGTACTGAAATATAATTACAAGCTCTTCATACATTTCAAAGGCTTTTATCGACAATTACATGACATTTATGCAAAGAGTCAGTATTTGCAGTGTTGGCCCTTCTTTTTCAGGACCTCTGCAATTCGACTGGGCTGCTCTCAATCAACTTCTGGGGCAAATTCTGACTGATAGCAATCCATTCTTTCATAATCACTTCTTGGAGTTTGTCAGAATTAGTGGGTTTTTGTTTGTTCACCCGCCTCTTGAGGATTGACCACAAGTTCTCAATGGGATTAAGATCTGGCGAGTTTCCAGGCCATGGACCCAAAATGTCAACGTTTTGGTCCCCGAGCCACTTAGTTATCACTTTTGCCTTATGGCACGGTGCTCCATCGTGCTGGAAAATGCATTGTTCTTCACCAAACTGTTGTTGGATTGTTGGAAGAAGTTGCTGTTGGAGGGTGTTTTGGTACCATTCTTTATTCATGGCTGTGTTTTTGGGCAAAATTGTGAGTGGGCCCACTCCCTCGGATGAGAAGCAACCCCACACATGAATGGTCTCAGGATGCTTTACTGTTGGCATGACACAGGACTGATGGTAGCGCTCACCTTTTCTTCTCCAGACAAGCCTTTTTCCAGATGCCCCAAACAATCGGAAAGAGGCTTCATCCGAGAATATGACTTTGCCCCAGTCCTCAGCAGTCCATTCGCCATACTTTTTGCAGAAGATCAATCTGTCCCTGATGCTTTTTTTTGGAGAGAAGTGGCTTCTTTGCTGCCCTTCTTAACACCAGGCCATCTTCCAAAAGTCTTCGCCTCACTGAGCCATTTTTATGCAACGCAATGATGGCTGCATGCGTTTCTTTGCAGGTCACCATGGTTACCAATGAAAGAACAATGATTTCAAGCATCACCCTCCTTTTAACATGTCAAGTCTGCCATTCTAACCCAATCAGCCTGACATTATGATCTCCAGCCTTGTGCTCATCAACATTCTCACCTGAGTTTTCTCAACAAGACGATTACTGAAATGATCTCAGCAGGTCCTTTAATGACAGCAATGAAACGCAGTGGAAAGTTTTTTTTTGGCAAAGAAGGACTATGCAATTCATCTGATCACTCTTCATAACATTCTGGAGTATATGCAAATTGCTATTATAAAAACTTACTGTAAGCAGCAACTTTTCCAATTTCCAATATTTATGTAATTCTCAAAACTTTTGGCCACGACTGTACATCAGAATGGCTGAAAAAAAAGATCAAGTTTTTGAATGACCTGGTCAGAGTCCAGACCTCAACCCAATGAACATGCTATGATGTGGAACCTAAAGAGATCTGTGCATAGGAAAATGCCACATGACTTCAAGTTATTGCTGCTAAAGGTAGATCTACAAGCTACAGTATAAGCAATTATGAAGAGATAGAGAAAAGCCACATAGGACAATGAAAAAAGTATTTGATGGATCTCTTAAGGACAATGGCACTAGAAAAGGGGATTTAAACTAAAGGTGAGATCAAAATCAGAAAGTGATGGTAATGCAAGATAGTGGATTTCAACTGCCGGTAAACACCAAGAAGAAGATTATTATAAAAAAGTTATATGGTGTTGTTCATCCAAGGTTGTATTGGCCTAATATTGAGACCTGCCAAAATCAGATTTAATCAAACGACTATTGTGTTTTCACACATACACAAAATAATAATAATAATAATATTATTATTATTATTATCAACAACAACAACAACAACAACAATAATAATAATCATCATAATAAAATTCAATGAGTAGGTACTAACTTTCAAACATGACACTAAAAACATATGTGCTGTTGTGTCTGGTACAGTGACGTTGTGTAAAAATGCAGTGGCTGACTGCATTTTTACTGTTTATTACTATTTATTTCTGATGCCATCCGCTATCCACAAAGCAAAGTCAGGAGCCACGTGTGGTCAGAACAAAAAACAACAGCCGCACAGACTCTTTGCATATAACTGACCCATTGTGAGTAAGATGGAATCTACTGCACTCTGGTGTTGATCAGTTCTCCCTATTGCAACAGTCCGCATGAGGCCTGGCCTTCAATCTCCATCTGTCTTTTCACTCTATCTAACCTTCATCATTAAACATGATTACCATTCACATCAGGCTTCATTATAGCATCTAAAGGTCAGACTTTTCTTAACAAAGCGACCCTAATGAGCCTGTAGGTCACCGACACACACTTACACACTTCTACACACACTTCTACATACACTTCTACACACAAACAGCTTGCAAGTATCAAATGTGGCTCATGCCCTGGAGGTGTGTGTGTGTGTGTGTGTGTGTGTGTGTGTGTGTGTGTGTGTGTGTGTGTGTGAGAGAGAGAGAGAGAGAGAGAGAGAGAGATCGGGACGGATATGCTCAGATTCAGTGGTCTTAAAAAAAAAAAAAACGCTTATAAAAGTTTCTATGGGAACAGCTCATTTGAAGGGACTTATACAGTGTACACTCCACATAAAAGGATTTTAAAAATTTATTTGATATTGTAAAGTTTATTTTTATTAACATCTACAGAAGGAGTCTCCAGTATCAGTATTTGAGATACCTCTTTTTCCTCCAACAAGCATTTCAATGTACAATTGTGACTGGTGGGTGTGTGTGTGTGTGTGTGTGTGTGCGCGCGCGTGCGTGCGTGGATGTGTGTGCTTGTGCATGTGTGTGTGTGTGTGTGTGTATGTGAGTGTGTGTTTAAGAGAGAGAGAGACAGACACAGAAAAAGAGTAAGACAGAGAGACCAATACACATAGAGTGTGTGTGAGAGAGGGAAATGTTCTCCCTCGTTCTTCTCCTTTAGCTCTAAATCACTGTTTACAGCCATTCAGCTGAGACAGAACAGAATCCATCAGTTCACAGTTCTGTACCTGCTGCACATATAAACACCTCTCTGTCTCTGTTCCTTATCTCTCTCTCTCTTTCTCTCTCTCTCTCTTTTATCTCCTGCAGAGTTTCAGGTCATGTGTTCATGGCCTTGGCAAGGACATCACAGGAGGAATGTCCTCTTTCAGATATTCACTCACTTGTAAAAACTCACTCTTCGTCTCAGGAACTTTCGCTTTTGCTTTCCTGCTTCCTGCCATGTTCCTTTGTGAAATGTCGGTCTCTTTCATTCTATCTTTTTGTTATATTTTCTCTCTTATCAGCTTGGTTCAAATCAGAAATGTTTCACTGGCTCGAATGCTGCACCTTATTTTATTCTTTTGAGATCCCAGATGTCCTTACATGAGGACATGATGCTTTCTCCCACCTCCACTGTCTACATATACATAGTCAATCCTCATATGAGGACTGTTTGGCATGTATTTTACTATATACTATGAATCTAATTTGCTTGCACTTCAACAACATGCCCTTTAAATCATAAAGTCTTGAAAAAAAAAGAAACTATGAAAAAAAAATGCTGAGACTTTTGTTGTAAACAATTAATGAAAATGTTGAAGCTCTAGTTAAATACATGGCTAAAAAACTACAAAAGATCAAAGTCACAGAAAAAAATGAATAAAGATATTCCTCGAAAATAATAATTTCTTCATTGGCACTGAGTTTATTGTCACTGCAAAGGTAAAGGGCATGAACTCTGAAAGTGGAACTTGAACATGTACTGTACAGTACATCATGATGCATTAGTTGAAGGATGAATATAAGTGAATGTAAAGTATATAATGTAAATAGAGTTTATGTAGCTTTTGTCGTTTTACTGAAACAAACAGTTTTCGATTATTCATTACACTAAGCTGGTAGCTTTCAACTCCTATTACTTGTTAGCTACATTTGTATCAGTGTACGAGTTAAAGCCAACTTCATGTTTGTTATTTGTGTTTTTAAGATGGGTCTAAAGGAGAACTTTGTTGGTTGCTGTCTGAGTTACACATTGCGAAACAGGTGGCTACAGTATATGTTTCCATTCCTATTTTGCTGCATTAGCCTTGTATCCAGTGCAAGTTGTATAATTGTTCCCTTTAGCTTAAAACAATCAACACTGTGTGACTGTTTATGGACATGAATACAATAGCTGTGTGTGAACATTCCAGATTTCTCAGAGAGTACAACTGGTTAACAGATTTGCGATGCCAGATTTTGACATGTGATATTCCAGAGTGTAAAGATTACTGATGTGCACATCTAAAGTGATAAACTTTTATTCCTTGGCCTCGAGTGGATAAAGCTTTATAGCTGCATTTCTCCTCCATCTGTCTGTTTCCTAACAGGCTGTGTTGGTAATGAACCTGCTGCCAGAATAACCATGATAAATCTCTGTGTAATCGGACAGGAGAGGATGGAGAGTTGTGTGTGTGTGTGTGTGTGTGTGTGTGTGTGTGTGTGTGTGTGTGTGTGTGTGTGTGTGTGTGTGTGTGTGTGTGAGAGAGAGAGAGAGAGAGAGATATGCAGGGGCAGAAACAAGACGAGGGGACAGACAGAGTGAAAAAGGGTAGAGATTATGATTGTGACATGGTATCATAAATCAAAGAGCCATGGCTGAGTCCGAGAAAACGGTCAGTGTCATAGTAAATTGAGAGGCTGTGTCTCAAATCACACTGAGAGACTCAGCAATATGTAGAGTCCTTTTAATTAATTGGTGAATGCTAATGAGATAATTTGGGGGTGCAGGAAGCAGAGCTCGAGTCCTGTGATATGAATAGATGTAAAACATTTCTAAAAGAATTCTTTTAGGGAACCATGAGACTCGTACACCATGATGCTATGCTAGGCTACCAAACTGACATGATAATAGCCTAAAATGCTACTATAACACCCTAACATGCTTTGCTAATACCCTGATATGCTACGCTAACACCCTGACATGCCCCTTTCTGTCATTGTGCTTCTTTTAGTTCTTTCCATATTATTTCATAGTGTAATTAACGTCCCATAATTAATTTAATCTGCTTTCTGTAATAAACCAAAGTATGATTTAACATGAACTACCAATGAAAAAAGTGAAGTTACTGTTACCACCCTAAAAATGATTATTTTCCTTTTACTGCTCCTACTGTAGGTGTCCTATTCTTTTTGTACCCAAGCAATTGAGTATATTGCGTAGTTTATATTTAGACAGGATATTGTGACCACTCACATTCTAGCATAATGCAAGAACATTTCTCCACCTACCAACCACTCTTTTAATCTCTCATCAGGTTAATAAGACAAAAAGTGTATATTGTCATGGAGGCCACACAAAGTAACTTCTGACTCCTGAGGATGTCAGAAAATTTAAAGCTACAATTAAGTGTTACAAATCACTGACACTGGAGACTCCCTCCATAAATGTTAAAGCTCCTGTATTATTTCTTTGTTTAAACAAGTTAACATACGCCTTAGACATCTCCAAAATGCTTAAATCACACTCCAGCCTAAATCTATGCATTCTAGCATGCTTCATTTTTTTTTTTTTTTTTTAAAGTTCACTCATTTTTCAAAAATTTCATGTCATTTCCGTGACTGTAGCTTTAAATGAACTCCCCTGAATACATTTTCTGATCCAATCAGAACACAGAGCCTGGAAACACTTTTGGGGCACTGTAAGGCATTTTCTACCCATGTTGTGGATTTTCAAATTTACATTTCTGATTAACAACAAGAGGAAAAATAGTTGTATTATTATTATTATTATTATTATTATTATTATTTGCTTTCATGATGATATCCCTCAATGGTTTAAAATGTTGCCCATGTTCAAGTTATCAGAAATAGATGAACCAGACATGTAGCTCCATATCAGCCCTGTTTTAGTTTTTATATCACTAAATCCAGAGGTGGAAAGTAACGACTTACATTTACTCGCTTTACTGTAATTGAGTAGTTTTTTTGTGTGTACTTCTACTTTTTAAAGTAGAAGTACACAACTTAAGTTTACTTAAGTACGTTTTGTTTGAAGTATTGTAATTCGCTACATTTTAAATCATATTCAGTACTGAGTAAAACAAATGAATGAAAATGCAAAAAAAACACCTCCGCTGTTAAAAAAAAAATGTAACTATCTTTTACTCTGAGTTAATTTTTCATGATCTACTTTTTACTTTTACTTGAGTAGAAATTTTATAATGGTAACTTTACTTGTACTTACTAAAGTACTGAAGTAACAGTACTTTACTTGAGTACAAAATTTTAGTACTCTTTCCACCTCTGACTAAATCACTGAATAAATTGAGCATGTGATCATGAAATAACACTCTTATATCCTCACACAGTGTATCTGTTGCTACTAAAAGTTAACATCACTTAACAACCTAAAACGTTGCACATCAGTTCTCTAAGCTTAAGCTAAGCTCTAATAAAAAAATGACTTTAAAACAGTGACACTAACGGCGTCAGGATCTGAAAATAAACAAGGAAAAACAAGCTTGTCATTAAGAAAAAAAAGTCTGACATGAGATGTAAAACATATATACAGTATACAATTTTCATGATGTCAGAACATTTGCAGCACAGATAAAAAATATCCACTGTTGCTTCATGCATAAGGAAAAATCTGAAGAGCAAGAGAAATAAAAAAAGAGGGATGTGTTTTTTTTTCTTTTTCGCATGCACAAACACTAGAAACCTAGAAGTCTCTTCTAAAATGATCAAAATGTGTAACTTCCATAATAAGTCCACTTTAAATAAATGTCTCCTTACAAAAATATTCACCATGTCATAAATTTAAAAAATCATAATACTCTGTGTATAGCATCAACCATACATGTTTCAAACATATGAATGACTTGTTACTATAGAATTTCATATTAGAACAAGCATACTGTATTAATAGAAACCTGTGACAGTTGCACTACAGTTAGAACTGCAGTTACTGTATACAGTACCTTCTGACCAATCACTATCCAAAGCAGTGCCGAGTTATGAATTATAAATATTACACATGACAAAGCCAAAATTATGAGTGATTGTTTATAACATATCAGTTTGACTCCTGCAAAATTGTGGATCTCCTATTAATAGCACACCAGCAGAAAAAGACAAACACTTTACTGTAAGGATTAAACAGGGAGATGTAAATGTGTGCATTTTCGATTAGTGTGAGCTTTCGATTGGTCACTCCCGCTCGATTTCAGGTCTGTGAGCTGAAGTAACAGTGAAAATTTGAAATTGATTTTAAAGTTCAATAAAGCTGTACCTTTGAGAGGAGAAGGTTAATGTATGCTTGCAGTGCTGAGTCTGTCCTCACATTGAAGTTCTCTGTCATTCCCTCTGTCCTGTGCTAGAATAATTTATATAATTCAGTCTATGTAAAAGTGCAAAGAACATTTGTTTCCACTAGCTGACGGAAGAACCAACTATACTCCTTAAATGTACATTTCATTAAGATATACAATAATTGCAGATCCATCATCTTACACATGTCTGTAACGACTGCCTAGTGTGTTCTCTGGTGCATCTTAAAGGTTCTATGTTGGAATTATAAGAAATTAAACCTTTATTTTTTGGAAGTTTAAAATTCTTAATTATCCAGTGAACTATTTTCCTGCACGTTCAAAGAGGTTAATTCTAGGTACTAAATTAGAACTAGTAAGCATTAACATTTGTATCATACTTTGAAATCAAAGATACAAAAATAAATATCAAGATTTTATGGAGGGACAATGTGAAATGTAAATATATATATATATATATATATATATATATATATATATATATATATATATATATATATATATATATATATATATATGTAATAAGACTACAACATAAGTAATATAATAGACTATAACATTTAACATGTAGCTACCAAGGTAAAAGTTTCAATGAAACAGTGTAACAAAATAAACTGCCAGTGTAACAAAACTAATATACAGGTATACTGGAAGCCTGTGCTGGCATTTCTCCTGCGGTGTTGCTATCAGTGTGTGAAGTGTGGGAGAAGAGGGTTGCATTGACAATCCGTCACAATGGGCAGGACATTGAACACATTTTATAAGTGGTCAGAAACTTGTAAATAACTCATGAAAGAATAAAGTTACGTTAGAACCAAGCACACCACTGTTTTTCTTGTGAAATTCCCAATAAGTTTGATGTGTCACATGACCCTCTTCCTATTGAAAAAACAAAAGTTGGATCCAAGATGGCCACTATGGTCACCACCCATCTTGAAAAGTTTGCCCCCTCACATATACTAATGTGCCACAAACAGGACGTTAATATCACCAACCATTCCCATTTTATTAAGGTGTATCCATATAAATGGCCCACCCTGTACAGTTAGTATTATACAAACTGTGTATTTATAAGCTATTAATATAAAACCATCAAACCATCATGAAGCAGAATCAAGCTGGTCCTTCTCTGGATGCCTCAGGATCCTCGTAGGGATGTCCTTTGTCTACTGAAGCTGGACAAAGATGCATCCAGATGCCTCGGGATGGGTAGAAAAATAAAGAGCAGGTGGAAAGAAGAGTAGTTGCCATTCAGGATAGATGTACTCGAGTATGAGCTAATGGGATGGATTAAGTGTATGCCCGATTAAAGAGATGCGTCTTGAGTCTACTTTTAAACTGGGAAACTGAGTCCGAGCCCCGAACTCTGGAAGGCTATTCCAAAGTTTTGGAGCTAAATATGAAGTTACATTGTAACAGTGACAGTGTAATGTAAATTTTATGCTAGCCCCGAAATTAAACAATTCCTAAAGTTAATTAAAATCAATATAACAAAGTAACACATTAACAATCTATATTAAGGTAATAAGTAATGTAACAAGATAAAAGAACGATCATCATGTTTCCCAAAAGTCACATAATTTCCTACATTTTACTTTGAACCAAACTGTTTCTTTAATATGTTTTTAAAATCTTTATCATAAATATGATCATGCGCACACGCGCACGCGCACACACACACACACACACACACACACACACACACACACAAAACCCTGTAGTTTTAGTCATGTACTGCAGTGTTTTGCTTTGACTTGTGGCTTTATATTTCCGCCTACACTGTACATTAGAGATCAATGCGGTGACAGTAAAGGCTGCACACTAGCACAGTGTGGAGGCGTTAGTGCTGAAAATATTGAGTTTCGATATTTTAATAAAACTATTGGACTTTTTTCTTTTTAAGAATGACCCTGCATTCCGCCAACTCATCTGAACACTTTTCACCCTTCAAATGTGCGACCCAAGAGCAAAACTTTAGTCTAAATGTAAATATTAGTGCAGAGTAGATTTGGGTTTTAGTGGATTATGCATTTATGTAATTTTAGATTAACAAGCTCAAAAACAACATTGAGCACTGTATGCAAGTAAAGATTTATTTATTTAGCCAAATAAATTTACGTTTTAAGGCTCATTCCCAATTACTGTAAAATTTTATTAAATTTATTTATGTAAATAAGAAGACCTAAATAAAACAATAATATTCAAAGAATTATTACAATTATATACAGTATGTTCAGGTAATCAAATGGTTTCAGGTACTCAAATGGTTTATTTTGAATGCTTAGCATCGCAATATATGAACTAAAATATTACATAAGATATATTTGTATGAATAGCTATAATTTAGAAATTCCAGAGAAAATATTGTGTATCTAAAATAACACACACATTATTGGAGATCACTTATACAGTTAGTGGAGTTACATGGTAAAAAATTGCTATGTAAAATAAGTAATCGATAAAAGACTGTAGCTATGTTTAATAGTGAGAGTAAGAGCATTTCTGTACTCATACAATGTGATGAAATAACAGGATTAGGACTAAACTGCTGTGCTGCCATAAGAAAACCAATTGTTAAAGGTAGAACTTTCCCACAGCAATGGGAAATGGTTGTGTGGTCTGATGGGATCAAATTGACCCTATGCCAGAGGAATGGGTGCATCAGGGTAAGAAGGGAAGCACAAGAAGCGATGCACCCATCATGCATAATGTCAACTGTACAATACTCGGAAGGCAATGTTATAATCTGGGGTTGTTTCAGTTGGTCAGTTCTAGGCTCAGAAACATTATGCGACAATAAAATGAAGTCAGCTGACGACCTGTAGTAATGACCAGGTTATCACATCTATGGAGTTTTTCTTCTGTGATGGGACAGGCATACTGCAAGACTCAAACTGTGAAAGAGTTTTCACACATGAACTAGCCACCACATTGTGTGCTGTAAATAAAGCTAAAGGTAACTGAATTATAGTAAATATTACGTGTGTGATGTTTATTTGGGCGGAACAGAGCATATTATTCACAAAAAGTATTATAGTCATAAGTATGGTGCTGTCGCAGTGCACGAGAACAGAAGTGAATCTTTGTCCTGATAGGACTGCTTTCAGGAGAAAGTCCAATGGAGCAAGAGCAGGATGCTTTAACATCTAAAAATAGAAAAGTTTTTGCAGAGTGTCGACTGTGTGAGCAGAAATGTGCGGACGTGCAGTGACATGCAAGATCACAACAACCTTAGTTACAGTAGTAGTCCTTTGCATTCATTCCAAGGTTTAGGCTTCAGTCTTCAATAGGCATCACTGTAATGATGCAATGTTGATTGCTGTATCTTGTTCCTGATAATGTTCCAAATCTCGAACTTGAGAAATCCAGAAAACTGTAAGATTAAATTTTCCTGCTGATGGTTGACTTATGAACTTTGGTCAACGATTGAGGATGCTTTTACTGTATTCCATACTCTGCCATTTACTCTCAGGCTAGTCCATATCATGTCACAAGTAAATATTCTCTTTAAGAAACTTTCACATTTTTTAGAGACTGCATGCTTGAATGCATGCTGCTCATCTTACAAATTAACTGATGTAACACATTCAAACATGTACATTAGTGACTTAGTGACTAAGGAGAGATTTGGTCTTGAATGGAAAGCACTGATAAGATGTGCTTTCCAACAAAAGTTTTACCATAATCGCAGAGTGGATAATTTATGACTCACCCTCATAGCTTTGTTGCTAGCGAGTATTAACTAAGAAAAATTATAAGGTAGCAAAACCTTTTCCACTTTTATGGACAGCTAAAAAGGTAACAGCAGTTATGTGTGCACTCCATTACATGAACAAAAAGCACTTCAGCTGTGATTATAGTCCAAAGAATATATGAACACAAAGGGGGGAAAAAATACACTTATTAAGTGGACTCTCAAAACACAGACAACCACTCCACCAAACAATTCAAAATGCAACTCACATAACCCAAGGACAAATCAGTAGCACTGTTGCACCAAAAGGACTAATGAACCATAATGAGCTCACTGGTGCTGTTTACCTAAAATAACCAACGCCATTACCAACCATTAATTTATCTTAATTTGTGCCATCATTCAGTTACATGAGTTACATATACATTCAATCACACTTTTTCAGACAGGTTCTATTTAAGTGATTTCTTGGTTTAACAGATCTGGCAGTTATCAAGCATGTGTTGGCAAGTAAAATTCAACTCCGCTTCAGAAAAATCACCGGTCATTTATGGTTTAGCAGCAAGGGGAACCTTTCTCACATCAGGTCAGACAGGTTTAAACAACTTCCCTTAATAAATGAAATAATATTTTAACAACTGAATTTTGTATTTATTCAGGTTATCAGTGTAAAATTCACATTTGTCATTTAAGTGTAACAAATGTGAAAAAAAAACAGGAAGGAGACGAATACTTTTTCACAGCACAGTATTCCTCGAGACTACATTAAAAATACAAGAGGGTCGGGATCTTTGGAAGCATAATATGAAGAAACAAGGGTTGCCTCAAGCCTTTTTGCACAGTATGGTATATCAATAGAAAAGGTTGAAAGACACTTTTGGCATGTTTTTAAATGATAACTCGTAACTATATACACTGAATTTAAAGTGCAGTCTTCATATGAAAAACAAAACAAAACCAAAATGAAATAAAATTATCTGAAAGCTTATGCTTAGTTAAATAGACCAAGTCATTTACTGTATGTTAGACGTACATTATATTGCCAAAAGTATTCACTCGCCTGCCTTCAAATGCATATGAACTTGAGGGACAGCCAATTTTTAATCCATAGGTTTTAATATGATGTTGGTCCACCCTTTGCAGCTACAACAGCTTCAACTCTTCTGGGAAGGCTTTCCACAAGGTTTAGAAGTGTGTTTATGTGAATGTATGACCATTCTTCCAGAAGCACATTTGTGAGGTCAGACACTGATGTTGGACGAGAAGGCCTGGCTTGCAGTCACCTTGCTTTGTACACTGGTGCTCAGTCATGTTGGAAAAGGAAGGGGCCATGCCCAAACTGTTTCCACAAAGTTAGGAGCATGAAATTGTCCAAAATGTCTTGGTATGCTGAAACATTAAGAGTTCCTTTTACTGGAAGTAAGGGGCCGTGCCCAATGACTGAAAACCCCCACACCAGTTCCAACATGACTGCGCACCAGTGCACAAAGCAAGGTCCATAATCCACTCCCTGGTCTGCTCCATGGTACAAACTGTACTAACTACTCCACTTGGTATTCCACTCTCCAGTCTGTTTTCCACCCTAATTTCATTTTCAACCTCTAGCCCTCCTTTCAGTCCACTTTTTAGTACATTGATTAGTCTATCACCTTGACCATGCTGGTACTCTGACTCTTTAATAAATTTAAGAACAATCCAGTTCCATCACCATGACTAGGACATATTACCAAAAAGAAAAAAAAAATCCTCACTTTATCATGACCTTATTTTTAAGAAGCACCAGAAAATGTGACCCAAATTGATTCCTCATCCAAACTTAAAAACCTGCTAGAACCTGTTCCATTTACCACCGCAATTACCCGTGAACACTGACACAGTGCCGGTGTCTTTGATAGTTTCGAGTTGAAAGTTTCGTGGCCTTCATCTCTGTGTAATTGTCTCACGTCAGCTTAACAAGCACAAAGAAAGAGGCTGAGAAAGATAAATTAGTGTCGCTGTATCGGTTTTCTTGCTTCTCTGAGACGGCCAGGAGACATGAGAGATACAAATTATCCCATCTCACAAATGAGTTCAGCAGTGTCCTGAATCCCTACCACTAGCATCACCACACCGATCGTCCAGTCCTCAATTTCTCATCTCCGCCACTTTGTCTCTGTCTGTTATTGGCTTTAGCAGATTATTGGCACTAGTTAGCTCATCTGGAATTGTTTAGATCGCTGGCACAGCAGACAAAGCCTGCAAACAATTACTTACCAGCTGTCTACAAACAAAATGCACAAGGAGAGCCTTACACAGACGAACACTTCACTTCAGACAAATCTATTATTAATCATCGCAACAACAAAAAAATTGCTTGATTTGTTACGGTCAACTTCAATTTTTGGTGGAGAAAAAAGTAAGAAAAGCTTTTATGGAATCCAGACAAACTTCAATTCAGTTTTAGAGTTTGTTTCATTTACTCTTATCTCATTCTGCCTTTATCTAGCCTTAGCCAGTGTATGCTAAGTCTCGTCCATCTCTGCCTCATAGATAACAGCCCCAGCACTCCAATTCCTCTGCACAGATTGTGAGAGATGAAACCATGATGAAGATGGAGGGTGGAAGGGAGTGCCGCGAGAACCAAAAGGAAATAAATGAGCATTAACAGGAAGTGAGGAGTGCGAGAAAGAGATGGAGTGAAGCCTGGGAAAGGAAATGAAAAGAGGAGCAGGATATATGAGAGCAGAGATGAGCAAAGAGAAAAGGAAAGATGAAGGGAAACTGTGGTGTTTATCCCGTCTGTGCGTGCTGCTAAACAGATGATGATAAATGAGCAGCAAGCATGGCCTAGCATGATGTCCTCAGTGGAGAAGTCATTTATTTCTAATTATCTCTCAGTTAATATTAACTCTGTCAGTGCCGCTCAGTTGCTCCATCACTCCACACTCAGCTCCAGGCCCGAGCAATATGTTCCGTTTTTAGACGTTACACACCGTCGATTTGTCAAAGTCCTATCTGCAAAATATGCTCACTGCTTTGAGTTCATCTGACGCTATGTAGCGTGATAGCTGAGCTTTTACCCCACAGTATCTACAGGACAAAACAGTTACTTTTACATGCATCTTGGTAATCTGATTATAAAAACTTGTGTGTGCAGATAAACAGTGTAAAATGATTGAAATTAATCCAAATGTATTTTCCTATAAATAGCAGCATAATCACTGCAGCTTGAAACCATCACATTGTTTCATCCATTTTTCACAGGGACATTTGTGTCACATATTGCATTCTGACCACTGTGGAAAATTAAAATGAAATGCCTTTATGGCAAGGGTATAAAGATAGATAAACAGGAAAGATCATTGCACCGTCAGTTGAGAGATTATTTTGTGCCTCTAGTTTTTGTCCATACAAGTTTGTGCATGTTCATCCTGTATTTGGTGGGTTTTCTCTGGGTACTTTGGTTCTGGGTATTTTCAGACTCCCAAGACATGCAGTGTTGGCTGTGTGTGTAAGCCTAAAGGTTGCCAGTGGTTGTGGGACTCAGCTACCTAATTTCCCCTATAATAGTGAATGCTGGCATAAAGTCACAGGTAATTGCAGCCAACCATGGTTTGGTGATGACAGCTTCAATTAATTAATTTCAATGGATGAATTTCATTATGAACGAAACCACTCATTTTACTTGTTTTTTTTGTATGTAATATTTAGTGATATTATTTTCTCAGTTACAGTTAGCTAAACCATATCATTTGGACCTAATAAGTATGTCAACGATTTTACTAGTTGCAAGAACATAAATAGTGATTTTCAGGAGAAAGCACATACACACAGCAGAATCACAATCCCAGGGTCATCTAGTCACCAAGTACCATAAAACGCATGCTAATTTTCAGTGATTATGCAGATAAAGGAAAAGACTTGGAGTCTTGGTATGGACGACTGATGTAAGGCAGTGTTAATGCCTAAATTCACATGGGATGTGTCTTGCGATTATAACGACTACATCTGCATAAACATCAATATAAACACAAAAGGAGGTTCTCAGCCAAGCTAATAAGGTGGCTTGGAGAACTGCATCCATTCCCACAAGGACGTTATTGATCGAATCTGAGGCTGGAAGACAGAACGTAATTAAATGGAACAATTGGGAGGTGTAAAATTAGCCTTTGTGTCGTTAGAGCTGGATGAAGGGTGTGTGGTAAAAAAAGGCTTGTCTCCAATGACTGATGAGTAGAACCAATTAAAAGCTGAGGGAGAGAGAGAATGGGGAGGGCGGAGTATAGATTTATCTGAGATAATGAACTTCTCAACCTCTATTGATCTGATGAAGGAACCTACAGGAAACCGAAGAGGTCTCAACATGTCAACACAAACCTCCAAATGGCCATTTTGTTTGTTTTTATAAATCTACTGAGGAGAACTTACTAGTTTTATTTGTTTGTTTTGGGGATGGGGAAGGAATTTTTTTTTTTTTCAAAGAAAAATCACTGATTCCACCAGCAATCCAGAGTTTTGCTGTCTAGTTTGAGTTATTTAAGCTTATGCAAGTCCAAACCAAGATAGATTAACATCACATACTGTACAGAACTGGGATAACTGGCATGTTGTACATATATGCACTAAATAACACAATTTGAGACATAGTTCTCTGGAGCACAATGGGTGCTTATTGTGAACAGATTCACAATAAGAGTTAAGTGGTTGAACTAATTACTTCATCAAAATCATCAGCTTGTGCACTAGATCTGTATCTACACATTTTCTTAAACAAATAATACGAGAAATAATTGAACCCCTTTTAAAAAATAGTAAACTCTTCAATCAGCAATGGCTACATTCCTAAATAGTAAATTTAAAAAATCAATTATTAAACCCCTAACTAAAAAACCTGTCCTTAGTTGGCCTGTCAGCTAGCCAATTATAGGCCAAAATCAAACCTGCCCTTTTTGCCCAAAATTCTAGAAAACACAGCTATCCTTCTATCTACATTGAAATAACATTCATGAAATGCATTAATCAGGATTTAGGCCTCATAACAGCACAGAGACAGTGCTGGTTAAAGTGGTAAATTACCTCCTACAGGCCTATAATCAGGGTTGTGTCTATTTGCTTGTGTTATTTGACCTTAGTGCAGCTTTTAATACCATTGATCATATTATTCTCTTCGATAGACTAGAAAATTTTGTAGGAGTTAAGGGTGGCTCTGGTTTTATTTAAATTATTGTTATCAGCTTGTAGATGTAAATGATGACTATTCAATGTATAATTGTCAAAGTGAAGTTTGGTGTTCCACAGGGTTTTGTTTTAGGCCCACTGCTATTTTCTCTGTACATGAGCAACAAATTTCATGAGCATGGGATTAGTTTCCACTGTTATGCGGATGACACACAGGTATATGTCTTAGCAAAGCGCCAGATGAGAAACATCAGTTTAATAAAGTTGAAAAAAATGTGTCAAGGACTTTAGACACTGAATGTGTATTAACTTCTTTTCGCTCAATTCTGACAAGACAGAAATATTGGTGCTAGTACCACATGCAGCTAGAAATAAGCTTGCTGATCACACAGTAACTGATGGACATTCTGTTTCAACATGTGCAACAGTAAAAGATTTTGGTGTGATTTATAGATTCCAGTCTTTAATTTTAAGCTCATGTTGATAGTATAACTCGGATAGTACTCTTTTATCATATAATTATTGCCATTATTGAATTATTGAGTCCCTGCTCACTCTGCACATATATGTTCACCTTATACATTATGTGAGTGTGACCATACTTGACTTCTAACCAGGGGGTCTCTCTCTCTCGCTCTCGCTCTCTCTCTCACTCTCGCTACACATGGCGTTCCTGAGTTGCCAGTGATCCAGACCCCCTGGATGGAGGCCTCTGGCTTGCTGATGTGGATGGCTCTATGTGGTCTGCTTGGGATGTGTGTGGTGACTGGGGATGATTCTGCTTGACCATGAAAACATTCTTGGACCTGGCTGATGTAGAAAACTGTTTTCATGACTGCAGTTGCTCAACAGTTCAGGGCTGAAATTCTCACAGTGCAGTTTTGTACCTGTGCCAATAATTAAATAAAGTAAACTTCATATTAACTTCAACACCTTTCCTGTTTTACTAAACTGCCAACCTCCTAACACACAGTATGACTACAGATCAATCGCTGCATCTGATATCACCAAAATGAAAATAAGTTCCCTGTTGAGTCTTCCTCTCAGGGCTACTTGCTATTGTCATCCCAGGGAGATTTTCCTTGTCACCATCACTCTTGGCTCGGTCAACAGGGACAATCTGATCATTCTGCTTTATACACATATTTCCTCACACTTTTCAAACACATTTACTTTTTTTTGTATTTTGTAAAACCTCACTGACAATTGTTAAAAACACTATAAACACACTTGGACAAAATTGTTGGTACATTTCCGTTAAAAAAAGAAAGAAAAACTCAACTTGAAACTGAGTTTATAACATTATAATAAATATTTCAAAATGTACTGAAAATTAACTAACGAAAATCAGACATCACTTTTGAATTGCGGGTTAATAGAAGCATTAAGCATTAATTAGGGAGCCTGGACAAAATGATGGTATCCTTTACCCATTTTGTTGTTGTTGCAAATCAGGCAATCACTGGAATCAAGCAATTTCTGTAACACTCAATAGCACATTTCAACAGGTATATTGTGAGCCTTCTCCAGACTGCATGTTTCAGGTCTTCCCACAGATGTTCAATAAGATTTAGGTTTAGATCAGGGCTCATAGCAGGCACTTCAGAATTGTTCAAAGTTTTGTTTTTCTCCACTCTTGGGTGTTTTTAGCCGCATGTTTTAGGTTATTATCCTGTTGATCCATGACCTGGAACTAAGACCAAGCTTTCTGACACTGGGCAGCACATTTCACTCCAGAGTGCCTTGATAGTCTTGAGATTTTGTTATATACTGCACATATTCAAGACACCCCCTGCCAGATGCAGCAAAGCAGCCCCACAAAATATCCAAGCCTCCTATATGTTTTATAGAAGATACAGTGTTCTTTTCTTTGTGTGCTCAATTTTTGCATCTGTGAACATAGAGCTGATGTGACTTGCCAAAAGAAATTCTAGTTTTGTCTCATCTGTCGAAAGGACATTCTCCCAGAAGACTTGTGGCTTGTCAATATGCATTTTGCCAACTTCCACACTCACTTTTTTATGATTTGCTTTGAACAGTGGAGTCATCCTCGGTCGTCATTCATTAAGCCCACTTTACCTTAAACTGCAACAGATGCTGTGATCTGACACTGATGTACCTTGACCTTGGAGTTCACCTCTAATCTTGTTGAAAGTTGTTCTGGACTCTTTGGTTACCATACGCATTATCTGTCTCTTCAATTTGTCATTAGTTTTCCTCTTGCGGCCACATCCAGGGATTTTGGCTACAGTTCTGTTGACCTTAAACTTCTAAATAGTATGTGCAGGACAGGACAAACCAGACTTCACAGGAAAATCAAGCTCCTTGAAGATGGTCTAATAGCCTTTATCTTAACTTGTATGTCTTCTAATCTCCCAACTCTCTCCTTAGCTTTCTGTGGTCCATGTTCAGTTTGGAAATAGGCAGACTGACTAGGGTTAGGGTTAGTTTGAAGACATCGGTGATGCTAATTACAGGACACACTTTAGTTAAACAGGCCCTGTGATCAAATTATTTTCAATCCTTTCTAGTGGTACCATTATTTTTGTCCAGACCAGTTTAATTAGTTAGTTTTTTTTAATGCTACTGTTGAACCACAATTCAAAAGCAATGTCTGATATTCATTAGTTACTCTTAGGTAGGTTTTTATCTATGATTACTTTTTGTTTTGTTTCAAGTTACAGTATTTCAGTAACCATTGTGTTTTGTTTTCTTTCTTTAACAGAAAGGTACCAACAATTTTGTTAATTTTTGTTATCAATAATCTCATGAAGCCTGTGATGGATTTTGGCTCCAAAATCTTTACCTCCATGCCGCTGATAAGCCATTAACATCAGCAACATGGTCCCTGTCATTTTAACTCTCATTAAAAGCCATTCCAGATGTGTGTATATGTGTACGTGTGTGATGCAGATAATACATGACGCTTTTTTTTAATGTAATAAATGACCTTTAACAGTTTCATTCATGTTACATCTCTAGCCTTTTGCTGCACATTTGTTTTGCATTTGTAGCTTTTTTCTGTTCAGCATAAACAAATCATTTTTATGATGGAAAGCCCTCCCCTGCATAAGCTGAATCTAATCCAAAAATGCAATCAGAGCATTCCCCTGATGAGTCCCAGAACATGGTTCCTCCACAATTGTAGCTCCAGATATAAGAGCAGACACTTTTCTGCAGTGTTGATTATTTTCATTGGCACCCACAGACTGTTGTTAAGAGCATACAAATATTTCCACACATACACCATCAAATCATCCCATACAGAAATGTAAGGATATATATACTATGAATTTAAAATAAAGTTATGTAGATTACATACACAATGGCAGCAAATGTTTTACAGTGACAGATTGCAAAGTGCCTGATGATACAATTTTTAAAGTGGTTGTTTCCCCTCTTGTCTGTTCCAACTACTCAGTATTAAACATTACCAGTTGAATATACTAATCACCGGGTTGATCATCTGTCACCATCTTTTTCTTAATTCATAATTGTTCAAGTTAGATGGTTTAATTGAATGAATCCCAGGTCACTGTGATTAACAAAGAAAAACATTCCTCTGAAACCATATCTCTTTACCTACTGCACCTTTTGTACATTAATCACTCTCACCCCTGTACTGTATATGGACTCATACCCTCACTTTCCACATTGTTATTTATTGTAAATAGGCTGGTTTTGTGATAACTTCATTGGCTTTGTACAGTACATGTACCTTGCACGATGACCATAATGCTTATTCTAATCTGCAACCCGAAGAGCCAATATTTTATTCACAATAGAGCAGTGAGAACAATGCAAATGTTTAAACTGAGAAATTTTATAATTTTATGCACAAAATGAGCTCATTTCAAATTTGATGCCTGCTACAGGTATCAGAAAAGTTGGGATAGGAGAATGCTTACCATAGTGTAGCATCTCTTCTTCTTTTCAAAACAGTTTGAAGACGTCTGGGCATTGAGGTTATGAGTTTGTGGAGTTTTGGTGTTGGAATTTGGTCCCATTCTTGCCTAATATAGGTTTTCAGCTGCTGGAGATTTTGTGGTCATGTTTGACATATTTTTCGTTTAATGATGTGCCTAGGTGAAAGATCTGGACTGCAGGCAGGCAAATACAACACCCAGACTCTTCTACTACGAAGCTGCACTGTTGTAATAGCTGCAGTATGTGGTTTTGCATTGTTCTGCTGAACTACACAAGGACTTCCCTGAAATAGACATCGTCTAAAAACTTTATATACCTTTCATTATTTATAGTGCCTTCCAAAACATGCAAGCTGCCCATACCATATGCACTTATGCACCCCCATACCATCAGAGACGCTGGCCTTTGAACTGGATGCTGATAACACGCTGGAAGGTCTCCTTCCTCTCTAGCCTGAAAACATGGCGTCCGGGTAAGATAAAATTTGGATTCGTCTGCCAGTAGAACACTTTTCCACTTTGAAATAGTCCATTTTAAATTAACCTTAGTCAACAGGACAGGATGTCACTTCCGGACCATATTTTTATATGGCTTCCTTTCTGCATGATACAGCTTTAGTTTGCATCTGCAGATGGCACGTTTGTGGTTTCTGGAAGTATTACTGGGCCCATTTAATTTCAATGACACAAACATACCGATGAGTGATGAAATGAGATCATTATGTGGATAAAAGTGCAGAGTTTCTCAGTTTAAAGATTTGTTATATTCTCTATGTTCTATTGTGGACAAAATATTGTTGAACGTCTTTTAGTCTTCATTTTATTAAAATTTTTAAAAATTTCCCAACGTTTTTGGAATTCTGGTTCTAATCTAATCTAATCTAATCTAATCTAACATGGACATATTGTTTATATCCATATACTACATTTTTATATGGGATGAACCTGTTTGACAGCTATTGTTCTCAGGACACAGAATCACAGTGAAGGTGTTGGACTAAGCTCCCAAGCACACATACGTAGCTGATCACATGTTATTAACCACATGCAACTGATTTGTGTTCTATTAGGTTCTGGCTAAGGTTCTGGTTCTATTCTAGTGGAATAGATGATAGACAGTATTTTGTTGTAAAAAAAAACAAATACAATCTTAAACTCTGTAAATAGTAAATGAAAATTTACTCAATTCTTTAAGCTGCACAAAAAATAAAGACACCATTCACCTTGTCTCAGGTTTAAGCTATTTCTTAACATTTTCTCATGGAACATATGAATTAAAATATAAAATATAAAATGTTCAGTGTGAGATATAGTAAATGCAGGCCTCCTGCCAGAACTCTAAATAAGAAAAAGTTTCTAGTTCTTTTGGGAGGATGACAAAACAGCAAATGCTTTCGGCTAAAACTTCAGTGACTGTTTTCATCCTCACCACTGTCACAGAGCAGCTTCACTTTAAAATAAGAATAGAAATGCTGAGAAAGTAGTAAATGATGCAAAAAACAGCTTTTAGTGCTTTCGGTGCATGTGTGTGTGTGTGTTTGATCCATTACGCTGTCACATGCAAACTTTTTGTCCTTTCACCATTTTGTTTTTTTAATGCTGCGTATGCGGATGGGGCTCCTGTGAAAAGTGAAACGCGTTGTCTGTTATAAATGATTCAGCCTTTTGCATTAAAGTGTCCTCAAACATCTGTGACGCCTGAAGGCATGGGACAAAAGCTCAAGACGCTTCGTCTCTCTTTAACACTTCCTTTTAAGCCTGTATTCATGAAGCTCATGAACGGTGCTTATAAATCATTTTGTCACTGTTATGAAAAAGGAAAACTTGTGTCAGTCTGAATGCCCAGAATGCAGTAATGCATTCTGGGTAACATGCCGAAGTCTATAGTGACACTGACGCAATCCTCATCTAACAAATTTTACTGAAGATGATAAAGAAAAAAAGGCACTTATTATAACTGAAATAATAGCTCAATGAGAACAAGGAGAGATGGACCAAGGTTCATTTAAACTACTAAAACAAATTTTGAAACAAATTAACCTAAATGAAAATTCACAATTAACTCAAGTTTTGAGTACTTTTCCAGTAGACTTTTTGAGATTTTTACAATATCCTTGATCACTACCCAAATCAGGAGTCCATTTACATTTATGCATGGATAAGCAAGGGCAGGAGATGATCCAAAATCTTGGAAAATCAGATAGAAATGAAAAGAATAAATAAGAACAGGTGACTGATTGGAAAAAGGTCTGTACTAACAAGAACACAAAGAATCCCAGCAAACCACCCACTTTCTGAAAGACTTACTCATTCTCTCATCATCTACAGTATCATCATCATCTACAGTATCTACAGTACTTTTTACAGGTTTGCAAGGGGCCAGGAGCTTATCACAGGAGACATAAGGCATGAGGTTAAGTACACCCTGGACTGGGTGCTAATGCATTGCAGTGCACACATATATACATGTACATTCACACACTATGGGCAATTTGGGAACAAAGATTTAGCCTAATCTGCTGTCTTGGGACTATAGAGGAAATTGGAGCACCCAGAGGAAACCCAGCAAGCACGGGAAGGACATGCAAACTCCGTGCACACAGATCCAGGACGGGAATCGAACGTGGTCCCTCGAGGTGCGAGGCGACAGAGCTAACCACTACACCACTGCTGCACAAACGCAATGGCAGTTTTTATATCTCCAAAATTAGCCAGGACAGCATTAAAGTCACACAAGAACAGACATCTAAAACAAAACTCACACAGTAGAATATTCAGACAGAGATACGGTGTATATTCTGTGCTGAACATGATCATCAAGAGCAGCTAACCCTTTAATTAGCGGTCACACAGGATGCTAGAAAAATCCTGTTGACATTAATGTAAGAGGACACAGTACATGAGAAAGGAATGCACTTTAGAGATAGTGGTTAATTTCTCATCCTTTTTTTTCCAAACAGGTTATCCAGATGAACTTCAACCCCATAAATTTTGGATGCGTGGGTGAATAGAAAATGAGTGTAAGGCTTGGGTCATGCCTTTTTAACAAAGAAAATCTGTTTAGCATTAATGTATCACTACGACAAAAAGCTTTTAGTGCTCCACAGTCAACACAGTATCTCATAAGTCACAAACACATGTCACAGGACCAATGATAATCACCTGATTCTGATCCAAGGAGTACAATCAGTGCTTTAAAGTAACACTTTCACAACCATTACATAAATCTTTTAGAAGTAAAGCAATGAAGAAATGCTGAAGAATAGGAGGGTCTTCAGGGTCAGTGTTTTTTTTTTTTTTTTATCTAATGAGCTTACAGTAGTTAGTTCTGTCTTTAAAAAGGGTAGGGCAGCTCTGGCCCCTCAGAGCATGACTCCACAAGACCTCTGGGGGTGTGTTCTGCTGTTTGGCAACAAATCATTAGCAGTGGATCCTTTGTGTGATATGGGTTGCGGTGTAGGGCCTTAGTGGATCGCACTTGTTTGTCTGGCATATCCCATGGATGCTTGATTGGATTGGGATCTCAGGAATTTGGAGGGCAGGTCAACAATCTTAAATTCTTTGCCTGTTCAGCCCCATGCATTGTGTGAGTGTTACGATACCTTTCTTCATGGCCAGCATGGCCTTGTTCAGGATTTATTTTTTCTGTGGGATCGGGCTGAACAAGCTAGCCTTTGGTCCCCTCAGGTGTAGATGGGCCATGACTACCCAAGATCCTGTTGGCAATTTATTTGTATATAATTGATATTGTACAGTCATGGACAAATGATTTGAGAATTACATAAATATTGGAAATTGGAAAAGTTGCTGATTAAGTTTTTATAATAGCAATTTGCATATACTCTAGAATGTTATGAAGAGTGATCAGATGAATTGTATAGTTCTTCTTTGCCATGAAAATTAACTTAATTCTGAAAAAACACTTTCCAATGGATTTCATTGCTGTCATTAAAGAACCTGCTGAGATCATTTCAGCAATCGTCTTGTTAACTCAGGTGAGAATGTTGACGAGCACAAGGCTGGAGATCATTATGTCAGGCTGATTGTGTTTGAATGGCAGACTTGACATGTTAAAAGGAGGGTGATGCTTGAAATCATTGTTCTTTCATTGTCAACCATGGTGACCTGCAAAGAAACGCGTGCAGCCATCATTGCGTTGCATAAAAACTATTACTAGACTACTAAGATTGCACCTAAATCAACAATTTATAGGATCATCAAGAACTTCTTAAGAAGGCTTCAGGGCATCCAAGAAAGTCCAGCAAGCGCCAGGATCGTCTCCTAAAGAGGATTCAGCTGCGGGATCGGAGTGCCACCAGTGCAGAGCTTGGTCAGGAATGGCAGCAGGCAGGTGTGAGCGCATCTGCACGCACAGTGAAGCGAAGACTTTTGGAAGATGGCCTGGTGTCAAGAAGGGCAGCAAAGAAGCCACTTCTCTCCAAAAAAAAAACATCAGGGACAGATTGATCTTCTGCAAAAAGTATGGCGAATGGACTGCTGAGGACTGGGGCAAAGTCATATTCTCGGATGAAGCCTCTTTCCGATTGTTTGGGGCATCTGGAAAAAGGCTTGTCCGGAGAAGAAAAGATGAGCGCTACCATCAGTCCTGTGTCATGCCAACAGTAAAGCATCCTGAGACCATTCATGTGTGGGGTTGCTTTTCATCCAAGGGAGTGGGCTCACTCACAATTTTGCCCAAAAAACACAGCCATGAATAAAGAATGGTACCAAAACACCCTCCAACAGCAACTTCTTCCAACAATCCAACAACAGTTTGGTGAAGAACAATGCATTTTCCAGCACGATGGAGCACCGTGCCATAAGGCAAAGGTCATAACTAAGTGGCTCGGGGACCAAAACGTTGAAATTTTGGGTCCATGGCCTGGAAACTCCCCAGATCTTAATCCCATTGAGAACTTGTCGTCAATCCTCAAGAGGCGGGTGGACAAACAAAAACCCACTAATTCTGACAAACTCCAAGAAGTGATTATGAAAGAATGGGTTGCTATCAGTCAGGATTTGGCCCAGAAGTTGATTGAGAGCAGCCGAGTCGAATTGCAGAGGTCCTGAAAAAGAAGGGCCAACACTGCAAGTACTGACTCTTTGCATAAATGTCAATTAATTGTCGATAAAAGCCTTTGAAACCTATGAAGTGCTTGTAATTATATTTCAGTACATCACAGGAAAAAATGAAACAAAGATCTAAAAGCAGTTTAGCAGCAAACTTTGTGAAAACTAATATTTGTGTCATTCTCAAAACTTTTGGCCACGACTGTATATCATTCAGGTAGTGTTGTAGTCTGGTAGTGGTGTAGTAATGAATGGCATCTAACACATTTTACCAGTTTATAGTTAATTTTGTGGAACACCCTCTCTCTCTCTCTCTCTCTCACTTTCATCTCAAAGTGTTTCTTTTTTTTAAAACATCACTGGAACAAGTTATGATAAAGTCCGAAAAATGTCAATGGACTGAACTGAAAAAAACATTTATCTCTAACCAAACACTAAGACATTTGTAAAGAATACGTACTGTCAGAATGGCCATTGCTTAGAAAATAGTAGAGGAAGCAATGTTGTCTGTTACTACCTTAAAGATTTCCTATGACATCACATCAAGTGTTTTGCAACAATTATAATTAGTTTATAATTAATAAAAGAATTATACTTTATCATTATACTTTTACATTTACCATTGTGAAACTTCTGTAAAATAAGTTTGTTTCCTCTTTTGTTCATTTTCTCATCATTCTCTTTTTTTCTTTCTTTCCAAAAATGTAATAGCAGAAAGTACAGACAGAAAATTCCCAGTGAATGTGCTGTTACTATAAGAACTATAACATATTAGAACAAGTGCATTAATAAAAACCTGTGCTTTGCAGATGTGCTGCTGTTAATGTTACATTAACAGGGTATACACGGTCACAGGGAGCCTGTAGCCTAACTCAAGAGACTTACAGTAAGGCACAAGGCGAGGTACACCCTGGACAGAATGCCAGTCAGAATGCCAGTCCGCCATAGGGCGCACACACATACACACACTCACACACTTATTCACACACTATGGGCAATTTGGGAATGCCAGTTAATCTAATCTGCATGTCAGTTAACCCCCCTCAAACACACACACACACAAATGAGGTCAATAAATCAATAACATTAAATAGTGGAAGAAAACAGAATTGTAAAGGACATTGTAAAGAATAGGACATAAAACATATTAAATATTAATCTAACTTTTTTTATCCATAAAGAACATTATGTGAAGATTGGGTTATCAGCTGTTTTCACTCCAGTTTTCATTCTGAATAATTCAGATTAAAATGGATCGCATCACACTTTAATAATGGAACATTTTTATCACTGTGTGTGTGTGTGTGTGTGTGTGTCTGAGAGAGAGAGAGAGAGAGAGAGAGAGGGTGTGTGCGTGCGTGCGTGCGGCAGGGTTAATTATTCAAAAGCAATATGTTTGGTCAGTGGTTAATACAGTATCAGGTAATGTGTGTGAGCTCTCTCTCTCTCTCACACACACCTACATTCTCTCTCTCTCTCTGGGGAGCAGGTCATGGGCACACTTCTCTCAAGAGACATGCATTTGGCAGCAAATTGGAGGTCAAGGATTTATCTATCTATCCATCTATAGTCTGTATGTCTGTACATTTCTTACTTCTTTGCTTTGCTCTTTCTTGAATAGCATGAATAGAATAAAATCCTAAAGCACCAAAATTCTCTCTCTCTCTCTCTTTCTGTGTGTGTGTGTGTGTGTGTGTGTGTGTGTGTGTGTGTGTGTGTGTGTGTGTGTGTGCGCGCGCGTCCAGTTGTGCAGTCCTTCTCCTAAAAAAAGAACAAAGGAGAGTTTGTGTCCATCTCTCTTCCCTAAATGACTGGCTGATATCCTTTGCTCATTACACAGGACCAAATTTATTCGTACATGTTCATTACTGTGAACATTTCATACTAAATGAGCATATTAACATTAATTAGATTAAATTATGAGAGAGATGCTGTCTATATACAGCAGCAGCTCACTCATTCCCAATTCACACACTTCGGACTGCTGAGAAGTTTGAAACCCCAACTTACAAGGCAAAGCCTGTCTATATCTATACATTCCAATAGTGCAGTGCCTATGATGATGGAACCTGTATAGGGGTTTTCCTTTCAGAAAGTTTCAAATCACTCACTCACTCACTCACTCATCATCTATACCGCTTAATCCTGTATTCAGGGTCACGGGGAGCCTGGAGCCTATCCCAGGAGACTTAGGGCATATGGCAGGGTACACCCTGGACAGGGTGCCAATCCATCGCAGGGCACAGACACACACACATTCACTCACTCATTCACACACTACGGGCAATTTGGGAACGCAAATTAGCCTAACGTACATGTCTTTGGACTGTGGGGGGAAACCGGAAAACCCGGAGGAAACCCACCAAGCACGGGGAGAACATGCAAACTCCATCGAACCCGGACCCTGGCGGTGCAAGGCGACAGTGCTAACCACTACACCACCGTGCCGCCAGTTTCAAATCAAACATTGCTAAATATATACTCTGCAGTCAAAACATCCCCTATGGAACAATCATTGAGCCTATCTATCTATCTATCTATCTATCTATCTATCTATCTGTCTGTCTGTCTGTGTATCTAAGTGTATGTCAATCTGTCTGTCTATGTATCTGATTGTTGGACTGTCTCAAAACTGCCTGTCTGCTTACCTGCCCACCTGTCTGTCTTTCTTTCCAAGTGTTTATCTGTCTGACTTCAGTCTGTCTTTCTGTCTGCTTTGTCTTTTTGTCCTATACTTTGATACTACAGTATGTAACAAACTGTCTTTCTGTATCTACATGTATGTGGGTCTTGTATCTGCGCAAAATGAATAACGGAAAAAGGATGGTGTGTGTTTGTGTGTGTGAGATAGAAAGAGAAGGGAGAGAGAGAGAGATCAGAAACACTGCAGCTCCACCTACAGATCCTGATGTATGTTAGAGAGGGAACAGAAACCTAATGTCACCCACCATCCACTCATACAGCTGAGCAGGGTTGGACACACTACAACATGATACACAACTCACAATACACCCAAATACACAACTTACATTGCACATAAAGTATATACACAACTTACAATATATCCAGATACACAACTCACAGTACACCAGATACACTACTACAATACACATAGGTACAAAACTCAAAATACATACGGAAAACAACTACAATACACCCAGACACAAAACTCAAAATACAACAGATACACAACTGCACAATACACCCAGATACACAACTACACTATGCAGTATACTAAGATACACCCAGACACAGAACTCACCATACACCTAGATACACAACTCACAACTCACCCAGATACAAAATAGACAAGTAAACAATATGCTTACATACACAACTTAAAAAAATAAATAAAAAACAGATCATGAAATCATGGACTCATTATAGAAGAAGCAGATGAAAGAGTGCAGACAAATATAGGAGAGTCCACTGTTCAATAGTTCAAACATTAAGGAGGGAAAACAGGTGTGTTGTCTAACATAGACTATTGTTTTTCTTTCTTAATAGTATTTTTAAGCATCGCATTGCTGCTCAAATTTTGTACTGAAATGCTACTAAAAGGGAATTCATATTTTACATAGAATTAGAGAGAAATGTCTTCACAGTGATGCATAGCTAGAGAAAATATAGGATGTGTGGTAAAAGAGAACTTGTGTCTGTGCAGTGACTTAAATCCTTATCGTAAAAGTGTGTTATTACACATTACAGTTCTCTGTGGTAACATACTGTAGGTCCATAACTATTGAATCTGTTGATATGATACACTGCTGTGTTTCACTTTTTTGTTGTATTAGTTTCAGTTTTCATTTATTTTATTTGCAAAGTAGTCTTATGTTATAGATTTCTAAGAAATATGTAGAAGTTTTTTTTAAACATTTTAAATTTAAATGTTGACAAGATCACTAAAATTGTGACTACTGTGGCTTACGTAGTGATTATGGTCCTCTTTATTTTGGCGCCATTGACTTGTCCAAAAGAAAATACCATTTGCAAAAATAAGTGTTGTAGGGGGAGTCATTCTCCAAGAAAAACTAAATGTTTTGCTGCAGCTTAGGAAGTGTTTTGAGAATTCCAAAAGGAGTTGTACAAGTCTGCCTTGAAAAACGAGCCAAAGCAATTGAGAAAAACTGCAATGAGATGTCATATACAGTATGACGGGATAAAATAAAACCATAGTTGTGAGGATTTTCCCCCTTTTTGTGGCAAACAGTAAATGAGAACTAACTGCGGGTAGGAACATGTGCCAAAGGATTGAGCCAAAGATTCATTCAATCCAGTCCTTTGGTTTTGTCACTATACAAATCAGGATCAAAATCAGATTTCTTTTGGCCAAATAGGTTAATGGTTTGGTTCTGGCTGTTAGTGACTCTCGAGAGATACAGACATACATACAAGCAATGCACAGGTTATTTATAGGCAATGCACAATACACAGGAAATACACAACATTGTAAAGGATAAATAAAGACAATATACATCATAGACTGTAGTTTTTGTAGCCCATTTACTATTTATTGTAGACTACAAATCTTAAAGGCAGGACCAGAAAGCACCACTGATTTTTGTTCGCTGTTCTTACTGTTTGCTGCAGTTTGTTCCTGTCCTGTTTTGTGGCTGCTCCAAGCCAGACGGCTTCTATGGTAGACTATACTTTCTCAGAACATATTTTCTCTGCTTGGCCTTTTTGAGGATAGACCTTATGTTGGTCTCACACTTCAGGTCTTGGGAAATGATAGACCCCAGAACCCGAAGGCATCCACAGATGAGACAGAGCTTTGGGATATTGTGAGAGGGAGCATTGCTGAGGGGTGTCTCTTAAAGTGTCCTCAGGGGTGTCCACACTTTTTAACATGTTCAGCTCCAGGTAGTTCTGACCGCATCAGAGCAACAGCCATTCCACCTCCTACTGTTATGCAGACGCTATCTTGAACAAGTCTGCTGACGAAAGTGTAATTTGTTAACTTCAGGAGTGTAGTAGCTGGGTGCTTGGAGGTTCAGTCATTAGCATGAAGGGAGAAGAGCTGTGGGGAGAGGACACATCCCTGGGAGCACCATGATACAAGTGGCGTGCACAGAAACTCCATTTGCAAAAATGAAGACTCTGTCTTGTGCATGCATATAGAAAATTAAATAATCACATCCCATGTTGTTGCGTATTAGTGTGAATAGAAATTTATAGTACTAAAGTAGGGCCATGTAACTAAGCACAAACTTAGCCAGAAGATTTTTTTAGACAGTGCTTCTTATTCTAGAAATATTTCAGAGATGATAAATTTCAGACATTAGTTTGTTATGACCACTGAGGCTGAAATCAGCATCAGCAACTGCTGCGGGAAGGCAAATTTGTATTTTGGTATGAACAAGAGTAAAAATTGTCAGTGAGATTAACATGAATATATTTAACCCCTGTGCCCCTGGGCTGAATAATAAAATTGTCCATTTTTATCGCCAGCTGAAAACGTCTGGCCTTAGTTTCTTTTTATCAAATGGCTCCAATTATTAGCGGCCATTTTGTGGCTAAACCTCAGGATCACACGCTTTTAACCTTGCAGTGTAGATATCCCTTCCAAAAAATACGGCCAAATTAAATCCAATCAGATCATTTTAACACAGAGAGAAGGATTTTTCTGGCATAAACAGAACCATATGGGAAACATTTACAGAACGCTTGTGTGTACGCTGGTGAGTGAGTGGGAAACATACGATTATTCATGAGAGAGAAAATATGCAGCAGGGAGCAGGAGAAAGGGAAGATAAAGAGGACGCAGGACGGCTGGATCCTGTCTTTCTCGGCAGAACAATTTGTTCATAATAGAGGGAACTGTGTGTGTGTGTGTGTGTGTGTGTGTGTGTGTGTGTGTGTGTGTGTGTGTGTGTGTGTGTGAGAGAGAGAGAGAGAGAGGGAAAGAGACATACACTTCGGTAGTTCTGCTCTCTATCAGAGAACTGCCTGACCTTTGACCCCCAAACTCCCGATTATAGGGAGCCAAAGAGTCTCTGAGAATCTGGATCCATTTCAGAGTGAGAGACAGAAAGCAGGAGAGAGAGAGAGAGAGAGAGAGAGAGAGAGAGAGAGAGAGAGAGAGAGACTAACATAAATAAAGACAGACAGAGAAGGAATGAGAGTGAGAAAGAGAGAGACTTTCACACAGAGAATGTGCTATAAAAAAAAGATCTCAACACGCCACCTTCACTCACCTTTGGTAATTCACACTGGGCCCATCAATCTAGCATAAAACCACCCCAGTTTGTGATTTTAAGATGCATGCCACTGTTCTGGCTGTTCTGGAGTCAGAAGAGGCATCATGCCTGTTGGCAACTAGGTTAATGCCTAATATATGTATTGGAAATACCCTGAATAGCATGGTTCTTTAAACTGTTTTGCCAATTTTAAAATAGAGGACAGTCCATGTTATGGTGCTTGGTGGTCGCTTATTATATGGTGGTCAATATTGTCCTCTGCTTAGAGCAAAAGGACCTCCCAGGCCTTGCTGTCTCCCTAATTTGCTGCCAGCAGATGTAAATATTGAGAATCAGCTGTTTGTTCATTCCAAACCTTCCTGTCCGGATTTAATGTTTTACCAAAAACATATCACTCAGAGCTTTCTTGACATTGCAGCTCACACTGTTTGCTTGCTGCCAGCAGCTCGCTATGTTAGTCAAAGTGTATAAGAGTGAGAAAGGGATTGGCAAATTTTAAAGTGATCATTCATTGAAATATTATATGTCTAAGCATCAATATGACAATTTGACAAGCTAATGTAGCTAACAAGTAATGAAGGCTACTAGTCACAACTTTTATGAATTTAGCTATATAAATGAACACAAAATAACCTTAAGAATTTTTTTGCAAACATTTTTTGTCTCAAAAAGAGAAAATATCCATGTTTCCATCCAATGCTAAGTGTAGATATAGTGCATTTTTCCCTCATAGCAACACAACTGAGGTAAATGTTGATCCACATGTCTTTTGTCTGAATTTTATTATTTATTTACACTGTCTTACACTGTAAAAAAAAAACTAAAACTAAAACACAATACTGACTTGGTAACTAGATGCACTATATAATGATACATTTTTATATCCTAGTTGTACAGTATGCAACAGTGTTTTCATAAATTGAACCAGCAATAAGTGTGATGAACATAAAACAACAATCCATTATTTCTGAATGTACCAACATTTACATTCATATGCCAAAAAGTTTACCTAATATTGTACATTTACCTAATATTGAATAATATCATGTGGCCTAACACATAATGTATAAAACATTCTTGGGTGTGTTTGTCTTTAAGAACAGCCAAAAAGAGTTTATCACGTCAGTAGCTTACTGTTCAATATGCTTACTACATAGGATATAATACATGATTTTGTTGCATTGGAAGATTGACAACATTTTCAGTCAGATGCTTTTGGCTCCCCTTGTCTTGGTTTGGCTTGTTTTCCACCTTTAAAATGATCTTTCTTAACCTGTGCTTAAAGCTAAACTCAAATTCCTGAAAAAAATATTTTGATATTAATATTTTTTTAGATCATACTAAAATGGCTTTGAGGTTGTTATTCCTGTGAGGAGTTTGCTAGCACAGTTACGATATTTCATATCAGAGGAAAACAATTACAACCATAGTGATATATGCTAATGGATAATAGCTTCTAAAAACCAGAGTTTTCACTCAGTTTTCAATTTCTAGTGATGTTCAACTAAATTCGGAGTGTAAGAGTGTATTGTTGGAGCAAAGTCTTAGCTAGTTAGCTTTCTACTAAATTAAGGTTTTATGGCATTGACAGGAGTATCAAGATAAAGTTGAAGCTGATAGTATTACACAAAGTGTTCAGATAAGAAAGTGGGGGAACTGGACATACTGAAGGACTAAAGAAGCGCTGCACTGATCTCACATACAGTACTGTACGTTGAGAGCTACAGTAAGTCCCTCTACACTACTATTAGCAGGTAGTCAGACTGAATTGTCTGTACTGTAGGTTTCTAGCACTTAAAGTTAAAATACAGTACACCAGCATGTCACAAAAAAATAAACACCATCTGCATGTAGCAGCTAAAAGTGATGACATGATGAATAGTGTAATGAAGCTCATTTAACTTTTAAAAGCTGCAAGTACAGATAACCATGTTTTACATAATCTTTTAAACACAATCGTATTGGCACATGCACCTGCAATTTCAACACATGTTCTTGAATCCTGTAAGATTATCTTCCAGAGTGACTGAGATACATAATATCCACTGAGTAAAATGCCATAGAAGGGACAGATCAGGGAATGAGTGATGAAATCATAAATAAATAAATGACTATAAGGAATGAAAGAGAAAGGGAAAGAATGACAGAGAGGTGAAGGGTTTCTCCTTTCATGACCAACTTCAAACAGAAGGGTGCTAGGGAGATCCATTGTATTGGAGAAACAAAGTGGAAATAAAAGAGAACGTGAGGGGGAGAGAGAGAGAGAGAGAGAGAGAGACATGAAAGATAGGGCATATGACAACACAAGTGACTTTAGTACTTAATACTTAATGAGAGCTGTGTCAGGACATTTCTTTACGGTGTGTCATATCTAATTGTTTCGCTTATTTGTTAATTTGTTATTTGTTAATTAATTAACACTTTAATTGAAGGTTAATTGGTAATAAACCTTATCATGATGTAATAAGTAACTTATTATTAAAAAGTATTTATTATATAGGATGTCATGTACTTATTGCTTATTTATGTATATGATTATAGGTTACATCATATGTAGATATAATGTACATTACTTACATGCTATTAATAGCATGCATGATATCTTCATATCTACATTTATGTACATGTTTTAAACATGATATCAGGGTATATCATCTGCAGATTTTCTTGAAATTAGTTAAATCAAGCAATACTACTACTACTACTACTACTAATAATAATAATAATAATAATAATAACAAATATTACAACTCGTACATAAATACTGGATACATTCAACAAGAACCAGTCGCGCATGCTTATGCTTTCGATATTTGTAAAAGCATTTTTTATAGTTATTTATAAAGCAGTAAGTAATTACAGTAAGTGATGGAGCAGAACAAATGGCTACAAAAGAAAGGGAGGCTTTTGTTTTACTGTTTAACATGTTTCTCTGTTCAATGTTTTCAGTCTAAAATTAAAAAGCGACAAATAAATTCATACACTACACTGCCATACCTACACTTAACATAAAGTACATATGACAAATAAACAGAAACAACATGCAATACAGTAGTGTAGGGAGGAGTTTAATTAAATCAAATTAAATCAGTCATGATCTGGATAATTAAACAGATACATACAGTAGGTCCATAGATACGTTTTGTTGTTGTTTACTGATACTTGTAGGAATGTTATTATATTCTAATTACATTGTGTAATTGTGGCTGGTTTACAGGAACTTGTCTAGGATATTACAGCAAATGAGTGACTTCTCACTTTCATGCAAGCTGCAAGCCAACATAAAATAATGGCAGTCTAATTTATCCAAATCTGGCTTAACCACAACTCCACCTCAGTGCAAGCCAAACTTTGGGAGGATACAGAGCAGAACCTACAGCTGGAACAGTTTTAAGCCAGAAATATAACACTACATGTGTGTTAGATATACTTGGCTACATTTGGGTAATTTTTGGCTCAGATTATAAATCCTGTATAAATGCTGACTCCCAGTACACCTGCCTGTCCGATACTATACCTAAACTACATTTACTTTTACAAGATCTACCAGATGTACTTATCCTTAGTCTCCATCAAAAACAAAAACTAAAAAATGAAATAAAATGAAATTAGCTGTTATATGGGATAGAATGCACAATATAGATTACGGGACGAATGAATGAGAAACTAGAGCTGTTTCAACAGTTTCTTTCAGAATCAAATTTATCTTATATTTGCTTTTATACAACAGTTATAGTCCACTATTTTAATTGGTCAAGTGGCTTTGCAAGACAGCTGATACTGTACTTATTGGCCCTGCTACAGCAATGGTAAATTTCACAGCTCGTCTGTTTTCATTATGTAAAATTCTAATTTTTGCAATAGTTTGTTGCATTTGTCTTGCAGTTCATACTTATATTTACTATGACAGCAACCTTACATCCTAGCGCATTATCAGGAAGAATCTTGTTCACAAGAATGAGAAATGTTCATCATCAACATTAGTGCTAACTTCTATACAGTCTAAACAATATGGGCAGCTTAACATTACCGATACTTATTATAAGAAGCATTAAGGCATGTAGAGTACATGGATGCGGGAAATCACAAACATTCTATAATAATAAAAACCCACACCTGACATATTTAATGTGATGCTACCTGTCCAGTAATGTGGCATTATATCCGATTTCCATACTAAGATTTATAGAGCCATACATTATGGAACATAGGGCCTAAATTATTGATTTGTCACTGCAGGTGGTGGTAAGACTGATCACAGCCTATTGAGAGGATCAAAAAGAAGACTTTTTCTTTCTGGCAGGAGTGGTTATGATCAAAGTCTTCACAGTGGGATGCTTTGAGTACCCGACCTCTTCAAAATATTTAAACTTTTTTCCTCCTTAGCTTTCAAGTGATCCAATGATCAAGATTCTTTTACATATTTCTCTGGATTTTCTTTGGTATTTTATCAATTTGAAGAGAGAAAAAATAGAGTTGAGAGAGACAATGATGTTTATAGCATCTATAATATATGGGAGGAAAGGACCATGTTTTGTGAGTATTCTACCACATTAGCTGTAGCTATAAATTGATAAATAGTGTGTCAGATTGTTATTTAATAAATTAAGAAGGATAATTGTTGGCAAATTGCTGTGATGTAGAAAGAATAAGACAGAGAGCATGTTTCATGGTGGTAACAGTATCATAGCTTTATCACATCACTCAGTCATGGATTTTTTCTTCTCCTATTGTGTTGAGTCAGTTCTCGGTTTAAATTGCATGCTTGCTTGAAAGCTCTGAAATGGTTTGTCTACACTGATAATATTAACCTGAAGTGTTGAAAAATGAAGATCAAACTGTTTGTACATAATTTAAGACTTGAAATAAAAATCGCTTCCCTGCTTCATGAAAGTGGTGAAAAGGAAGCTAAAATGTGTATGGAAGCTTCACTAAAATGTATATTTATAATTATAGAAGTAATTATCAAACTCAATTGAAAGGAGGAACAAAGTGGTAGCTAAAATACAATTGGTGTAGTGTAAGGAAGGTACTTTTTTTTTTTTTTTTTACAGTCAGGAGTGTTTATAGTTCATAAAGAAAAGACAGACTGGGGTATTTTACTGTCCTATTGCTTTAAATCGAAAGCAATGGACTAAGAAAAAGTGAACATCACTTTGCAAATATTTGGGCTACGTACAGTAACTGAAATAAATGTTTGCTATTTGGAGCATTAATGACCAAGATAACATTTCCAGGGAATTTTTAACACTGTCTCATGCCGAGACAAGATGTCCAGGCGATCTGCCACCAAAACAGGAAAACCAAACAGCAGAAAAGAGGGATTTACAGGAAAATGGGAGGAATTGTATTTTACACACATTACACACATTCCTGATGTCTGTGTGAACATTTCTTGACATTTTGGCCACCCAGTCACTCAGAGAAAATGTGCAGACCCAACAAATTATACTTCCCTGACAGAAAAGTGGTTGAAATTTGCTAATTCCTTATCTGTCCATCTTTCTCTCTGGTATTGGGGTTTTCCTGGAAGCGTCCAGATTGGAGATTGATGTTGTGAGTCTGCACAGTGTAACATCCGTTTTCTCTCTCTCTCTCTTTCTGTTCTGATTTTTCTCTATCCAAGTCTTTCTGTAAACATACTGTCCTGCTCCACAGATGACACGCGGATGAGGCCAAAACCCCCAAAGTGTTTATGGCAGTGCAGGGCGTTTGAAGGCCCAGATTTCTTTCCTTTCTTCCTTTTCTCTTTTCCTTCTATTTGTGCTGATCTAAAGCAGCATGTACCCTGGATTTTCCCCTTGCTGTTTTTTGGAAAGCACTTGTGTTTGAATAGCTAGTTTCTGCTAGCAGAAATCTAGGCTCTGTTCCACTTACAGATCTCTCTGTGATGCTTAAGGCTACAAAAAAAAAAAATTAAATAAGCTCTCACCTGCATGACCTACAGGAAGTGAAACATCCTGCAGCATTTATCCTTGCAATTTTTTTTTTTTGGCTCAGTTTGAGTACTATTTAATACTGTTGGAGTACGTAGTAAAAACCTTCTTACACTAAATAAGACCAGTTATCAAAATGTTTATGTGAGGTTAAAGTTGATGCGATGGTGGTATTTGCACCTTAACTGCAACTTTACTATGTGCCCAATTCCACTCTGTAATCCACCCCAATCCACTCAGTACTTCACCCTCATTCCGCTCTTTATTTCATCCCCAATCCATTCTGTAGTTCAACATTAGTCCACGCTAAAATCTACTCAAATTTGACTCTGTATTTCACCCTAGTCCACTCTGTAGGTCAACCACAGGCCTCACTGTAATGTACCCAAAGTCCAGTCTGTATTTCCACCTCTGTCCACACTGCATTTCAACCCTAGTCTACAATAGACTTGCCAAATTGCACCGTTTTTAACCCCCAACATATTCTGTAGCTCAACCCAGTCTACTCTGTAATCCACCCTAGTCCATGCTATAATCCTCCACAGTCCACTCTGTAGTCCATCCCATGCCACTCTGTAGTTCACCCTAGGCCACTCTATGGTCTATGTGCATTCCATTCTGTAGTTCACTTTTGGTACACTCTATAGTTTACCCCTGTCCACTCTGTAAGACACCCCCAGTCTTCTCTGTAATCCATACGCAATCCACTCTGTAGTCTGTCCAATTCCAATGTTACAATTCCACTATACACACGTGGACAAAATTGTTGGTACACTTCGGTCAATGAAAGAAAAACTCAATGGTCACATAAATAACTTTAATCTGACAAAAGTAATAATTTAAAAAAATTCTATGAATGTTAACCAATGAAAGTCAGACATTGCTTTTCAACCATGCTTCAACAGAATTATTTAAAAAAATAAACTCATGGAACAGGCCTGGACAAAAATGATGGTACCCCTAGAAAATACTGAAAATAATGTGACCAAAGGGACATGTTAATTCAAGGTGTGTCCACTAATTAGCATCATAGGTGTCTACAATCTTGTAATCAGTCAGTGGGCCTATATATAGGGCTCCAGGTAGTCACTGTGTTGTTTGGTGACATGGTGTGTATCACACTCAACATGGACCAGAGGAAGCGAAGGAAAGAGTTGTCTCAGGAGATTCGAAAGAAAATTATAGACAAGCATGTTAAAGGTAAAGGCTATAACACCATTTCCAAGCAGCTAGATGTTCCTGTGACTACAGTTGCACATATTATTCAGAAATTTAAGATCCATGGGACTGTAGCCAACCTCCCTGGACGTGGCCGCAGGAGGAAAATTGATGACAAATCAAACAGACGGATAATCCGAATGGTAACAAAAGAGCCCAGAAAGATTTCTAAAGAGATCCAAGGTGAACTTCATGCTCAAGGAACATCAGTGTCAGATCGCACCATCTGTCGTTGTTTGAGCCAAAATGGACTACATGGGAGACGACCAAGGAGGACACCATTGTTGAAAACAAATCATAAAAAAGCCGGACTGGAATATGCCAAACTACATGTTGACAAGCCACAAAGCTTCTGGGAGAATGTCCTACACTGTAAAAAAAAAAAACGGTAAATTTTACAGTAAAAAACTGGCAGCTGTGGTTACCAGAATTTTACCGTAAAAAATATGGTAGCACCGTTATTGCACTGTAAAAAAACAAACCGTAAATTTTACGGTAAAAACCTGGCAGCTGTGGTTGCCAGAAGTTTACTGTAAAAAAATATACAGTAGCAATGTTTTTGGTTCTACGGGATCGCACTCATTTTGCTGCATATTTTACGGATTTTAATTGTTCTTTTTTCAAGCCTAGCCGGGAATCAAACTAAGACCCTGGAGGTGCAAGGCGACAGTGCTAACCACTACACTACCATGCTTGCTACATAAGTGTTGTCGTTGTTGGAGTGCAAGTCGTGCGAGGGGACGTGGGGAAACCGAGGAAGTCCAACAACAACAGTTGCCTAGCAAGCATGGTAGTGTAGTGGTTAACATGGAGGAGGCTCTGTTATGTTCTAGGGCTGCTTTGCTGCATCTGGCACAGGGTGTCTTGAATCTGTGCAGGGTACAATGAAATCTCAAGACTATCAAGGGATTCTAGAGAGAAATGTGCTGGCCAGTGTCAGAAAGCTGGGTCTCAGTCGCAGGTCATGGGTCTTGCAACAGGACAAAACACAGCTAAAAACACCCAAGAATGGCTAAGAGGAAAACATTGGACTATTCTAAAGTGGCCTTCTATTAGCCCTGACCTCAATGCTATTGAGCATCTTTGGACGGAGCTGAAACATGCTGACTGGAAAAGGCACCCTTCAAACCGGAAACAACTGGAGCAGCTTGCTCATGAGGAGTGGGCTAAAATACCTGCAGAGAGGTGCAGAAGTCTCATTGACAGTTACAGGAATCGTTTGATTGCAGTGATTGCCTGAAAAGGTTGTGCAACAAACTATTAAGTTAGGGGTACCATCATTTTTGTCCAGGCCTGTTCCATGAGTTTATTTTTTTTTATAATTCTGTTGAAGCATGGTTGAAAAGCAATGTCTGACTTTCATTGGTTAACATTCATAGAATTCTTATTTATTATTACTTTTGTCAGATTAAAGTTATTTCTGTGACCATTGTGAGTTTTTCCTTCATTGACTGAATGGTACCAACAATTTTGTCCACGTGTGTATAGGGCTCCAGGTAGTCACTGTGTTGTTTGGTGACATGGTGTGTATCACTACTCTGTAGACCTCCAAATCGATTTTATACCACCAGTCCACTTTGTAGTCCCCCAATACACATCACCTGTAGGCTGTAAACCAGACCAGATTTCCCTCTCTTCTCCTGTCCAAAGTCCATTTTGTGGGGCCAACTCTATAGTCCAATGTGTTTTCTCCTACCTACAATATTGTGCATTACTTAAAAGTTTATTCTGATGCTTTATCACTTTACTTTCCAATCTATTTCTGAATTCATCCAGAATTCGACCTCCCATTCATAGTCCATTTAAAATTCACCTCTCAAATACTACAGAATGTTTTCCTTTTCATAGGCTACTCCATGACCAGTTCCTTAGTTTAATCTGTAGACTGCTTGACTGTGTAGTGGTTGTCATAATTCATCAGCATCCCTTTCTTTGTGAGAGACATTGTTATTGCTCGGATTGTTATTTATATTTAAAAAAATTTAATTCTCTTATTTTTTTTGTAATATTGGAGGTCAACAGCAGTCGTATAAGCATTTCACTTCATATCATACTGTGTATGACTGTGTATGTGACGAATAAAAATTTGAATTTGAATATACTTTACTCCATCAAACTAAGTATAACTATCATTGATTGGACTGAAGTAGTGTTTGTTGCTCAGTCACCATGGCAGTGCTAGGTATTAATTGCTCTTAAATTACACCTAAAAAACATACTCAGTTTAATGCAGTTCACAAGGGAACATTTGGATGGTGGTTGCTGCTGAAGAGCCTTTAGTTTCCACCTTTGTGCTGAATAAAATACAAAATAAACTGTTTATTGTCACATCTGGCTTGAGAAAAAAGTAGTGAAAGTATTCGGTGGATTTCTTTGAAGAATATAAACAAAAATGAGAGACACGCTGCAAAAAAGTTTTGTAAAACTTCAAAGATGTATTTGGCCTATAGTTTACCTTAAAGACTCGCAGGAAATGTATAATAAATTAAATAGCTAAATATTTAAATTATGATTAAAATATTTATTTCATTAAAACACTTTGTATAACATGACAAATCCCCCAAAAGTGCAATAAATTAAAAGACTGGAAGTCTATTTACATGCAAAAGTTTCACAAACATGTCTGAACATTTCTGAAAGGCATCCTTAATCATCCATGCTTTATGACAATGAGAGATCCAAGATGATGGTGCAGTAACAGCACACATTGGCCTCTCTGGATTTAAAATGGAGTCAATTTGTATCTTAGCTTAACTTCTCTCTTCAGTTCTCTTTTCAGCACATGTACATCAGAACAACTCGTGTTTATGTCTCCCACTCAGAAGTGGAAGGTAACTTATTTACTTCATTAATGTCCTTAAGTACATATTTCATGCATCTATAGTTTCATTATTTTTACTTTTGCTCAACTACATTCTAGAGCAAATATCAGTACTTCTTATTTCATATTGTTTCTACATGCTGTCGTGTTACATAACTTTGGTCGCCTGTATTATTTTAAGTAGGAATATCGCCACCTGCTGACTATTATGCATAGTTGCATGATTACACCTCTCCATTAATAGCAGGTGTTTGAAATCAGAAGCAGAAATTATTGCATACAGCGACAAAAACAGCAGAATCACAGTCAGGAAGCACACATAAAACACAGAGAGAGATACTTCAGTAAATTTAAAGGTCAGTACTTTTGTACTTATACTCAAGTAGAGATATAAATGAGGGACTTTGACATGACTAATATTTTAGTTAGGGTATCTCTACTTTTACTGAAGTACAGGATTTGTGTACTTTTTTGTAGAAGACATTGCTTTCTTACATAAATGACACAATAACTAACTTGCATGATGATCTGGTGGAGAAGCTGGCTGCATGGGCAAGACCTCCAGTCCTCAGTGATGCCATCATATTTCAGAGGCTGGCGAGGGAACATCAAAAATGGTATGCAAAGAAGCAGAAGCAAGGCAAGCAAATGGGAGTGTATGCTAGGCTAAATGTTAATCTCAGCTGACCAGCTCTCCTATCTGGCCTGTTATCCAATGTACAGTACACTTCCTGGTAAATAAATTGGACTACATCTGACTATGGAGAACTGATCAGCATGAGTCTAAAGACCACTGTCTTTGTTTTTACCAAGATGATCCGAATGACACCATCAGCCATCAGAAATGCAGAAAAGCTCAAAAATTCACTCAGAAAAGTCACTGCTACCTAAATCAGTCATAATCAGCATGTAGACTTAGCAATGAGAGGAGCAAATATGCTGTATTAGCTTTACACAAAAATCTCAAGAATGCAGGTATATAGTTCTGCCCCCATCCCGACTTGTCTTCTTTGTTATGCTAATTGTAGGTGCTCCAACCCAGTTATCAGGAACCATCTCTGCTCACCAGGACTGTTTTGAGCACACTTAATGTGCAACACACATTGCAACCAGAAGCCATGGCTGATTGGAGAGATATGACCACTTCTGAGATTTGAAAATCTGCTTTCAGAGCAGGTGACAAAGCAATGAAGGCCAATCTGTCCTAAACCATCAGAGAGACAAAGCATGTACATGCATAGAGAATCACTTCCAGGACAGGAGAAACACAACACATGTGGCAGGACATCCAGGCCAACACCTGCCAGTGACAGTGACCTGCCTCTCTTCGAGATGTGCTTAATAACTTCTTTGCTTGGGTCAAGGTGAAGAATGGTTACCCAATGACCAGCTACCTGATATGAGGAAACCACTATGCTTTGTCAACCCACAAAAGACCAGACAACATTCCAGAGTGTTCAGAGGAAGTGCAGAACAGTTCATGAATGTTCTCATGAACATCTTTAATATATTCCTGAGCAGCACTATTCTTCTAATGTGGTTCAAGGCCACCACTGTTCTCTCTGTACCCAAGAGATCACCAGTGTCCTGACTCAATGACTACACACCCGTGTACGCACGTTGCACTCACACCCACCATCATGAAAGGCTTTTAAAGGCTCATTATAGGGCACATCAAATACTTGCTTTCATCCTCACTACAATTCACGTATCATCCCAACTGCTTAGGAAAGGACACCTTTATGCCATATGGCATTCACACACCTGGGCAATAAGGTCACATACATCCTATTAGACCTAAGTTCAGCATTTAACACAATCATTCCTCTGCCTGTTGAACCTAGCTGAACCTACTGGGCCTGAATACTTCTCTATGCAACTGGATCTTGGATCTTGGATCGTGGAACTGGGTGACCTCAGTCAGTCGTATTTGGGAACAGCAACTCCAGTACCAACACACTGAGCACTGGTGGGAGAGGGGGGGCATTCCTGAGTGCTTAGTCTACTGCTTGTGACTCTGCTGACTTAAGACGATGCAGCAAAGCATAGCTCAGGTGGGACCAAGAAAGATAAGTCAGTATATAATGAGACTGGTGCAGAACCAAAAGCCTGTCTCTGGACATGGACAAATCTAAAGAGTTGGTTGTTGTCTTCAGGACAGTACAAAATTACCACTCCCAACTGAACATTAATGACTCCTCTGTGGAGATCATTAAGAACACTTTGGTGTAGCTTTCGAGGAGAAGCTCAACTGGTTAAAAAAATGGTTAAAAGCACCACAGCTAGGAAAGAAAGCAGAATTCTTACTCTCTATTTCCAACCTCCCATCTTCACCATGCTCTACAGGGGATTTATAGAGAGCATCCTGAGCAGCTGTATCACTATATGGTTTGGGAACGTCACCATATCAGGTTTCAACACCCTACAGCGGATAGTGAGGACAGCTGAGAAAATTATCTGTGTCTGTGTTCCCTCCATAATGGACATGTGCACCACATGCTGCATCTGCAAAGTCACCAACATTGTGGATGACAACACACACCCCTCTCAAACACTTTTTACCCTTCTGTCATCTAGAAAAAGGAACAGGAGCATTTGGGCCCACACAAAAAGACTCAGTAACAGTTTCTTCCCACAAGCCAACAGACTCATCAACACTGAACTGGACTGAGACACACACATTATTGCCTTATGATCAATATATTGTAATATCCTGTTTTTGCACTTTTACTCTCATCAGAGCTTCTGTACTGGTCGGCGCGGCACAGTTTTTAACTATGCTCTTTGTCTTGCACATTGTCTTTTCTATCATCTTGCGCGGTTTGCACATGTTTGCAATCGTGCACATTATGTATTTTATGGTACTTTTAGTTTAATTTTTATATATGTGGATTGACTTTTGACTGGGACTATCTTGTATAGAGTTGCAGGGTAGCAGCCTATGCTAAAAAACACAAGGCTGAGTATATCCTGAGAGGCACAAGCACATACTGTACACTCTCCACACACACTTTGGGCAATTTTTAAAAAATTGAGGGGGAAAAAAATATTTAACTAACAAATAAAAACAAACAAACTCAAAAAAGTGTTTTAGCATTAGCTATAGACAAAGAAACTGTAAACAGAGATGCACACATGTACTGTACACAGTTATTACCAGACACAAAACACAGAACTAGAGAGCCAATATAGTAAACTGATAATGAACTAAATAAAAAGTAGATGGGTTCAATAACAAATCTGCAAATAAAAATAAGACTGAACTGAACAATAAACGGAAACTGAAGACTGCTTCAACACAAAAGTTCTTAATGCAACTGAAAGGTTCTAGTGGTACATACAGTAGTGCCCAGGGAGAAACCCATACAAAGAAATGATTAATTGTACTTTCACTCAAGTATAGGCTAGAAGTGCACAGAAACAAACCTTAATTTTTTATATACAACAGAACATTTTTAAATGACTTATAATAGTAAATTAATAGGTGGGTGACACCTACCTGTCTCACACCTCCAGTGATGGTTTAATTCTCACCTTCAGACTGAAGGTACAGTATGTGTGGAGATTGCAATTTCTCCCTGATTTTGGTGTTTTTTTCTTTCACAGGCTGATTGGTCTTTCCAAATTGGCCATGAAACAGAGCAGGTGACATTGTGTGTGTGTGTGTGTGTGTGTCCTCTTTGCTACTGTTTTTTTTTTTTTTTTTTTGCAGGTTGCACCTGTGTGTGACTGTACACAGGATTAAAACCAACAGAAAATGGATGTATAGATGGGACTTTATTAGTTTGTTACAAATGTGTTTAAATAAGTAAATTATCTTTAATAACACTGCTTTATGTAAATGTAACCTAATTCTGGCACTTATTACCTCATACACTCTACTCATTCATGTGTACAATACTTTGGAGGTTTTAAAATTTTCCTATATAGTCATTGTTTACTTACAGTATTTCTTGCTCCTTTGGCCTCTTGATTGTTTGTTTGTTTTTTAGCTTTCTACGTTTATCTTTAGTCTGTTTTTGTGTATTTAACCAGCACCTTTAAATTGTTTCCTTAGGTTTGTTATATTAAACAATCATGATCTAATAAATACATTATTGTTCTTATTATCTTATTTTTCATATTAGTATTATTATTGTCATATATATTTTCCCTTCATCGGCCCAGAAAAGGAAAGCAGAGTAATGAGAAAGCTCAGATACAGATTATATATTTTCCCTTCAACTTGTTATTAGAATAGGGAATAAATGTTAAGAAACAACAGAAACAATTTTGTTAGGTTGTGGACATAATTGCTGTATGCTACAATATTTATTGTGTGTATGTGCTGTTTCTTTTATTCATGAGAATATATCTGCACCAAAATGCTCAACAACAGTCTAATCCCTAGCCATCATGTTTCAATGACATTCATTCTTTGATGCAATTAATCAGAAGGTAATGATAATTTTATGCAAGTTTAATGATTTTCAGTAATTAGAAAAAACTTCATTATGTCTCAGATGTATTTCTACATATTATTAGAACATTTACCAATAAAAATAACAATTCAGCCTACCCTGGAGAGAACTCTATTCATTAAACACAAATGCAGAACTTTTGCCAACATAAAAATTGTGTAATAAAGTGTATTTGTTAGGTCCTGAGTAATAACTGTACAAAAAAAAGAAACCACATGAATAAAGGCACTTTAGCAAGTAGTAAAACGTGAATAAATGTGCCCTGTGGTAAGCTTGTAGTGCCCTCAAATAAAAAGCAGACGTGGGCTACTGCAGAGCCGATGATACATGACTTTAATATTTTTGAGGCTTGAAGCCCAGGTCAATTTAAGAAGCACAGTATGATGTAGTTTGATATGATCACAGAGCAGGAAAAAAGTTTTAGCATAAAAAAACCCTATAGCATTAATTTATTTATTTTACCAGGGCATAAAAGGGCCCCTGAATCTATTAGCGTTCTACAGTACACTGGCTGCATCCCAAATGTCAGAGTTCATGTCTGTTTAGTGTTCTCATTGAAACATGGGCCATTTTAGGAAAAAATATATAACACATAGAATCTATTCATGATGCCAACCTGTTCAGGAGCTCAGTAAAGTCCCAATGCAGTGCTCTCTAAACTTTTCTCGTTTTAATACTTGTTTCTTAGTGTGTATTTTGATACCGAAAACAAAAACAAACAAAAAAAACACCAGATGGAATAAAAACTGAATCACGATGGCAGACACTGAACTGAAGACCCATTTCTATTAATGGTGTCAGTGTTAATTATTGTCAGTATTTGTCAGTGTTTATTCATGTTAGCATTAGATTATAGGTGAAAGCGGTTTGTAATGTCAGTGTTTATTACTGTTAGTAATTGATGGTGTGTGTGCATGCTTAATGATATGATTATTTTAGGTTGTGTATAATACCATTCATGTTCATAGTGTCAGTGTTCAATATTTGTCTGTGACAATATTTGACGGTGTGTGTACTGTGTGTGATATTGTTAAATGGGGTCAGGATTTAATGGTTTGTGGCAGTAATTAATCATGTCAGTATTTGATGGTGTCTGTCAGTGGTTTATAGTGTGTGTGTTAAATAATGTCAGTCACTATTGTTGTGGGTTAGTTGTTTAGAGTGCCAAGACTTTATGGTGTCAGTATTTGATATTGTGTCAGTGTTTATAGTGCCAGTCTTTGATGATGTGTTTCTGTTTTTAATGGTGTCTCTGTGTAGTGTTGTGTGACAATGGTTTATAGTGTCATTGTTTAATACTGTACATTTTTGAGAATGTACCATATGTCAGTGTTTCATAATGTTAGTATTGTCATATTTGATGGTCTGGGTCAGTGGTTTATAGTGTCAGCGTTAAATGTTGTCAGTATTTAAGGGCGTGCCATTGTTTATAGTGTCAGTGTTGAATAGTGTGTGTTAATGGTTAATAGTGTGTGCCAGTGTTTAATGAAGTCAGTATTAAATGGTCAGGTCTTGATGGTTCATGGTTCAGTAATTCATTGTGTCAGTTTTTGATGGTGTGTGTCGGTAATTCCTTGTGTCAGTATTTGATGGTGTGTGTGTCAGTAATTCATTGTGTCAGTATTTGATGGTGTGTGTGTCAGTAATTAATTGTGTCAGTATTTGATGGTGTGTGTCAGTAATTAATTGTGTCAGTATTTGATTATGTATTTCAATGTTTGTAGTGTTAATGTTTAATGGTGTCAGTACTTGATGGTGTGTGTCAATGTTTAACTGTGTCAGTATTTAATGTTGTGTGGCAGTGGTTTATAGTGTCATTGTTTAACATTGTAAGTATTTGAGAATGTAGGTCATATTTCATAATGCTAATGTTTAATAGTGTTATATTTGATGATCTGGGTCAGTGGTTTATAGTGTCAGTGTTTAATGATGTCAGTATTTAATGGTGTGTGAGAGTATGATTGTGTGTGTCAATGTTTAATGCTGTCAGGTCTTTATGCTGTGTGTCATAGTTTCATGGTGTGTTTCAGTAAATAATTGTGTAAATATTTAGTGGTGTGCGTCAGTAATCAATGGTGTCAGTATTTGATGGTGTGTGTCAGCATTTACTGTGTCAGTTTCAAAGCGCAAGATGTTTATGGTGTGTGTCAGTGGTTTATAGTGTCAGTACAGTATGTTGTTTATGCTCTACAGTGTGTCTTACTTTTTTTTTTTATTGTGCTCCTCATGGCATTTGTCTTTGTGTTCAAGTGCATCTTATTTCTAATGGTATACGTTAGCGTGTGATGGTGTGCGTCATTGTTTGGGGCTGTGTTTTGTTTTGGTGTTTAATGGCGTGACATAATTTCACTGTGTGGACCAGTGTTTGATGGTGCCTTTCAGTGTTTGGTGTATCCGTTTTTATGGTACATCGCAGTGTTTGTTGTGGTAATGTTCAATGTGTGTCAGTGTTTAATGTTGCATGTCCCATGTTTGTTGAAGAGTCTCTCTGGTTATTTTTGTGTCTCAGCGATTGGTAGTGCTTGATGGTGTGTGTTTTGGACCTTCATCAACAAAGCAACAAATCAAAGCTTGTTTGTGTGTGCATGAGTGTATGTGTGTGTGTGCGCAGTAACTTTTAGCCTGTACATGAGAAAATGGACAACGTAAGTATTCATATTTCAGCTGCTGACAGACAGGTGACCCTCGGCCCTCTGGGAATGAGAGCCGGCCTTCGGGCTTTTAGAGGGATGACACACATGCGCATGCACACACACACACACACACACACACACACACACACACACACAGGCTGCTAGTCATTAGTCTTTCACACACACACACACACACACACACACACACACACGCGCAATTTCCCACTATCCTGAGGCAATAAAAAGCACAGCACTGGTGTTCTCCATCTTCCATTGTGTGTTTGTTCTGCTGATTGCTGCTCTTTCCTTTCTCTCCACACATTTCTTCCCATCTAAACTTTCCATTTTCCCAGAGTTCCCCTTTAAAAATGCCACAGTTTTATTCTCGAGCACATCGGTTGATGTCAGCACGTCTCTAATCCCATCAAAGGCACATCAGAAGCGTGGAGATGGAGGACAAGATGGCCTTTCATGCAGCCTGAAGAGTCACACGGAGCGCATATGGTTAGGGAGAGATAAAGACTAAGATAGGGCACATACACATTCAAATAAAGCCTGGAGTGTTTCATTAACAGGCCTCTCTCTGCTCCCTAGGTATGTGTGTGTGTGTGTCACATATATATATATATATATATATATATATATATATATGTGAACTTTACATTTCTATGTGAACTTCAATACAACTAACACAAACGTTTATCATATTCCACTAATCAATGGCATCATCAGCACACTGTTTACTATATAGTGCAGGTATTCAGGAGTGCACACTACAGTAGTCAGGTCTTATGCAAAGTGGAGGATCATTTATTTCATCCCACAATGCAATGCAACAAGATCAGCAAATATGCTTCTTTCTCCAGTCAGTTTATCTGGGCTTGAAAAAGGCCCTAGGCCTGCAATGTCTTATGCAACCCCCCAGTGGCTGAGGTTGGTTCTCTTGACTCAAACCTGTGCTGCAGTGCTGAGATCGCTGCATGCTAGCCACTCGTCTCCCATGTATCCCTCCAATGATATATAAATGTACATGATATTTATTTATTCAAACACCCCAAAACAAAATAAGTATTATGATTAACATGCACAAAATGTGCCAAATCTTCTACTATATATTGAATAGGGCATGTGGTTTGGGAAACACACACAGTAGACAGATGAAGTGGTTTATTTTTACTGTATATTGAATATGGTGTGCTGTTTGGAACGCACCCACAATGGATTGATGATGGTGTTCAGGAAATGGAACGATGAAAAATCTATATAGAGAACATCCATTGTGATGTTTTCTAGATTAGTGTGCTATGGTTTAGGGAGTATGCAGACATTCAGGACGCTACACGGGAGTGAGGGTTAAGTTCATGTGAGTGTTAAAAGCCCCACCGGCCTGTGGGAGAGACAATGGAGATCTGGTGTGTGTATGGACCTGAGACAATAAATGTGTCTGAGTGTCATGTCAAATATGTGTGTGTGTGTGTGCGTGTGTGTGTGCGCGTGTGTGTGTGTGTGTGTGTGAGAGAGAGCGACCAGACAGGGAGATTTTAGCCAGTAAGATTTTCACAGCATACACTTCCTCACAGCCTCTCACTGTCTCACTCCGCATAACACACACACACACACACACACACACACACACACACACACACACACACACACACACACACAAGCACTTACGTACAGTGCTCAATAGCAGATGGCAGACTGTTAAAAACACTGTGGGTTACAATGAATAAGTAGTTTAGAAGTGAAGTAATGAAAGTTATTTAGACCATGACCACTTTTTAGGGATTTTAAATTAGTTTAATATGAGTATTTTAATACACATAAAATAAGTAACAGCAAAAGTAACAACATCAGTTCAATTGATAAATTGTTAATATTTTTTTTGTTACTAGTTTGTGAATAGTATACACTTTTTATTTTTTAAAAAGTACATTTATAATAAATTATAATTTGTATGAGTTTCATTTCAGAAAAAGTGTGAAATTATTTTTTTATTACATTTTTATTAATAGTTTAATATTTTCTTTTGTTATTGAATTTAAAATGATAAATTAATGTATTCTATATTCATTACATGTAAAACTAAATCTTTCAAGCCACGTGTTTGGAAAATCAAAAATTCAGGAGTGTCAATATATTTTAATATTTATTTTTGAGTTTTCAAATGAATAAATTGTTGTTCATACAGTAAAAAATATCTCTTGGTCTAGTTCAGTATACACATAGGAAAGACTGTTGAAGAAAATGATAATTGGTGTCCTGCACAAGTGCCACAGGTGAGCTACGAAAGGTGTTCTAACAAAGAATGTTCATAGAAAATTGCCTGAAAAGGAAAAGTGTGGTAGGAAAAGGTATACAAGAGTTGACCACAGTCTCCAGGAATCAAGCAAAGCTGATTCAGGAACTTAGGATAGATTCACAAGGAGTGAAGTGAGGCTGGAGTCAGTGCATCAAAAACCAACATGCACAAATGTCTTCAGGAAATGGGCTAAAAGTGTGCATTCCTAGTGTCATGCCACTCCTGAACCAGAGATAATGTCAGAAGCACCTTACCTGTGATAACGAGAACTGTACCGTTGCTTGGTGGTAAAGTCCTCTTTTCAGTTGAAAGTAAATTTTGCATTTAATTTGAGAATTAAGGTCTCAGCATCTGGGGAAAGAGTGGAAAGGCACAGAAGCCAAATTGTCCAGTCTGATGTTTCCACAGTCTGTCATGATTTGGGGAGCCATGACATCTGCTGGTGTTGGTCCATTGTGTTTTATCGAGTCCAAAGTCAATGCAGCCGTCTACCAGGAGATTTTAGAGTAGTCTATGCTTCTGTCTGCTGACAAGCATCCCAATTTGTTTTTCCAGCAGGACTTAGCACCGGTCCACAGTGCCAAAGCTACCACTAACTGACCTTTATATTACTTTGATGGATTGGCCAACCAAGTTGCCTAACCAAAACCCCATAGAAAATTGATGGACTACTGTTGAGTGGAAGAACACCTGACCCAACAATACAGATTTAAAGCATACTGGTATTCAGTAATGCCTCAGTACTGCCACCATGTAATGCAACATTAATGCAGTCATTTGAGCTAAAGGAGCCCAGACCAAGTATTGAGTGCATAAATTAAGATAATTTTACAGAATTTCTGTATTGTAAATCATATTTGATTGATTAAAGAAAGATCTTTATATATCAAAATCCCAAACCGCAATCATGATAACATTTAAAAATAAACAACTTATTTTCTCTTGACATGCAATGAAGCCTAAAGGGAAAAACATACAAAATGATCCTACAGAAACAGCTGTTGAAAGACTTATAAAAGGATTTCCAAACAATTTAATTAGAAATCAGAAAGATTATTCACTCAAGACTCAAGACAATTATTCCAGGATGTGATGTCCTAGCACATTCACCTCAATATCAATCCATGAAATACTTGAAGAAATACAACAACAAAAAAGCTACATCTCAGACCTCACAGACCTCATTGACCATGTTAACTTCCATGACAGCACAATTTGAAGCAGACAGAAAAAGTTCCTTCCATTTCATCTGGTCATGTTTCTGCTGCACTTATGAAGAAGGGATCCTCCCTTCCACAAGAAAGCCTTCTTCTCCAGCAGATGTTAGCAACTATAGGCCATTATCACTTCTATCTTTTCTTTATAAAATTCTCAAACGCACTGCATACAAACATTTTCTTATTTATGACAGAACAAACCTCAATGTTTCTAACCAATCTAGATTCAAAGCCTTCTGTCGTCACTGTGAAGTTCTATGCTGCTAGATCCTCATCCTCCTGAACCTCTCAGCAGCATTTGATATGTATTCCAAATGTGTGTGATTATCTTTTACTTTCTTGTGAACACTGGAATTTGTGCCACATCATGGAAGTGGTTTGCTTCCTATCTAGCAGGTCAGTCATATAAGGTGACATGGAGGTTATCCACATCTGATTTATGAGGACGATCCACTGGTGTCCCACAAGGCTCAGTACTTCTTCTCAGTGCTCTTCTGTTCTTCCTCTTGGAATCATTCTCCTGGTAAGGTCATATTCTCACATGGCTTTTTATACCATTCGTATGCGGATGACACTCAACTCATTGTCTCGTTTCCTACCTCAAACACTCATGTTTCTACTCAGATCTCAGCATGTCTGGTAGACATCTCATACTGGATGGCAGCTCATAAACAGCAAAACCAAACTGCTGTTCATCACAGGTGATTTATCTCCCATCAGGCTGTTATGATCTCCTTGGACAACCCACAGATTACACCTTCAGTCAATGCCTGCGATCTTAGGGTAACCCTGGACAATCAACTGTCCATTTCTTCTCACATTTTTAATATTGTTTTCATTTTTGTCTTTTATTACAAAGTTGCGTTATATTGTTTTTCATACATTTTATCGTAGAAAAGTGCTAAGCAATGAAGCGGTCAATCCACTACTAAATGTGTGTGTGTGTGTGTGTGTGTGTGTGTGTAAGAGAGACAAAGGGATCTTAAATCTTGAGAGATGTCTCTGCAGTAGGATTTGTAGTAGCCTACTCCCTTGGGCCTTATTCTCTGGCAGCTGTGTGTGTGTGTGTGTGTGTGTGTGTGTGTGTGTGTGTGTGTGTGTGTGTGTGTGTGTGTGTGTGTGTGTGTGTGAGAGAGAGAGAAACCACTACATTGTCATGTTTTCCCGCATCGCCTGTTCAACAGCATGGGGTTTGTATGGAATGCTGTCCACAGGGCTACCAATCACACACACACACACACACACACACACACACACATACTTTAAAGTTTGATCCACTGGCATCCATAGACTATAATTTTAACTAAAAAAATATTTTTATCCATTAATTTAATTTTATCTTCTCTATTATCTACATTATGCCAACTTTCACACTTTATTATTGTTTATAATAATAATTATTATTATTATTATTATTATTTACATCCAGCTGAGCTAAAACACTTTGCAAAAGTTTTTTCAAGATGAGTTTTGCCAGTTTATGCTTAATACACCAACATTTTGTTTAATTTACTTTCAGTTTAGTTGTGTCTAGTGTCACTCTCAGCACAGGTACAGTATATACAGTACAGCACCTGACTAGTCCTTTAGTAGAAACTTTTTAGCAACGTCTGCAATTGTGCTTTGCTCAAAAAGCGTAAAATTGCTGAACAAGCTGTTAAACTCAGACTGAATTCCTCTGGGACAAAGTGAAAAATAAACTCCATCCACTCAGTCCTGATGTGTGGATCCTATGGAAGGCTGTGCAAAGACACACATGCTTCTGAACAGACAGAAACAGCAGAATGTTTAAACACAAGCTGTCCAAGTTTTACAGCTTGTTAAAAAGAGTTGTATTTGATATTTCCATCACAACTTTTGTGTATATCACAGTTACCTGCTTTTTTATTTCACTACCTGATTGATATATGTGACAAAACAAGATCTGATATATGGCACAGTGATTCATATCAGTTATTCTCTTATTATTTTTCTGGGCACAAAGTGGACCACTTCTAAAGAAAAACAAAGACAAGTTATATACAATTTTAAAGCAGTGATCTTGGCGCACATTAATAAGCTAATTATTTAATTAATTGTTTCATTAATTTTTCAAATCCTGATCATGCCATTGCCATTCAAGACCAGGAATCCAAGAGAGGCGATGTTCTCAAGTGGTCGAGGGGTGCACACTTGCACTCTCAAACTGTATATAATCACAGTGACACTGGGCATTTATGAGGTCATGCAAACAGATGTGGGCAGATAGAGCTGCCTCTGAGTGTGTTATGCCATTCACTAATGGTGCATAAGCAGTACATTAAAAATATGTGCATCAGCTGGCATCACATTCCTCAGAGGTACAGTAGCATGTGAAAGTCTACACCCTCCCTGGTTGGTAGCTGTTACTTGATAGGGGAGAGCCTAAAGACAGGTGGGGAATGAGAATGACTAAATGAGGAAGGAAATATTGGGGAAAGTGTAAATTAATAATTAAAGATGTCACATTTCCCCCCAAGTTAGACTAAGAAATAATGCATCAATGCAGCTGAACTTTATTATTATTATTATTATTCTATGAGAAAATGTTCCTAATGGGAAGTGTTTAACCCTTAGGAGCCTGAGGGTGTTCTGACATGTCCTGACATTTGTATATTTTTCAGTTACTTATAAACATATAAATGTCTAAGGGCTACAGTAACTACACTTTATTCAGCACAAACTGGGCTACAGTAATATGTGAGCAGTATGTATGTACAAGTTTGTATTTTGGAGAAAATAACAGTTATACGTGATTATTGAAAACAACAAAAAAATATCACTGAAATAAGTTCACAAAACACATTCATGACATTTGATTATATTTTTTGTGGTTACCTGGATCTTGTAGTCTAGAGTTTTTACTTCAAAATGTGTGTTTCTAAGACACTTTTTGTTTTGGAAAGGCGTATGCAAGGAGGCGTGAATGACCATGAATAATGCTCTACTTCACACCAGAGAAGACGAAGACTCGAATAATGATTTGCATAATGAGCCTTTCAGTCAGGTATGTGACACAGGGAAATGCTAAAAGAAAACATATATTTTTTGTTTGTAGTTTATTCAGAAAATAGTTAACTGACCGGCAGAATAACTCACTCTTACACCCTATACATAGCCTATACTACTTACATAGTGCAAAGAAAATGTTCAGGATTGAATGGAGAGGGACACAGATCATCTTATACACAGAAGGTAAATTTATGGCAAAAATATGGCCGTGCAAAATAAAATGAAAAAAAAAAGGGTGTTTAGTCCACTCCTACACCATACAGTCATACATCATTGTGCAACTTTCAAAAAGCAGTTCCTGTTTAACTGAAAACATAAGAACATTACATACCTTGCGTTTCCATGGTGTTTTTTGCTTCTTACCATACACCGCTTTACACTGCACACAGACCCTGTTACTAGCTGGAGCAACACTTCTGTAACCCAAGGTCAGTCCATGTGCTGGTTGTACACAGTCACCGGTCCATCCACTTTAAATGACCAAAATCCAGTTCCCTTCCATCCAGAATCCAGACCGCTTGATTTCTATCAAACAGGTGGCTGATCATTTTCACTGTCACAACTGTTTATATAAAAAAAAAAGAAAAATACAACATGAGCATGATAACACAATAAAATAAACTACTGTATATCATCAATCACCATGCATAATGACCATGCATAAAGACAACTAAAAGTATTTTATTCGTATATCTGAATATCAATAAGCTACATGAGGCAGTATTTTAGCCACCAGGAGCTAAAGTGTTTGTGCTAAATAACAGCGTCATAAGATAACTGAAAACTGAACCAAATCGCTACCGTAAGCTAAACGTATCCAAAACTGGGTAATTTTTTTTTATATTTACACCACAGCTAATACTGACAACCATCACATAAGGCATTAGCTTCAGCCACCGGGAGCTAGCAGGTTTGTGCTAAGCTACATAAGGCAGTATGGTAGCCTGAATAGCAGTGTTTTCTATGTGCTACCCTAAACTATGTATGTTAAAAAATAAAATGAGATGAGATTTATATTATCAGAATAAGGATGATATGAGACGTAATAACTCACCCAGAGTAGCAGCTTGCTGGATTCTTCTCCTCCGGTGGAGCAAATAACTCTTTACAACACACCCGTTTCTGTCGGAGTTTCAGTGTTGTTCTGAATAAAAGAAACTCCTCCCACTGTCCAGAGCATTCTGTAGAGCTTCAAAAACCTGTGGAGCGTCACATCTTTTACACGTGCAGGAAACTCACTGAACCTGTGTGTATGTGCGTCTGGTTTGTGTGTGCGCGTGTAGGGGGCGTGGTCTTGTATGTAGCGTGCTTCTACAGCTGTTTTCCCTGTGAATAGCATGTGGGCGTGTCCTGTCTTCGGTCATTATCAGATAATGAAGTGCGAAGGAAAAACTGTTTCTCTCCTCAGATTCATGCGGATTACATAAAATGAGAATATTTATTTTTTATTTAACTTTCTTTGTTTAAAGCTAGACCCTTTAAGCTTCAAATAGAT
>CM059219.1:12528255-12783255 GCA_030347435.1 Clarias fuscus
CCCCCATCAGATTCATAAGGAAGTCAAATGGAATAGTTTTCAATTCACAGGTGTGCCTTGTCAAGAGTTAATTTGTAACATTTCTTGCCTTCGTACTGTGCTTTAGACCATCAGTTGTCTTGTGCAGAGGAAGGGTGGGTACAGAGTCAAAAGCTCTATAAGTTCTACTACAACTACTGTACTACAGTACAACTACAGTCAGAGGTGGAAAGAGTACTAAAATTTTGTGCTCAAGTAAAAGTACTGTTACATCAGTGCAATTTTACTGAAGTACAAGTAAAGTTACCATTATAAAAATCTACTAAAGTAAAAGTAAAAAGTAGCTCAAAAAATGTACTCAGAGTAAACATTACTGAGTAAGTTTTTTTTTTTAACAGCGGGGTGGGATGAGGCATTCTAGGGTAGTTCAAAAAAGATGAGCAGATATAAATCTGAAACTAGTTGTTTTTAACTGAAGGAACACCTTTGCATAATAAATCTGTTGTCTTTCTAGTGTTTGAAAATCAAAGTGTTCACTTAAATATGGCGTTACGTCCCAGTCTAGTGTCAGGTCGTACAGCAAAAGAATGGTTCAGGGGTCTATTTTAAACTGTATGGAAATGGTGGTATATGGCAGAAAGAACGAGATCCAGTCAGTAACTGATGAAATGATGAGGTTTGTATTGCTTTACAAAAATACACGCACACACACACACACACACAACTGGAGGAGGAGGATCAGATTCAGGGTGGACCCCGGCCAAAATAATAAACTAAATGGTATTTATATTTAGTAGCTAGATTACCTGCAAAAAAAAAAAAAAAACAACACAAACAAAAATACAGGTACCTTTCCTGACTCCTTAAACCAAAAACAGTGAATAAATTCCCTCTTTCCAAAATAAAAGGCAGCCACGCCCCTACTACTGGTGAGTGCACAAACATACAGTGAAATTATCTACAAATATTTACAAAGACCAACCAAAGCAATAATCAAAGTCAATGGAAGGCAAAAAGTCACAACCAAATATCAAAACGGCAAAATCACAATGTCTTTCCTCTTCCCGCGTCTCTCTCCGGTTTATATATGGTCGCGCTGGTTGATGACGTCACTCTCAGGGCGGAAGCGACCGTGTGGAAGGTTTTTTTTTTTTTTTTATAACAAAAAAGAAGAACACAAAAGAAAAAAAGAATTGTATATACAAACAGAAAGCCAGGGTATAATAAAACAATAGAACAATCACAAAGTGGAGATTCTACAAACTAAGAAGACACAAAGGAAGAATACAGGGAAACAGTTTTCATCGCTTTAGGGTTAACAGAGTCTTGAAGAGTATCTATATATCTGTTTAGATCGTTTCTAAATACAGAGAAAAAAGGTTTAGCGGCAGTAAATTTTTGTTTATGGATATGATATTTAGCTAGTAGTAAACACAAATTAATTATGTAATATTTCCCTCTTCTCTTTTGAGTAACCTAAAAATCCAAATAAAACATCTTTGAAACAGAAAGAAAAGTCACTCTCAAAATGAGACTGAATAAATATTAAGAATTGTGTCCAAAAAGTCTCTGTGTAGGAACACTGCCAAAACAGGTGAAAAACATTTTCTTCATCAGACTGACAAAAATAACAATTCACTTCAATGTCTGACTTATATTTCCTAAAAAAGGCTTTGGACGGATAACATTTGTGTATTAATTTGTATGTTATTTCTTTTACTTTATTCGTTAAAAGATACTTTTGAGGCAAAGACCATACTTCCTCCCAGGGTAAATTCTCTACAATACCATTCCAATATGATATCACATAAGGAATTGTAATGACCTCTTTCTGGAAGAGGGCTCTGATTTTATAATTTCTTTTCCGTTGCTCTGCAGAGAAGCAAACTCCCCCGACCACTGTGTCAGTTAATTTCAAAGAATAAGAGCACGGCCAAGGAAATGTAGAGCCTTGTAACAGTAAACGCACCCCAGAGGGTATAGCATTAGAAACAACAGCATATTCATTAGCAGATATAGGAATGTTGTATTTTTGTAAAAAGTCTAAATAATTATAAAGTTTGCCATGTGTGTTAAACAGTTGTCCAACTAAAAGAAAGTTATTTTTGAACCAATTATCGAAGAAAAGTGATTTATTCTTGTAAAGGACATCCTTATTGTTCCATACAAAAATATCTGTGTGGAGAAAAATTGTGTTTGTATATTAGGGACCAAGCCAAGAGCATCTGTTTATGGAAATTAGAAAGTTTGATAGGGATCTTTGTAACGTTATAATTACAGAGTAGGAGAAAATTTAGGCCACCCACTTTAGAGAAAATGTAATCTGGGATAATATTCCAGAGAGAGATGGGATTATTAATAAAATTCCTAAGCCAATAGATTTTAAAGGTGTTGTTTAAGGTAGTAAAATCTAGAAAATCAAGTCCTCATTTTTTAGTGGATTCATCAGTACTGATTTCTTAATAAAGTGGGTTTTATTTTTTCAAACAAAATTGTTTAACATAATATCAGCTTTTTTTAAGGTACCCTTATCCACCTCCAAGGAAAGAGCTGCGTAAGTAAGTCTTGATAGTCCTTCAGCTTTAGAGAGTAAGATTCTTCCTCTTATTGAAAGATCTCTCTGTAACCAAGAATTAAGTTTCTTTTGGGTTTTTATTATTAAAGGATCAAAATTTAGTTTACATCTTGTTTTTTGGTTTTTATTAATTACGATACCTAAATAAGTAACTTGATCTTTCACAGGAATATTACAAACGGACGGATTATTACAGCTTTTCATAGACATTAACTCACACTTGTTGATATTTAAATGGAGACCAGAAGCTCTAGAGAAGGAATCAATCAGTTTTAAAGCTAAAGGGATTTGGGTGGCGTCATTCAGAAACAAAGTGGTGTCATCAGCCAGCTAGCTAATAATAATTTGTCTGTTGTCAATTATAATTCCTTGTAACTCACTGCTGGAAATATGCAAAGTTAAAAATTGAGAGGCAATAAGAAATAAATATGGAGATAAAGGACAGCCTCGTCTTACTCCACATGACAAAGTAAATCTTGGAGAGGTTCCGAATTTTAACTTAATAGTACTATTATTATTTTTATATAATGTCCTAATAGCTTTTCAAAATAAATCGCCAAACCCAAATTTGGTAAGTGCTTGAAGGATGAAATTATGTTCGAGTGAATCAAAAGCTTTGTAGAAGTCTAAAAAGAGCAAGTAGCTATCATTAGGGACAAGATCCTCATAATCTAAAAGATCCAGGACTAACCTTATATTATTTGTAATGTGTTGTTTTTCCATAAAACCTGCTTGTGATTCGTCTATAATAGAGTTAAGGACATATTTAATTATTTTTGCAAAAATTAAAGCCAGAATTTTCTAATCGTTATTTAGTAGAGTAATTGGTCTCCAATTTTCTAGACATTCTTTGTCTTTGTTAGGTTTGGGTATTAAGGTAATAATCCCTTGTGTCATAGTCGGTGGAAGTAATTCTAGATCTAACCTTTCCTCAAATACTTTAAGTAAGAACGGAGATATTTCTTCGGCAAGCATCTTGTATAACTCAGATGTTATACCATCACTGCCTGGACTTTTATTCTCTTTTAAGCTTTTAAAATTCTATTTTGTTTCATTACATTGCTTCCAAATTTTCTCAAGAATTTCCCTAATTCGTATTTCAAAAGCTCCCAATTGGATCTATAAGCTTTCTGTAAATTGGCTCTTCGCCGGTAAGACTGGATAAGGTCCTTAATTTGTTTCTTCACCATTTCGTATTTAAGTAGGGAACTATTCAATTTCCAAAGTAAAGCTTTTGGGGCATTAAGTGCTACAATTGGGGATAGATTGACTAAAATAGTGATGGCTTTATGGTCAGACATAGGGCTATTGCAAATGTTAAGAGAAATTTTATTACTGCTTAAGGTTTTAGAAATCAGCCAGTAGTCAATCCTGGATTGCCTTGAACAGTTTTTGTTATACCAGGTGTACTGTGTTACATCCGGAAACATGTCTCTCCAGATGTCGACTAAGTCAAATTTATCCATAAATGCAGTGAGATATGAGTTTGTGGATACAGCTTTCCTTGGAGGGTACCGATCAAGCATGTCATTCATTGTAATGTTAAAATCCCCACCTAAAATTTAAAAAGCAGTCGGATATTTACCTAATGCATATCTAAGTTTTTGATCTATCCTGTTAAAGAGATTGCGGTTTTCTGCAACAGAGTTGTATCCATAGATGTTAATAATAATTAGTATATATTGATTGATATGAACTACCATCAGCAGAAAGTGACCTAAAGGATCAGTTCTGGTTTCCAAAATACTACCATTAAAGTTATACTTCATAATCCCTACTCCAGCAGAATGTTCTGTCCCATTTGATAACCATATATCGTTGCCCCATTGTGACCTTTACGGTAAAAAACTGGCAGCTGTGGTTACCAAAATTTTACCGTAAAAAATACGGTAGCACCGTTATTGCACTGTAAAAAAAAAACAAAGCGTAAATTTTACGATAAAAAACTGTCAGCTGTGGATACCAGAAGTTTACTGTAAAAAATACGGTAGCAATGTTTTTGGTTCTATGGGATCACACTCATTATACTACATATTTTACGGATTTTAATTGTTCTTTTTTTCAAGTCTGACCGGGCATCAAACCCAGACGCTGGAGGTGCAAGGCGACAGTGCTAACCACTACCCTATCATGCTTGCTAGGCAACTGTTGTCGTTGTTGGACTTCCTTGGTTTCCCCACGTCCCCTCGCACGACCTGCACTCCAACAACGACAACACTTATGTAGCAAGCATGGTAGTGTAGTGGTTAGCACTGTCGCCTTGCACCTCCAGGGTCTTGGTTTGATTCCCGGCTAGGCTTGAAAAAAGAACAATTAAAATCCGTAAAAAATATGCAGCAAAATGAGTGCGATCCTGTAGAACCAAAAACATTGCTACCGTATTTTTTTACAGTAAACGTCTGGCAACCACAGCTGCCAGGTTATTACCGTAAAATTTACGGTTTGTTTTTTTACAGTGCAATAACGGTGCTACCGTATTTTTTACGGTAAAATTCTGGTAACCACAGCTGCCAGTTTTTTACTGTAAAATTTACTGTTTTTTTTTACAGTGTGGCCATGAGTACCACGAAGCATATCTGGTGCGCTGAGATGCTGATGAATATGTCACAATATCATTCAATTTATCTAATCATTTGTAGAAATCCTTTTCCCGTCAATATAAGCAAAGGGGCCTCTGAATCCTGCTCTTTTTCCTTCCTTTCTTGCTTGCTCAACAAGTGGCCAAAGTTTGTTCCTGGCGTCTTTGGTACTTTGAGTTAAATCTTCAAAGATCCGAATTTTTCTTTCTTTAAGAATGGTCGCGGTTCTGGCATCTCTCCAGATTTTATCTCGGACATTGCGTGAGAGAAACTGTACAATGATGCGACGGCTTGAGCGCGCTCCCTCAGTGCGAGGACCCAGTCGGTGAGCAACATCAAGTGTGTAGAAGAGCTGGTCCGCTACCTCCGGGGATACTTTACTGAATAAATCGATTATTATTTTCCGAACATCTTCCCCTCTCTGCTCCTGAATAACAGCCACACGAAGATTCCACCTCCTTTTGTAAGCGTCCATTACTTCGCATTTGTCACGTAACGCACAGTTTTCTTTTTGGAGTGTTTCCACCTTGTTCTGTAATGCGTTAATGTTCTGTTACCTTGATTGATAACTCTCCCACTTGATTGCTCGTGAACTCAAGGGCCTCGGTTACACTGTTTAGTGAACTCATGTTGTCTCTCACAGTTGCCTCGAGAGTTTGTATCCGATTCAGAATTTCCTTTTGCATATTTTCAACTCTCTGCAAAACTTCCAACAGTTGCGAATAGGAGGCTGTCGAATTTTCTGGAGCCATTTTATCACTCATTTTTGTTTTTTTGGAAGGCGGTTTAGGAGTTTCAGGTAAAGGAACTTTAAACCCTGAGGCATCCGAAGTGTCACTGACTTTGAATGCAGCATCCAGAGATTTCTTCGCGGTGGAACGCACACTACCACGTGCAGGTTTATCTATTTCCATCGTACTCGTTGATAAGTTATAAAAATGAAAGAATGAAAGAAGACTTACTCAAATCAATAAAACTGTTGATATTTTGTGTCCTTTTACATATTCAATCTTCTATTAATTACATATGGATGCAGAGCTTCGGCACCTAAATGTTACTCAGCCGCTATCTTGGCCCTCCACTTATCGACCATGTGGAAGGTCAGGTAGATGCCGATGTGGGGACAGTCAGAAAGCCTGGAGTGGAGTCTGGAGCGGCGCGCGAACAGGACATGATACACACACGCGAGCACAACGAAGCATTTATACAAAGCATAATATTTTTTGCATTTTCATTCATTTGTTTTACTCAGTACCGCATACGATTTAAAATGTAACGAATTGCAATACTTCAAACAAAACATACTTAAGTAAAAGTAAAATTACAGATTTTAAAAACTACTTTAAAAAGTAGAAGTACACAAAAAAACTACTCAATTACAGTAACGCGAGTAAATGTAATTTGTTACTTTCCACCTCTGACTACATGGAAACACTCAGTTAAGTAAAGACAAAAGACAGTCCATCGTTACTTGAAGACATGAAGGTTGGTCAATACAAAAAATCTCAAGAAAATGTATTCCCAAGTACAATTGCCATATTTAATACAATATTTTAATTTAATAGATATTTATATTAATTTCACATTTCAGAGATCCAGCCTACAATTGCTCACCTCCATCTACTGATATTTGTAGAGTAAAATGAAGTAAAATTCAAGAACGGAACACTCTGGTGTACAAAGATAGCACTATTTGTTAGAGCATATAGCCCTTAAAAATCATAGCATTTTACTCTTTTGAAAATATGATTAGTACTTGAAATTTCTCTATTTTGGAGCAACTCAATTCGTAGCATGCTGTTTTGCTCTTATACCTCTGGCCAAGTAAAGTACACTTTGTGGTTAATAGAAATATACTACTTTTTTAGATTTTAAATTTAATTATACTAAATTTAAAATTTAAATTATACTAACATTGTTTAGATTTTAAGATATTTGTAATACACTAAAGGATTTTTTTTTCACTAGGCAAATACATCCAAATACAAAATACAACATATAACTTTTCTGTGGCTCTAATAATGGACCAAGTACTAGATGGAAGTATTATAGAAAGCCTGTTTGTCACACATGGTACAGTATAAGTCACAGTGTAAGAGACATACCAACATAGTGTATTATATACTGTATGTTATATGTAGATTATCAACATCAGACTTTCACTCAAATGCATTCAGTTTTACATCTTGAGCCTTATTGCAAAACCATGTATAATTATAATAATATAATAATGGAAATAAATAATTTTTGGCTAGTTTAATAAGTAAGGCTAAAGACATGAAACAGAAAATGAATGCAGTGCAGTCAAATGAAAGTCTTTCAGAATGCCATGTAATGGATGATTCAGCTGCAAACTGTACTTCCCAGAATTCACTTCTGCAGCACATGCCTGAAACCTGGTCATGTGACTCACCTCGCTTTGCATTGCCAACCTTGTGTTTACACTCTCCTGTGTCCAATCATCTCACACTATAAATAATCCATGCTCTCATATAAGAAGTCTCAGTTCTTGTTTTTAAAATGTTTGTTTTGTGCATAAAGTCTTTTGTCCGGTTTCACCCATTTGCTTAGCATTTTGCTGTTCTCTTGTTTGTATGGTGGTTTATGAGTATGGATTGTGTTTGATATTATTTCTATAAATGGTTCAATTCAACCTGCATCTGCATCCTATCTGTGGCTAACCATACACTGAACAACATCTGCTTTATAATAACCATCATCTGAATAAAATATTACTGCTACTTATGGAATTATTATTATTTCTTTTTAAGAAACAGCCCTAAAGCATTGCTATAAGAATCCTCATAGTTCATCTTTAAATATTATAACAAGAAAAAAGCCAAGATAGTGCTCAGGAAATGCTTTTTATTTATACTTTTTTCCCCATCCCCCTTTTTATTTATTGTTGTATTTAAGAAACAAATATTTTGCATGATTTTATTTGGTTACATTACACATATAAAAATAATACAAATTATCAATACCATAATTTTACAGTAAAAACAAGAAAGTTTGTGCCACAAAAGTCTTTTTTATTAGTTTCTTTTTTATTTTTTGAAAAAATGTCCATAAAACAATTATTGTAAAATGTGCAACATAAAATGAAAAAAAAAAAAAAAAAACGGCAAGCACATACTTATTACTTTGTTGTTTCTGTTGTTTCCATTCTGCTAACATGTTTATAAAATATAAAATTAATTATCAGCTCAATGATCAACTAACTAAATCTTTTAGGAACTACAAAACAAGTAAGGTATAGGCCGATATTCCAAACAAATATGTGTGGGTATATGTATTGGTGTGTGAGTGTAATTATATAATTATTATATTGTTCCAGCCATATTGTTAAAATGTCTATAAAATATTTGATGTGAATGAAAGCTCCTAGACAACTATTATCTGCTAATGATGAAAGTAATAAATCACTTCAGACGTGGTCATTGGTGAACTCTTCACCCTGCTGGCGTTCATCCATCCCTCATTCCTCATCTCTCTGTCATTCAGCACTGGCTGCCTCCTGAACGTTCCCGAACATTCCTGCTGTTTCCCTGACTGACAGGATTTAATAACACGTTAAAAGAGTTCTCCGTTATTAAAGGCCATGCTCACTAATTTTTTGGGTCGATGTCAAGAGACAGGACTTGGGCCAGACCTCGGCTTTGGGCTCATTTTATTTTAGCCCTCACTGTAGTGTGCACTATTTAGCAATGTTCTGTTCCACTCATTCATACCATCATTCCAGCTTGAATTTTTAAATGTATTCGTGATGGATAAATGTTACAGATAAAAACACAGAGCCTTAAAACTCTCCTTGTGCTAAATAATAAGATTAATTGTTGCATTTATTCACCACTTTAGGTTGCAATTTACAATGCTGTAGCTCTGATTTTTTTTCTTATTGAACGGCAGATAAACAGAAGCAAGAATGTGAAGATGGTGTTTCTCGATGCTGCCTGAACAAACATGGAGCGCTTTTATTTGCTAAATTTGGCGTGTAATTTAACGTTAAGTTAGCATTAGTGCAGGACACGGCCATTACCAGCACGTCTAAGAATGCGTGCCAAGTTACGATCACACTTCCTGATAAGCTCCCATCTGCTCCGTTACCTCCAGCAGGACTGTAACTCGCTCCAGACAATGCTTAGTGTCCTGTGGTTCTTATTATTTTTAGCTTCTCATGTTCGAGGACGGTTCCTTTCTTCCACTCTCAGGTTTCCTGACAGGATTATAGTGAGTGTATCAGCACATCTCTCCATCATTTCCAGCCTTAAACACTACCTCTACATTTTCTCATTCTTCTATTTTCTCTTTTTCTCCCTCTGTCTCTCACTTTGTGAATTTCTAAACGATTAGATGTGCAACAGGGGTGAGTGAAGCCTATATGCTCACATGTGCACAGTTTAACTATAGTTTATTTTAATAAAAGTATTTATATATTTCTTTCTTTTTTAATTTTAATTTATTTTAGAGTATGTTATAAAAATATATCATGTAGATGTTCATAATTTTTACTGTTACCTGTTACTAGTTTAAACCGAATTATTATTATTATTATTATTATTATTATTATTATTATTATTATTATTTCTTTACTAAAGTGCAACTTTAATTTGGACACCATTACTAGCAAAAAAACTTTAAAGAATGTCTATTAAATTTATTAAATTTCTCATGAAGATTAACTTTGTCTAAAAACTTTCAGCCCAACCAAACAACACGCTTTTATAATAATAATTTTTAAACGGTTTTCAGATAGATGATAATGAATAATAAAATTTTAAAAATTGTATTTTTTGCAGATCAGCAAAGCAAAATGCCAAGCAAAAATTAAAGCACAATTTAAAATATAAATTGGATGAATTTTCTGATTAAACAACTCACACACATCTTAAATTCCCATGCATACAAAATATGAGGGGTGAGAATAAAGCACCTTAACTCGTTAAAGTAGTTTTATGTAAGAAAATAATAATAATAATAATAATAATAATAATAATAATAATAATAATATGATTTTGTGTATAAAAATACAGAAAGTTATCAGATGTTATAACATATAACATCGTATATATATTTTTTAGATGTTAGTCAAAAGACAATTTTCAGAAACAGACAAAAATAACAATTTACAACAGACAAATTGCTTAAATTGTCCCACAATATGACCAGGGATAATAAATAAATGTTTTGGCTTTAGGTTTTTAATAAAAATCTAAATAAAAAGAAACCATAAAAAATACTTTCAAATAGCATTTGAGTTGTTTTATGACTATCCTCACTCCAGACTCTTTATTTTGGAGAAGAAAAAAAATCTAATCCTAGGGTTTCTCCACCTGTCACTCTGTTCCATTACAAATGATAAAAGGAAACTCCTTTAGGTTATTGTTATTGTTATTGTTATTTATAGTGTTTCCAGCTCAGGGCCAGTTTTCCTTTCTTGGGTTTCCTAGCAGGATTAGAGTGAGTGGGTGTTCATCTGATATCATCTCTCCATACACACTGAATCCACACTGAATCTGTGCCCCTGCCTTCTTTCTGTTAATTGAATTATCCAGAGTTGTGATTGGCTGGAGTTTGTAGAGTTTTTCAGCCTGTCACTCGGCTGCATTTTTATTCCTACATGATGCTTTAAAAGCACAGAAAACTCTGTGAACTGCATCAGCAGGAAACATTTATTCGTTTGGAAAGTGGCCATTTTTTTCCCTCAGATTTTTTTTCTTTCTAGAAAGCAGTGGAGTTCACTCTGATTCACACACACACTCAGAATTTTCTTATCAGATCTCGGAAATGTAACAAACTGAAAATCTGTCCAGCAAACATACACGTGTATTGCATGTTTGTCTTTTTACTTTAGTACTCAGCATGACATTGGTGTAAAGTTGATGCGGATGTGACTGCTGAAAATGTGTTGTGATGTTGGTGTGATATCATTGTGCTGTTGCTGTGACATTGTGGCGATGTTGATGGAATTTGCTTCACATCAGTGTGATTCAGTGTAGGCCTGACTTCATGCAACACTAAATTAATTTTAGTGTGAGGCTGGCATGATGTTGCTGTGATGTGGCTTTAAGTTTATCATAATATTCATGTGATGGTGTGACATTTATGTACCTATAGCATAATGATAGCATTATATTTGTGTGACACTGCCATGATGTTGGTATAATGTTAATGTACCTTGCCTTGTGATTGATGTCGGTGTGATGTATTGTGTATTATTGAGTATTATTGAGTGTGTGATTGTTTTGTATCTAGTTTCACAAAACTTTGCCACAAAGGTCTACCAAAGAAACCTGAGACAGGCAAAAACATTGCAGAATAGGGGCATTTACTGACAAACTTTATAGGCATTAGAGGGGATATGCTCCAACCCCCAACTGTCTGTGACTCAGTAACACCAGACTACAATCACAAGCTAACAAGCTGACAACAATGACGTCTAACACTTTACACACTAAAACAAATTTAGATCACAAAGACATGAAATATTTCATCATGAAAAATATGTCCAGTTTATGTTGCAGGAAAATGTTTAGAGTTGTTTCATTTCATACTGCTGGGAGATAACCCAGCATGGAGCTTTGATATAGAAATCTGTGATTATTTTTTATCGCTTCTCTTGCTTTCACATGCCATGTGCTTTCACATGTTATTTTCCCCTTGATGTTCTTAGATGCTATAATGATGAAATGAGGACTCGAGAGGCCGTCACTCGAATTTGATCTGGGTTTTCTGTTTTTTTTTTGCTGATGTTCATATTGAGTCCAGTTAAGACAAAATCGCAGATGTGAGCGTGTTTTGGCTTCTCTTGTTCCAGAGAACGGATCTGCACCCAATTAGCCACCACCTAATCATGTGCCTTCCAGCTCTGGCTCGCGTTAGTGAGAGAAAGAAAAAGAGCAAGAGCAAAGAAAAGAAAGAACGTCAAACAGGACCTGGAGCCAAGGGATTGTTCTGGTGGAGTTCAAATTGTTCTAATTAAATCTGCAGTGAAAATGAAAATTCTGTTTAAAAAAACGGACCACCGTTGTTCAGCTTTCCATGCTCAACGCACGCATTTGTTAGAAAAGAAACATGAGGGATTGACAGACAAGAACCGCTGTCAAAACACACACTGTGGGCTTTGTATGCACGCACACACACACACACACACACATATACACACACAGCATGATATGCCATTCCTTTGTCCAATTATCAGACCCGTGATGGCATTTCAGGCTCTCTGGGATCCGTCGCAGTTCATCATGAGGTCATCGCTTACTACAGTGCTCTCTCTCTCTCTCTCTCTCTCTCTCTCTCTCTCTCTCTATCTATCTATCTCTCTATTTCTCTCTTCATCCCTCTCCCTCTTTCTCTCTGTTCATCCCTGTGTTCTTCACATGGTCATAATAAAGTCATACACTGCCCCCTACAGACTGAACTCCAGTACACTCATTACTCCTTTATACCTTAAAAAGAAAAAAAAAACTCTTATTTTTCCTTTGATCATATCTGCTGAATGATGGCAGTTTGGCACCGAATTCTGGCACATCACGAAGAAATTCCAGGGCAAAGCAGTTTAGGAGTGAACCACTTCAACCCTTATCTGATCGTTTTCCATGTTTTTTGGAGAGATAGTGGAGTTTCTGGATTAAAAGGAGCAACATGGCGAACGCCCAAACACAAACACTGCGATGTTGTGGTGAAACTCGTGATTTTCAAAAAATCAAATGTGATTTAATTTTACTTCAGTTCCATCTACTGGCTCCAAATGTCTGAGTGGGCAAGAAAAACTGTTTATTTCAGTTAGCCAACATTTCACTCAAGTGAATTTATTATTTAACACAGAGTCTGATACGGAGCTGAAATCTGTCTGTATACCACCAACACCTGGTATCCATGTGGAATAGCGAGAAATTATGGAGAAATATCATTTTGCGGTTGATAAAAGATGAAATAAATAAGGCTTCATCATGCACTTGGACTTTTGGACTCTTGTGTTTGTTTAAAACATGTTTTATTGTTGTTGTTGTTGCTGTTTTTATTGAGTTCAAAGCTTATAATCCAGTGTGAGGATCATCAATCAAAAAACATCAGGTATGCTCTGAAGCTCTGAACTGCTTTATAATCTTAATTTTAAAAAATCTAGAATATTTATTGTTTGCATTGTCTTTTATAAAAGTTACGATTATTCTAATAGGATTAGCTAGGCAGTCAATTTGCAGTCATTTTTGTGCATTTATATAAAATATATAAATAATGTGCAATTGTGCATTCCTTAACAACTGTAAATAATAATGTCTGTAATCAAAGTTTCAATTGCCATCACCCTGTAGGTATCTATCTGTCTTTGCACTTAGACATCTTACAAACACAAACACACCTTAGCACACTTTTGTCTTATGGAGTCAAAAGTCTTGAGAAGTCAGAGCTGTCATCAATATAATTTCTACTATTATAAAAAATATTGATAAATAATACTAGTCATTATTAGGTATTATTAAGTATAACGTGTATTTCAAATGGTTTAAAACTGCAACTTAACCGGCTTTGTATAAGAAATAACAATAAGAAATAGATATTACATTATAATAAATGGAGGTACAATATTTGAAAAGTGAAGTGAAAAGTAAAATGAAAATCATACACAGAATTTGGTTAATTAATCTAAACTTTTGTGTATAGAATGCCCTTTTATTTTATATGTATCTATTTTATACATTTCCAAAAACATAGTGTACAGTTTTTTCATGGAATGTAAATGTATAATTAAAACTGTAATAGAAATTATCATTTTCATTTATGCAGGAAATTATCAGAAGTTTGAACATAAAGCAATATATTATTATTATTATTATTATTATTATTATTATTATTATTATTCATATATTTATTTACAAAATGTATTTATTTATTATACATGCAATTAACAACATCCAATAATAATAATAATAATAATAATAATAATAATAATAATAATAATAATAATAATATATTGCTTTATGTTCAAACTTCTTCTGATAATTTCCTGCATGTTTTCTATAGTCTTTAAAAATGAAGAAACAGATTTCACACACTGACCACAACTCATAAAGAGGGAATTTTAGTAAAAAAAAAAATGTATGTCGAACTTCTTACAGGTCCCATGTTTAGTCTGTTGTGTGATTATAGAATACAGAACAATAATAATAATTCTTAAATACTAAAATATCCTAATAATTCTTAAATCCTACATTTTTTTTTTTGAGTGAATCTTTTTTTTTTACTATGTGTAATTTAGTTTTATAAAAATTAAACTAAATTACTGCTTAATACCACGGGATAAAAATGCATCTTAACTTCCATAATTAAGGAAGCAAAATGAAGTGTGTGTGTGTGTGTGTGTGTGTGTGTGTGTGTGTGTGTGTGTGTGTGTGTGTGTGTGTGTGTGTGTGTGTGTGTGTGTGTGTGTGTGTGTGTGTGTGTGTGTGTGTGTGTGTGTGTAATGATGTTAAATCCACCTCCGGTCTCATGACCTTCAACACACTGACCTTGGTTTTGCGTCACAGTGGCCATATATATACTTCCAATCAACACACAGACAAACGCACACACACATACACACGCACAGAAATTGTTATTCATGCTCAGCACATCAGGAAAATAGACTCTGGCGTCTTTGTCAGCGTTGTCCACTCTCTGTCTCTTTCTTTCCTGCATGCACACAGACACAAGCACAAAACCTTTCCATGTTAATGGTGTGTCTCTTATGTAAATGTGTATACAGGTGCTGATGGAAGAAATAGATTAATCTCTGATCTGAATCTTTTATGAAGTGGTTGTCCCCGTACTCCCGACCACTCTACCAACGCCCCCCCCTCCCCCCCACCCCGACCCTCTCTCTTGTCTTGCCCCAAACCCTTCTCTGGTGTGTGAGGATCAGCGTCCCATCTGTGTGAGAGGCGCGCGATCGTTAACCCTGATTAGACTGATGTGGCCCTTGGCACAGAGACTGCGTGAAAATCCTGCTGTGGCCATGACCTACTGACCTGCTGCTGAACCCATACACACACACACACTCTCTCTCTCTCTCTCTGTCCCTCTCTTTCTCTGTCTTTTGACTATGTTGGTTTTAAACACTATGTTAGTACTGTTTATTACAGAGTGTGCGTTAAGTCAGAAAAGAAATTCTTCCTCAGTGTTCGTCTTTAACACATCATTGCTGTAAGCAAAATTACATTTACTGTTTAAATAAACTGTATCTCAGCTGCATCATGTTACTCTGAGGTCTTAGCACTCATTACTACAAATAAACCAAACACAAAAAACCTCTACACGATGTGACCTTTTAATCGTAATTCAACTAGAACAATGGAGTCTACTCTGAGCTAAAAGGTCTGGTTAGTAAGCGTGCAGAGTCTGGCTCTGGGAAGAACACCACACATCACACACTTTACAGTCTTACTAAAAGGGAGGTTTATTTTCCCTCCACACCATATGACTTTTATTTGTTTTGTGTTTCTAATGCAGATGTCGACAAATCATAGACTTTACATTGCAATTTAATAGAAAGAGACCGTTCTGTTTATTCTTTACAGCATTGCTGCTACACAGGTGTGTAAACTTCAGTCTGTATCCTGTACATGTATTATTTAAAAAAAAAATTGTTCTGTAATCAAGATATAGGTTAAGGAATATTATTATTGATGTTGTACATATAACTATAAAATGTAACTATATAAATTATCTGTAGAAAAAAAACATTAATAAAATATTTTTATACATTTTATATTCCTTGCTTCATAAAGCAGAAAATGTCATCATCAACATTGATTATCAACGTATACAAAAAATATATATTACCAAAAACATTTTTTTTAATCATGAGTCCATTATAATTTTATACATCTACTAAATTTAAAAGGTTTTCATGGCACAATTATTTTTATGTTTGTTTAACCATCTGTGCACCATCTATTTGAAATGTGATTGGTAAACAATGTCAGCTACTTCAGGCATAAACAATGTCTGTTTTTCAATGTTTGATAAATACAGTATATAAATAAAATAAAGGTTTTGTCTGTACATTGGTCAGAACTTACTCCCTTTCATGCATTGGAAGACCCGAAACCAGTCTAAGAATTTTTTTTTCACTTATATGTCTGTCTGCATGTCTGCAAAAATGTCTTACTCCAAAAAAAAAGGCAAGTAGGCTGTAAAAATTAATGTTTATTCTTTCTGCAGGTTTAAAAAAAAAAAGTTTAAAACCAGTCTCATATGTTCTGAAACCGTGGGGTTAATAACAAGCAGTAATGTGTAGCGCCACTATGAGATGAAATATGTGTCGTTAGAGCAAAAATCCACAGCAGTGCAATTTGAGTGCGTGTTAAATATTCGAACTAAGAGTGCAGTGTTATGCACTCGAATCAATGTTATGAACAGTTACAGTATGTGCCTAATTTAATAATCTATGTTAAAATAAGCCACTTGCTCAATGTAATGCACCAATATACGCACCATGCACCAATATATATATATATATATATATATATAAAGCTAAACTGAACATTTTGAATCATATTACTTAATATTTTCATTTCTGAAATAATAGCACTGAAGTGGTATTAGTGGATTCTAACACACCAGACTCATAAGACAAGGTGTTATTTTTATCCAATCTACTTTTTTGATTTCTCATCTGTGATTCACTCTCAGATTACCGAAGAGGAAGTGTATTTGGCTGATAAAGAAAGAAATATAACTTAAGATAAAATAAGGCATAGAATAATCAATCTTACAACAAAAAAAAAAACAGATTTGTATTAATAAGTTAGACAGAGAGTTCTGCCGTAACAAAAGACAGGCAGACTTATATGTGGGCTTCAACCTGAAAAAATAATATCACTGATTACATTAAAGCTGATCAGCTTATTTTTAGCTTTAACCTTTCAACTAATTCTTTACTTGTCAATAATGGGTACTAACACTAGTGTAAATATAAATGTGACTGAATAATAATAATAATAATAATAATAATAATAATAATAATAATAATAATAATAAGTATATTTTCTTACAATTCAAAAGCAGTTTCAAGTGTGAATGTTAGATCTGTTCACTTCTAAATATTAAATAAAAGCTTAAATAACAACTAAGTCAGCCATTTAACTAAATAAATGTTTTTATTTTTTTAGCATAATAATAATAATAATAATAATAATAATAATAATAATAATAATAATAATAATAATTTATAAAAATACAAATTACTAGTATGTATTAATATATTTTTTAAACAATTCATCAACGAAAAAAAAGTTAAAATGAGTTCATCGACAGGTGACTCAACAGCATCAGATAAAACAGATTTTTTTCGTGGTCCAGCTAATTTCAACCTTCCAAAAGCCCCAGAAATATAAATGACCTAAAACCATAAAGAAAAAAAAATCTGAGTTCATGTGAAGTTCACACATCCACAATCATCACGTCTGTGCATCTGGTTTGTCTGCCTTTTTTTATAGAGACAGAAATTTATTCGCTGGCGGCTCAATGCATCACATGATGTTTTGTACAGTTTGACAGTGATTGGCAGGTCAGTGTTTGGTCAGAGGAGTTGACAAAATCCTTTAACCACTGTATTCCCTATATGGTTGTATGCTCCAATCCCATCATCTTACTGCCCCAAAAACTGCCCCACCCTCACAACACAGAGTTCAACCGGAGGTCACATAATGCATTGGCTGCCATGTAACATCCAAATCAACAGCACAGAGTCAGGAGCATGGGTTTGTAGCGCCCCCTTTCCTTTTACTGCTGTTAAGCCAACACAAAGTCAGCAGCAGTGCATCCACAACTGATATCAGATTTTATTATTATTATTATTATTATTATTATTATTATTATTATTATTATTATTATTTATACAATTGTAATTCATTCATGATATATTACCATCATTATCTCATCATCGTCTATACCACTTTATCCTGTGAACAGAGGTATAGACGATAAGACGATGATGAGAAGGTGTATTTTATTCTATTCTATTCTATTCTATTCTATTATTATTATTATGCTGTATAGTATACTATAGTATATAATAGCACATTATTGTATATTGCAACAAATGATCAGGTTGTTTATACATTCTATTAGAACATCAAATGCTAATGAATGTATAAATGAAGATGTTAAACTCACCTTAACATATATATACAGTACTTATATATATATATATATATATATATATATATATATATATATATATATATATATATATATATAAATGCAAAGAACAAAACTACTATTATATTTTCTCTGCTATTACATTTAAATCTACAATACTTTGAGGCAATGTGCTTTTTGTATTTATTTATTTTTTACGTAGTCAGCCACGTTGCTGCATGAGACTCAGCTGGACTGATGGAAAGAGACTGAGAAATGTAAAGCTACGCACGCTGAGGACAGTGATAGGTTCACTTAGCACAAGACGAATCATTATGTGTTTATTCCCTTTCTCGCTCTCTCTCGCTCTCTCTCTTTAATCTAATGTGACACAGTTCTGATTTTTATGGCTGTCTGAATGCACAAATCTGATGCTTTTCAGGTCAGATCTTAGCCACTTTTGTATGTGGTCTTAGATCAAATACATATCGGATACACAGTCATGTGACTTATATGATAATGGGCAGATCTGAATTCAAGTGACTTTTAATTTCTGCTCATGCACAAGAAGCTAACTGATAATTCAGCACCATCAGAGAGGAGATTTCAAAGAGAATCAAATAAATGAGGTCTCTCAATGCTCATCTTTTTCACATTCTTTAGTTGAAAACTATTTAGTTCTCTGTTCCCCAAAACCATTGAATGAATGATACTCTTTTATCTCTTCTAGAATACTCTGGTATACAAAGGAGTTCATCGTTAACTCAATGACTGCAAAGTGCCCAAGTCCTGTAAAAAATTTTTTTTTAAAAAGCTGAAAAAAAACAAGCCCAAATACGAACTGCTGTTCAGCCGAGGTATTTAATCCCTTTGTCAGGAGCTTAGGATATCCCTGGACAACAACAGGATACTCAGTCCCTTGTTATTTCAGGACTGGACTATTGCAGTCTACCAAGACCAGACTACCACCCCACTTCTTCACTCTCTCCACTGGCTACCTGTAGCTGCCCCCATCAGATTTAAAATACTGATATTTGCCTACAAATTAAAAAATGGCTCAGCACCCACTTTAAGTAGTGCACCACATTCCCTCCAGTCCTCCAGCACTGCTCGACTGGTGACATGTAGATGACTGTTTTCTGTTCTGGCAGGAATGAACTTCCTTTAGATGTTCTCACAGCCAGATGTCATGAATCTGGGTGCGAGGCATAAATGCAGAGGATCCCAGGTTTTAACGGAAACGATGCTTTTATTATAAACAAAAACAGGGAACTTAAACAAACAAATATACTTTAATAATAAAACAAACCAAAACACGAAGCACACTCAACGGACATAAATCAAGGTGAAAATCAACAGATGGAAGACAAGAAACTCAAAGAAACCAAACTATTTATAATAAAACTAATAACCAACTCGGTTCAGGTGAGCGCCCATGTCACCTGACCGAGTTGCGACATGGGAAATGAAGTTAAACAAAACAAACTACAACACAGTTTAGTCTAGGCGCCCTCTAGGGGTTATCCCTGACATAACCCCCCCCTCTACGGGCGCAACTCCTGAGGCGCCCCTGGGGGTCCAGGGCATCCCCCCCAGGGTCCTCTGTCTACCCCCCTCACCCAGAGGCTGGCCCCCTTGTCCAGTAGTTCAGGTGGCCTGATGCCCCTGTTGAAGCAGGGCGGCGGAGGCAGAAGACTTTCGCCGTCCTCAGTGATGGAGGGCGGTGGTGGTAGAGGGAGCTCGCCGTCCTCAGTGATGCATGACGGCGGCGGCGGAGGAAGAGGAAGCTCGCTGACCTCGGCGGCGCATGAAGGCGGCGGCGGAGGAATTGGAAGCTCGCTGACCTCGGCGGCGCATGAAGGCGGCGGCAGAGGAAGAGGAAGCTCGCTGACCTCGGTGGCGCATGACGGCGGCGGCGGAGGAAGAGGAAGCTCGCTGACCTCGGCGGCTCATGAAGGCGGCAGCGGAGGAAGAGGAAGCTCGCTGACCTCGGCGGCGCATGACGGCGGCGGCGGAGGAAGAGGAAGCTCGCTGACCTCGGCGGCGCATGACGGCGGCGGCGGAGGAAGAGGAAGCTCGCTGACCTCGGCGGCGCATGAAGGCGGCGGCGGAGGAAGAGGAAGCTCGCTGACCTCGGCGGCGCATGAAGGCGGCGGCGGAGGAAGAGGAAGCTCGCTGACTTCGGCGGCGCATGAAGGCGGCGGCGGAGGAAGAGGAAGCTCGCTGACCTCGGCGGCGCATGAAGGCGGCGGCGGAGGAAGAGGAAGCTCGTTGGCCTCGGCGGCGCATGAAGGCGGCGGCGGAGGAAGAGGAAGCTCGCTGACCTCGGCGGCGCATGAAGGCGGCGGCGGAGGAAGAGGAAGCTCGCTGACCTCGGCGGCTCGCTGTCCATGATGAAGGCGCCATGCTCGGCGGCGCGGTGCAGTGGCGGCAGCTCGCTGCGCTCGGCGATGCGGTGCAGCGGCGGCAGCTCGCTGTGCTCGCCTTCGCTGTCGTCGCAGTACAGCGGGTAGCGGAGCTCGCTGTCGTTGCCGCTGAATGGGATGTAATCCAGCTCGCTGACGTCATCACTGGCACCGAAGAAAGGGGCTGGCAGGTTTGGACGCTCCGTGACGCTCCCTGGCAGGTCTGGGCTCTCTGAGCGGCTTAGCAGCTTAGCAGTGCTTAGCAGCACTTGGAGCGCAGCTACCTGCTCCTGCAGGTCTCGAATGCGCCGCTCATTTCCTTCGGCGCTCCGCCCGACGCTGCTCCAATCTAGCTGGGAGGCTGCTCCCGACTGTGCATACCGCCCACACGCTGTTTCTGGTAGCCGCACGCTGTGAGGTGTCCTTCCACGCTGGTCACCGCCGAGTCTGGACTTCCCGGTCTCTGCCCTCAGGTTGGTGTGGGGACTCATGTCACCCCAAGATGCGTCACTCCTGAACGGCGTGCGCCGTATCGCCAGCCGGCAGCCACAACAGTTTGGCTGCTCTCTCAGCTCCTCCTGCTCTGCCATTACCTGAGCTACCTTGCCAGGTCTCCTCCTTCTCCTCTTTCCACTACGCCGCTTGGGAATCCGCTCGCCTTCCGCGCCGGCTCCCCACAACGCATACATCGTTGCCCCCCACCAAAAGAATCTCCCGGGGGAAGGGCTCCTCTGCTATGCCTCTTGTACAGTCTTGAATTCTGTCATGTTTTGTGGTGCGAGGTGGTAAAGGAAACGATGCTTTTATTAACAAAACAGGGAACTTAAACAAACAAATATACTTTAATAATAAAACAAACCAAAACACGAAGCACACTGAACGGACATAAATCAAGGTGAAAATCAACAGATGCAAGACAAGAAACTCAAAGAAACCAAACTATTTATAATAAAACTAATAACCACCTCGGTTCAGGTGAGTGCCCATGTCACCTGACCGAGTTGCGACATGGGAAATGAAGTTAAACAAAACAAACTACAACACAAATCTCTGGGCGCTAGGCACCCTCTAGGGGTTATCCCTGACACCAGGTCACTGGAAATCTTTGAGGGCAGACCCATCTGTTTCTTAGATATTTGGGATTAACCAGTGTGAGGATCTATCCAATGACAAAAACTTCAATGCACTTTTGTAAGTCGCTCTAAATAAGAGTGTTTGCCAAATGCCTAAATGTAAATTTAAAATCATCAAACCTCCACTGGCATACTTGACAGTGGGTATGAGGTGTTTCTGGTGAGATGATGTTTAGTTTTTCCCCAAACATGACCAAACAAGGACAAAGAACTCCACGTACCAAACAAACCATACTTGTTCAGTCTTCGTCTAGTTCTGTTGTCGTAGACCTAACTTAATTAAGACTTAAATGTTAACATTTAACATGCTAAAAGTGAGGTTTAAAAAAAAAAGCTCACTGCTCAGTGGGGTCTCTAGGGTCTGAGATGCAGCTGTCAGAGCAGCTCTCTCAGAGTATTTCTCTGAGCATTGCAAGGTCTGACCTTGAGTCAGATACACTTCTGACACATACATTCGTGGCCAAAAGTTTTGAGAATTACATAAATATTGGAAATTGGAAACGTTGCTGCGTAAGTTTTTATAATAGCAATTTGCATATACTCCAGAATGTTATGAAGAGTGATCAGATGAATTGCATAGTCCTTCTTTGCCATGAAAATTAACTTAACCCCGAAAAAAAACTTTCTACTGTATTTCATTGCTGTCATTAAAGGACCTGCTGAGATCATTTCAGTAATCGTCTTGTTAACTCAGGTGAGAATGTTGACAAGCACAAGGCTGGAGATCATTATGTCAGGCTGATTGGGTTAGAATGGCAGACTTGACATGTTAAAAGGAAGGTGATGTTTGAAATCATTGTTCTTTCATTGGTAACCATGGTGACCTGCAAAGAAACGCATGCAGCCATCATTGCGTTGCATAAAAATGGCTTCACAGGCAAGGATATTGTGGCTACTAAGATTGCACCTAAATCAACAATTTATAGGATCATCAAGAACTTCAAGGAAAGAGGTTCAATTCTTGTTAAGAAGGCTTCACTGCGTCCAAGAAAGTCCAGCAAGCGCCAGGATCGTCTCCTAAAGATGATACAGCTGTGGGATTGGAGTGCCACCTGTGCAGAGCTTGCTCAGGAATGGCAGCAGGTAGGTGTGTGCATCTGCACGCACAGTGAGGCGAAGACTTTTGGAAGATGGCCTGGTGTCAAGAAGAGCAGCAAAGAAGCCACTTCTCTCCAAAAAAAAATATCAGGGACAGATTGATCTTCTGCAAAAAGTATGGCGAATGGACTGCTGAGGACTGGGGCAAAGTCATATTCTCGGATGAAGCCTCTTTCCGATTGTTTGGGGCATCTGGAAAAAGGCTTGTCCGGAGAAGAAAAGGTGAGCGCTACCATCAGTCCTGTGTCATGCCAACAGTAAAGCACCCTGAGACTATTCATGTGTGGGGTTGCTTCTCATCCAAGGGAGTGGGCTCACTCACAATTTTACCCAAAAACACAGCCATGAATAAAGAATGGTACCAAAACACCCTCCAACAGCAACTTCTTCCAACAATCCAACAACAGTTTGGTGAAGAACAATGCATTTTCCAACACGATGGAGCACGGTGCCATAAGGCAAAAGTCATAACTAAGTGGCTCTGGGACCAAAATGTTGAAATTTTGGGTCCATGGTCTGGAAACTCCCCAGATCTTAATCCCATTGAGAACTTGTGGTCAATCCTCAAGAGGCGGGTGGACAAACAAAAACCCACTAATTCTGAGAAACTCCAAGAAATGATTATGAAAGAATGGGTTGCTATCAGTCAGGATTTGGCCCAGAAGTTGATTGAGAGCATGCCCAGTCGAATTGCAGAGGTCCTGAAAAAGAAGGGCCAACACTGCAAATACTGACTCTTTGCATAAATGTCATGTAATTGTAGATAAAAGCCTTTGAAACGTATGAAGTGCTTGTAATTATATTTCAGTACATCACAGAAACAAAGATCTAAAAGCAGTTTAGCAGAAAACTTTGTGAAAACTAATATTTGTGTCATTCTCAAAACTTTTGGCCACTTTTGACCTTCTGGGAGGATTGGCAACTGTCTTGAAAGCTTTTCACTTTTGAATAATCTTTTTTACTGTAGAACAATGAACTCTAAATTTCTTTTCTTATTTTCCAAAACTTCACTACATAAAAATTCTACATGATGTTTCAAACAGTGACCCAAAAAGCCTTTCTCTTATTATATATAATTTTGTGCATTAACTGCGTAAACAGTACAGTATTTTATATTTTAAACAGTACAGTTAGTTTTTGATTTTGTTGAGTGATGACTATTTCAAAAGACAAATGGGGCAAAACCACAGACACATAAAAATGAAATGAAACACCACCATCTGTTGGTATTTTAATGCTTGGATGATTTTTGAAACTAAATATTTAATGATGCATCTCTGTTCGGAGATCTGAGGGCTGCTTGTATGATGGGAGTGCCTGCTTTGTCAGTTGTCAGAACCGTTACCACTCTCATTAATAACACTATGCACAGCACTACATCATCTATGCTCCTGTCATCCAAAGCCCTATTATCTTTACAGACAAAGAACATAAAAATAAGAAAAAAGCAGTGTTTGACAAAGCACCTCCAAGACCCAGGTTCGATTCCCGGCTAGGTTCAATTCGTGCCTCTGTGTACATGGAGTTTGCATGTCCTCCCTATGCCTAGTGTGTTTCTTCCGGGAGCTATCCCACCTCGTGCCCTAAGTCTCCTGGGAAAGGCTTCAGGCCCCTCACAAGCCTGTACACAGGATAAAGTGGTATAGACATTGAGTGAGTAAGTGAGTGTGTGAGTGAGTGAGTGAGGGGCCTGAAGCCTCTCATGCCTTTTATGTCATACGTTTTATGTCAATTTATGACATAAAAAATAACTATGCACCAATGTTTGCTAAAAATATTGTGCATTTTTTTCAATTTTCAAGAGAGACTGTGTTAAGTCATAAATTGAGCAAAGATAAAAAAAATTAAAACATTATTGTTGCACTGTGCAAAAGTTTGGGCACCCTACATCTGTGCGCTCAACAGCTCAATTCTGCGCATGCAATCAGAAGCCAATCAGAAGCGGTGTGTGGAAGTCTGTGATTGGCTGGTTTTGTGGCAGTTTTGTAACACTGGACAAAGTTGAGCGAGCGTACAGGCAGAGTCGAGCGCACGCGGAGAACATGTTGAGCGAGCAGAGGAGACGCTGCACACATAGAATTGAGCTGTTGAGCACGCAGTGGAGACACTGCACGCACATAGAGTGCTTTGCCTGCTCTCAAAATGCCGAACCGCGCACTCAGAATTGTGGCAGAAATATAACGCCATAAACATCTCTTTGTTCTCCGGTTGTGAAGCCTGTGTGTATCAAAACGGCAAATAATTCAGCTTATAACCTCAGTCAGGTGACGTCACCCGATAAGGTGTACCTGCAGGTTATAAATAGGAGTGAACCGGAAACATCCTCTGGTCAATTTTGTCTGAAGGAAGTCCACAGACTCTGGGATGCTGACTTGAGGAGCCGCGAGCCGTAGCATTGACATCCAGCCTATCAAATCTAACAAACATGTGCGGAGAGGACCAGCCTGCCGCATCACACACCTGCTGCAAGGGGACGCCTCTTGCCAGAGCAATTGATGAGGCAATCCCCCTGGTCCCCCCCATAGGCTAGGGCAATAGCATCTCTCACCCAGTGTGACAGCGTTTGTCTAATGGTGGCCGCCCTGGTTGCGGCCCCCATGGCAAATGAGAAGCTGCTCTGACTTACTGTATGCTAGTTTTGCACTGGCTATTGCGGTGGATGTAAATCTGAGGAGCACGTACTGGACACAGTAAGTGAAGTCTTTCCTGCTCCGGAGCTGTGAAAGGCGGAGGACAGAAGTCTTCAAGAACGACTGGGTGCATGGTAGAGATTCGAACCTGCGGAAGATAGTTCGGGTGAGGATATAGAATAGCTTTGACTAGCCCAGGGGCAAAGTCTAGGCAGGATGGGGAGACTGACAGAGACTGCAGATCCCCAATCCTCTTTGAAGAAGTAATAGCCATAAGAAAAACCACCTTAAGAGACAGAAGCCTGACAGGCGCTGACTCTAGTGGTCCGAAAGGGGTGTCAGCCAGGCCTTCAAGCACAATAGCTAAGTCCCACAAAGGGGCTGTCGCTCTAGTGGGCGGCCTCAACCATTTAGCTCCATGAATAAAACGGGCAACTAAATGGTGCTTTCCCACAAAAACCCCATTGGTTAGAGCATCCCGAAATAGCGGCTACATACGTACTAGGGCATAAGCCTGAGGACAACTTTTCTTGCAGAAACTCCAGCACTAAAACAATCTGGCAGTAGACTGGGTCTACATGTCTTGCCATGCACCAACTTTCAAATACACTTCATTTGAGGGCATAAGTTCTTCTAGTGAAGGGAGCCCTGGCACTTAGAAGGGTTTCAATTACGCTGGCTGGGAGACCAGCATCTCTTAGTTGGTCCCCTTCAGGGGCCAAACATGAAGGTTCCAGAACTTGGGATATAAATTGTCTTCTAAATATTGTCTTCTGCACCTGAGACAGAAGATCCCTCCTCACTGGAATCACCCAGGGTGAGCCGTCAAGGAGAGATATTAGATCTGAGAACCACCCTCTGGTCGGCCAATGGGACAGTAAGAGGCGCAAATTCTGGGAGCAGAACTATCGGAGGAAATGCATAAAGGCGTAAGCTGGGCCACGTGTGGGCCATCGCGTCCAGACCCAGGGGGGCTGGAGGAGTTAGAGAGTAGTAAAGGGGACATTGTGCTGCCTCGTGCGAGGCGAAGAGGTCCACCTCTGCTACATAAAATCTTTCCCAGATTTGACTGACTACTTCGGGGTGGAGTTTTCATTCCCCATGTGTCACAGCTTGTCTGGATAGGAAGTCCACTCCTACATTCAAGTGCCCAGGAATGTAAATTGCCCTGAGGGACAGGAATTTGTCCTGTGCCCAAAGCAGAACCTGGTGCGCTAGCTTGTTCAAGCAGCGCGAGCGCAGTCCACCCTGGCAATTTATGTACAAGACTACCGCAGTGTTGTCCACCCGCACTAGGACATGGTAGCCTCTCAACTGCTGGTGGAAGTGTTTCGGGGCCAGAAACAGAGCCATCATGTCGAGGCAATTGGTGTGCCATGCGAGAAGATGACCTCTCCAGCTCCCTTGTGCTGGATGGCCATCCAAGACCGCACCCCAGCCCGTGAGGGAAGTATCTGTCGTTAGCATCTTGCGACGACAAGACGGACGTAAAGTGGGACCCAAAGTCAGAAACCGGGGTCTGAACCACATAGAAAGGGTACGAAGCCCCCGGCGCGTAACCCTTATTAGCCTCTGGGGATTGGCCCTTGACATCCCAATGTCGAAGCACTAGCTACTAAGACTGAGCCAGGATCAGCCAGTTGTCTATACAATTCAGAATACAGATGCCCTGGAATCATAGAGCCAGACCTTTTGAGGTTCAGCCCAACCAGGAATTACTCACCTTAGTAGCCTGTCTGGCAGGGGAACATGTTCTGTGGCCCCTTTTCCCAGCAAAGTCTGTCTTAGGTGTCCGGCATCCTGAAACAATGCAGGAAGGAACCGAGTACCTAACATTTCGCTGGAGACCGCTGCTTCCCAAAACACCAGTGGTGGCAGAGATTAGACAATGGCCCCCAGAATGTGCCAGGGAGGAGTCTTTATCCCTTATTGGAATTTATACATGTCCCTCCCCAGGGGGGGGAGGCACCCCGTGCTCCTGGGCACATCAACCTCAGGACTTCCTTTTTGGCGGGGATGATGCTCCTCAGGTCCGGTGCTTTTATTTATTTATTTTATCTTTTTGAGGCGGATTGCGAAGCGCGGCGAGTCCCTCCCCTATCTCTATGAGGGGGTAGCTGGCTCGCCACACTCTCCTTCTGTACCTCACGCCTCGTGGGGACCAGACCTGGTCGGGACTGGGAGGGCAGGGGAGAAATCTCACAAAGGTCTGCTCGTAAAGCTTCGCCTCCCGAAACCTAGTGGCGGCTGTGTTTACAGCGTTGCCAAAGAGGCCGCGGGAGGGGGGGCATCAAGGAGGAAAACACGATCCCTGACCTTGAGGTTAAGTCACAGATGTCTCTCCGTGGTGACCGCAACAGCCATAGCACGGCCGTCTGCTTGGTGGCACAGAGAAATAAATCTGTGGCTTGGCGTCATCGATAGACCCGCCAGTGCTCAGAACTCTCAGCAGGTGAGCCTGGTATGCCTGCAAAACCGCCATGGTGTGCAGGGCAGCACCAGCCTGACCCGCTGCCTGAAAAGCTTGCCCCACCAGCGAAGATGTTAGTCTACACGGCTTGGTGGTCAATGTGGACTTTTTCAGGGAGGTCCTGAAGACAAAAAGATTTGAGGATGTTTCCGGTTCACTCCTATTCATAACCTGCAGGTGCGCCTTATCGGGTGACATCACCTGACTGAGGTTATACGTCGAAGTATGATACACACAGGTTTCACATCCGGAGAACAAAGAGAAGTAGCCATAGCGTTTTCATGCAGCATAGAGTGTAGCTTTTGAAAGGGAACATTATATTCTACGAGACATCACAAAATCACCAGCAGAGGGCATTAAGTGCAAAGGGCTTAAAAAAAATCATTTTCAGAACTGCTTTCAACCCACCCCCGGAAAACTTCCCCTCACATTAAGCACATACTTTCAGCACAAGTAATAAAGTGATGATAAATTTACTGACTGAAGAATGAAGCAGCCCCGATGACAAGTGGAGAACGTTAAATTAAAAACAGGATTGGAGCATGGGCAAAATGTCATTAAGCCCATCATTAAGCAGTGTCAGTAAGCCCATCATTAATCCCAGCATTACATAAAAGTTAGAGGTCAAACTTCCAGGCCATAATGAACCCAAAATAGTGGCCAAACCTCCCACAGAGCACCGGATTCCGTGACTAAAACATGCACACACACATGTGTGTGTGAGAGAGAGAGAGAGAGAGAGAGAAATTTAACAGAATCTTTAATTATTTACTTATTTCTTATTAACTCCTTCGGAGACATAACATTTTTAATGCTATAGATCGCTTGTGTTCACACAATCAGAGATCATTTTGTCTACCCATTATACCTGCCACAAATAACACTAAATTTAAGCCCAATATATTTATGGACTACATGACAGAAGGCCAGATAATGGTGCATGTTGAGAAACTTATTAATTAGATACTATCAGTTATTAGATTTTCCCAATGTTTATCAGGCTCCAGTTGTTTTTACAAAACTTCGAAGGACCAGTTAAAACTCCCTGAAAGGGCAATAGAAAGAAACCTTGAGAGGAACCAGATTCAACAGGGAACCTATCCTCATTTGGGTGATAACGGATAGCAGGAATTGATTGATATGTAGTCATATTGTGTGTTAGGAGGCTGGAAGTTCAGTATAACAGGAGATGTGTTTAAGTTAATATGGAGTCAAGTTCGTTATTGAAGGCTCAGGTAGACTGTAGGAAACTCTAGCCCTGAACTATCAAGTGACTGCAGTCACAAGTCAGAGAACAGCTGTCAGCATCAGCTGAGGCCAGGACCGTCTTTATGGTAAAGTGAAACCGTCCCAGCCACCACACGCATCGCAGGCAGATCACACAGGGCATCCATGCGAAGAGATCTCCATCCAGATGCGGGACACCAGACAGGTCCAAAGGTCAGAATGGGTCTGGACCACTGCCAGTTTAGGAGCGACATGTATAGCCAGAGAGACAGGGAGAGTTAAAGAGAGAGAGAGAGAGAGAGAGAGAGAGAGAGAGAGAGAGAGCAGAAGAGATGCTTATCAAGGCATATGTAATGGCAAAATATTTACATCATTAAAAAAAGAAAAGAAACACATGACTCTATTGTAAAATACCAATATCAATCAATCTATCGAGGAAATTAAAAAAATAATATAAATGAAAACAACTGTCTGCTATCAGAAGCCAGATATTAAATTAAAGACGACATTAGCATATCAGAGAAATATTACTGCAGAATACTGCTAAATTATTTATATACTGCGAAGCTTCGAGCGAGACAGTCCAAAGAACAGACATCTTGACGCAAGGATTAGGGAGGAAAGTGCTATTTTATTGTAAATAAATAAATAAATAACTCGGTAATGATGGTGGGAAGGCGACGGTCAGAGAACAAGAAGACAGACGATCCTAGGCTTTCGCGGTATCAGTGGTCGCGGATGATCAGAGGACGGTGGATGATAATCATCGTATGCGCAGCGGAGCTGGCCGTGGTGCTGAATGCGAGCTGTGATTTCTTCCTCTCGGTCGAGCGAGGAGCTGGCAGGTGGTAAGAGGCGCTGGCTGTAGGCACGCCGTTTCAGGTTATTTTATGAAAGTAAAAAAGTTGGCCCTTACGACATGTGCAGGTGTTATTAACTGTACAAAAATAAAATAAAATAAAATAAAAAATACACATAAGCACGTATAAAAGAGTTGTATTTACATCATTATCACTTCGGGTTTGACTTTTCCCAGCTTTTATAAAACAGCTGGAGTTTTTAGAGCTTCACGTCCACCACGCTGTCACCATCAGCACAACAAAGACAGACATAAAAACAACAAACGACTGTTTTAGAAGGCAAGTTTCTTCATGAAAAGGACCTCCGCCTAAAAGGCGTGCAGCTTGTTGGCATCACGCTGAATTCGCATCAGCAGGCCACCGTACATATGCAACAACGTTTGCAGGGCTTAAGAATGAGAATCACGAGAAAAGTGACCTAATTTATCACCTTTGAATTAAAGGGTCAACCTTCATTCTTTCTGAAAATGATCTCTGATTGCCGCGCAGTTACGTCATTTGTGATGTCATCGGGCACGTAACATTCAAAGGAAACGACACAGGCTTCGTAGCAAAGCTTTTTTGGAACCGCCCCTTCTACTTGACAGTAGTACTTCACTGGTAAAATCACAATAAGACATAGTATTAGCGTGTCCGCGAGTTTTGATAGTAAATGAATAAAAACAGCACTAACAGTAGTTTTAACCATATTGGGACAACAATATTAAGAGATATTAAGAAAAAGTCAAAGGACATATTCAGAGGTTAGCCTTGTTCATATTGCAATGGATAAGCTATGTCATTTTAATATAAACAGGGATAGTGCAATCTCTCTCTCTCTCTCTCGTGTTTGTGTCTGTGCGTCTGTGTAAATGCTAACTAAAGTAACATTGTTCGTACTTTTCTGCCACCAGGACCAACAAGAGTAATAAGGTACAATAGACTAAGGGGAAATGCAAGAATTGTAACAAGACACAAGGTGAGTAGCACAAATAAATGCAGCACAAATTAATGCAGCACAAATAAATGCGGTAATTATCATAATAATCTTTTAGTGTGTGTGTGTGTGTGTGTGTGTGTGTGTGTGTGAGAGAGAGAGAGAGAGAGAGAGAGAGAGAGAGAGAGATTTCAATTATGTGTGATCATATTAATAATAATAATAATAAAAATTATAGACTAAGTTCAGCTTGTGTTCTGCCGGGCAATATAATGATCAATTGTAATTAATTATGTTTGTAAACATAAATGCCATTATCATATTAAATCATATTTTTCTGATATATTACTGACAGATAACATTTTATCTTTTAAATGTGTCCTTAATATCATTTAATTTAGTTGTTTGTACAAACTGATTAAAAACAAACGATTTGATGTTAACTATGTGTATTGAATTTCTGTTTCTTTGATAGGAAATGAAAGTGTGGTTCCCAGCCAGTACATTGTGAAAGACACCTGCATAGGTTTTCTAGAAAGGTTTTTGAGATTTTTTTTATGTATCACCCACTGCCCATCTCAGCTTTGTTATGAAACTCTGTACTGCATTACTTGTTCACAATTTATAAAAATATCATTCTAATATGCTGTGTGTTTTCTGTACGCTATCTCTGTTTGAATATTCTGCTGCATTATTTGCTTTTCATTTTTAGATCAGATTTATAATGTATTTTACCCCGCAACTGTATATCACTCTCTATGTTTATTCCTATTACTGTTAGAAATAACAATCTCTTGTGTTTATCAGATTGTTGATACATGAGTTCTAGAAGCTCTAAAGAGATGGGGGACATCTCAGCGAATGCAGCAGACCTCCTACTGATGATCAAAGAAGTAGGTTTATACAGTACGAATTAACATTTTGTTAGTTGTTCACCTCATAGTTTATTAAATTCATGTGTTGCAAATAATTGAATGTTTATAATTCCTTTCCAAGCTGATTTCCATTCTTTACATTTGGGTATCAAATGAAGTTAGTTAGTCTTCGGCTGCTCCCACTGAGTTGTCACCATAGCAGACCATCCAATCCGCACACAACATGGCACAGGTTTTACACTGGATGCCCTTCCTGATGCAACCCTCCCATTTGATCTCGGCTTGGGACCGGCACTGCATCTCGGAGCTAGGGTTTGGGCATTTGATGGGAATTGAATTCTATCCAGCAACCGCTCCAGCTAGTCCAGTCTATTTGTTTGAAGCCAATCACAGATTTTGCTCTCCTACAGTAGCTAGCTTGTTCAAGTGGGTGGCATCTCTGGTTCTAAGGTTTCCTCAGTCAGAGGTTTATCTCAGTCAGAAGTGTACAGAGTGAACAGGAAGGGAGAAATTACAGTCCTAAGGAGCTACCCTAAGGTGCTCCCATGCTGCTGGCCATGATCTCTCATCCTGACTTACTGCATTCACAAGTATGAGTCCACTTGCATATCAGTCAGCTTGGCTCCAAGCTGGAGGGGATGAATGGTGTTAGAAGCACTGGATAAATTAAATAACATGATCCTTACAGCACCCTTTCCTTTTTCAAGGTGGGATTAGACCTGATGGAGAGGGTATAGTATGACATTCTCATCACAAAACCCTGAGAGGTCTGAGACATTTAAGAATGTTTTTCAGAGGTCAGGGACCCTCCCTAGTTGCAAACTCAGGTTGAAAATGTGTTAAAGGGGCTCACAGGAGCTTTCAGCATTATTGGGAATATGTTATCTGAGGTTGCTACCTTGCTGCGATGAAGCCTCTTCTTAGACTTGACTTATAACATGTACCCATAGAACACTGTCATGCAAATTCAATTGTTTAATGTTGGTGATGAAAGGATGGAGATTGTTATGGGAACATAATGACAATGAGAATGTAAATTTAGACACTGATACTGAAACTGAAACCCGTCCGTATCAATCTGTAGCTAACATTAGTTTAGGTTTCTAGAAGTTAGTGAGCTATCCTTAGACAAAATGGAGAAAACAGGATGACATGGACATTGTATAGTATATTTATAAATGCTAATGGTTTTATGAATTATAAGAATAGAGACTATCCTCTGCATCCTGCATGTTAAACAGTGTTTTATTTAATATGGTGTATGGTTTTGTTTTACATGGTGTAAAATCATATGTTCAGCAGAACTTTTTATATCCAATATATGTGATTGTAATGTCTAGTACCTGACATTCTGTGAGCTGGAGGAAACAGTAAAGGTCTTTGGAAAGGAATGCAAGAGTAAAGGGAGACCAGTGCCAAAAACACGAAGCGGTTTAACTGAAGACTGCAAGATATTAACTTTACAGGTAAGAGTGATAATTTACAGTCCTTCATCCTGCAGAGTCATCGAATTACCTTCAAAACAAAGATTTGTACAGATGACTTCTATGGCGATCGACACTTGAGTACTAAGCTGTCCAAGCATGTAGTAAAGAATACCTATGTTGAGTTTTATAAACCACACAGACATTAGTAGCATATTAGTAGACATTATATCTTTGCTAATCAATCATTTAAGTTAATTTAGAGGTTTTAGAGAGGCAAAGGAGTAAACCAGCATGTGAGGGAGTGATAGCTTAGGCTTCAGACCTTTAACTTCACAGATTTTTTTTTCTGTTGACTTGTTTCTAAACCATTATGTATTTAGTGTTGTGAGATCTCAAATCAAATAGTTTTCCAATAATGACAGATTACCTCATGCTATTAACCCACCAAAACAGAAATAGCTGCCTGCTTTTATAATCCATTTAGATTATTATTGAAGTAACAGCAGCATAAATCCAGTTTACAGTGCCCATGGCTCCATCACTTTTCCTACATAAAGCAGGTTGTGAATTTATATATTAGTTGTTCTAGTACGTTGGCTTAGCATCAGAAGTGCACTCCCCTCACCAAGTCTCTAATTCGTGACTGTAACCTATTGTTATATCAATCTTTTGTGGATAGAAGATACAAGTGTGGTTCGCATTTCTCTCAAACACATCTTAAACATGTTTTGCATATGCAGAAAGATCTGCTCAGCTTGTTTGACGATGGAGAGATGAAGATCTTTTTTGAGCTGTGGACAGAAAATGTGCCTGTACTCGTCCGTGACAGCAACCCAGCTGTACAGAAACTGGAGTTCTACCTACATATTCACTTCTCCGTCTATCCACTGAAGAATTCTATGGGAAAACAGGTACAAAAAAAGTCTCTGATATAGATTCATATTATGGTTTTACTAAGAGCAGCTTGTTTTAAAAAAAAAAAGAAGCTTTTTTGCTACATTTCCTTATACTGTAGCACTGTTTCTGAACAGCAGAAGTCTCTACTGAATCAAAAGATTTTTACATACACTGCCGAGCTAATAAAAAATGACACACTCTATTATTTCAATGGACTACCTTTTGCTTTGATTACAGCTGTGGCATTGTTTTGATAAGCCTATGTAATGAATCTACATTTATGTCCATCCAGAGTCGCATTAATTTCTCTCCAAGACGTTGTATGAAGCCTTATTCAGCACATCCCAAAGATTCTCAATGGGGCTAAGGTCTGGACTCTGGATCCATGTGTGAAAATAATGTCTCGTGCTCCCTGAACCACTCTTTCACAATTTGAGCCTGGTGAATCTTGGCTTGGTCATCTTGGAATATGGCTGTGCCATCAGGAAAGAAAAAAAATCCATTGATTTAAAATTCTGGTCATTCAGGTAGTCAGCTGACCTAGCTTTTTTAGCACATAGTGTTGCTGAAACTAGACCTGACCAACAAAAGCAACCCCAGATCATAACACTGCTCCCAAAGGTTTGTACTGTAGGCACTAGGCATGATGTATGCACTCACCACCTTATCCACCTCTTTTCTTACTCTGATGTGCCCATCACTCTGGAACAGGGTAAAACTGAACTAATCAGACCATTTTCCAATCCTCTCTAGTCTTTTCTTTATGTTCCTTAGCAAACTTAAGCCTTTTTGTTCTGATCAGCCTCACAGAGAAGTGGTTTTCTTAAGGCTACATAGCTATTTAAGTCCAACCTCGAGTTCTCTTAACATTGCGGCTGTGGAACTGGACTTACCTTCACTATTAAACATAGCCATTAGCTCTACTGTGTTTTTTTTTTTTTGCAATTTGATTTCACTAAGCATTTAAGTGCTCTTCCATCATACTCACTGAGGATGTTTTTTTTCCAATCACATTTCATCCTCAAAGATGATGGTTAACTATTATCCTTCCAAGTTTTAGTAATGTGTTTGTCAGTACTTAATCCACTTTTATTAGTTTCAGCAATCTCCTTAGTTCTTTTCTTGATGCAGGACAATAGATTGTCGCCGCTGAAAGTAACATCATTGCCATGACCACGGGATATGTCTTCTAATATGGTCATTTTAGTAATGAGAAGCTACACACTGCGTTGTTTATGGTTTCAGATTTTTATTTGTAAAAAAGTTTGAAAACCATTTATCATTTTCCTTCCATTTTACAATTATGTGCCAATTTGTGTTGGTCTATCTAATTAAATACTACTAATATACATTAACATTTGTGGTGTAACATGAGAAAATTTAGAAAAGATCAAGGTGTATGAATATTTTTGCAAGGCACTATATAATGCTTACAGTGGTATAGTAGTGGCCTCCAGGGAACGGGTTTGATTCCCACCCCAGGTTTTGTGTGCATGGAGTTTGCATGTACTCCCTGTGCCTGGTGGGTTTCTTTCAGGTACTCTGGTTCACTCCCACAGTCAAAAGGCATGCACTGGTACTCCATCCAGGGATTACCCCGCCACATGCCCTAAGTCTCCTGTAATAGGATCCAGGACCCCCGTGACCCTGTACACACGATAAAGCAGTATGGACAATGTGAATAAGTGTATAATGCTACTACTTATTCTTCAGGTGGTGACTTTTTTGGCTGGGTAGTGTATTTACACTATATATCCACACTACACTAACACATACAAACGTGCTGTTACTATAGAAACAATAGTGTATTATAAACTGTGCATGGCTTAGCTAATTTTTTTATCAATAATGATTAATGACTGCATGATATGTTAATCTGACTGATCTTGAAATTTTCTTTTTACTTTAAAGGATAAAGCTGAATTTGATGAGCGAATGAGTCATTTTAAACACTTTTTAGAGACGAGAGGAGCAGCGTTAAGCCAAACTACAGAGTTCCTGCCATTTTACGCTCTGCCCTTTGTTCCCAATCCTGTAGCACATCCGTCCTTCAAGGAGATCTTTGAGGTGATCATCTGCATTGCTGCACTTCCTCACTTACACCTCAATCAACACGCTATATATGCACTTATAATGTCACAACACAATCTCCACATCAAATTTCAGGTTTTATTCACATTAGTCAAAAAGGCTGTGACCAACACTTTATGATCTTGTTTGGTCTCAGCTTCAATTACTTTCTACTGATGTAAGGAGTAGGTAGCTGAATCTCTACTAAATATTTAGTGCATTTGTAGGTTGCAAAAATAGTTTCTCCTCTGTTCTCGTATTTTATTTACACTGTATGAGCTTGGACGCTATTATACAATATGTTGTACAGTATGTAGTCAGTAAAGAGACAATTTAGCATTAAGCATCTGTGATTTCTGTGCCTAAGGTTACTTGATTGTAAAGGGCCCCTGTTGTGTTTCAACTGTGCAAAGTACAACAATATTACTAAAGATACAAAATTAGCAATGATCATACATTTGTAGAAGTTGTAATATGTTTTATAATTTTTGTTGTGTGTGTTTTTCTTTGATTTCAGGACTCCTGGACTTTAGATTTAAGAAAAAAGCTTGAACTGGTTTTGGTATCTACTCTGAAAGCGTTAGCTATACCAAGGCTACTCATATTATATGTATCCTTTCTGTTAAATTACTTATGATGTCATTCCACATGCCATGTTGGGAAATATTTAGTCGCATGTTCTTTTTACAGACTCAACACACTCTCAGTGTACATGCCATGTTTTTAGATAAAGCAGAAATTTTATATAGTTATTCATAAAATGTTGTGTAAATCATTGGCCTTTCCTTAAATGTATCTAAACAGAGAGAGAGCACAAACGACAACAGTGGTAATCTTCTATTTATTGTTCATAATAATTATATACCCAAATCTGTAGCTTTATGTAAAATATTATATCTGGAAGTTCATATCATCTGTAATGATTATTTTACAAACCTGTTAGAATCTTTGTGCAATGCAGTACTGTCATATGTTATATTATGTTCTGTTCTGTTATATTTTACACAATGTTACTGTAAAATGTATTCTTTCTTTGTAGATTATTTTTAAATGCATTTTGTGTAATTTCAGCTTTGAGTAACTCCCTGTTCTGCTTCATATGACTGCGGTGTGTGTGTGTATTTTCGCGCAGAGGACATGGAGCAACTAGCTGAAGCAAAGAAGCAGGCTTCTGCATACATGAAGAAGTTTCGTAAGATCCAGGCTGATTATGACAACCTCATCAGCGTGACGGCTGAACTGGTGGACTCACTTGAGGCTACTGTCAATGGCAAAATGGCAAGAAATATGTTTTTTATTTTCATTACTTTACATCTACCTCTTGCTTCTGCAGTTTTTACTTAGTAACAAATACAACAGTAGGTATTTAAAAGAGCTTCAAACGAGCCTAAATCGTAAATGCTTAAACCTCCATGAAGTACTTATGAATGTGGTAACAGCAGAAAACATCTCAAACGTGAAATAAGTCCAAAGTATCTAAATATTTTTTTTCTTTCATTTAAATCAGATAAATAAAAAATGTCTAAAAAAAAAATAAATTTTAACACTTGGTGTTATACAGTACAACTGTTAAACACAGACACACCATAATATTCTACCACAGTTTTTATAAAAAGATTTTCATAATTTCCAATCAGAATGAACTTGTATGTTGTTAACACCTACAAATGTCCCACAAACCTAATAATAAAAAAATCTGGAGCTTTAAATAATAATAATAATAATAATAATAATAATAATAATAATAATAATCCCACAAATGTAATAACATTTAAAGCTGGTGTTAAGTTTCCTGTACTTGCATACTGAAACTGATTGACTCATGAATCTAATGATGCAACAACACTATCCTGTCACAGTAACATATGCTCACAAATTAAAACCGATGAAACCCAGCCAAGGTTTATTAATACATTTAAAATGAATCCATTTACTTATTATGTATGTTTTTAAAAATTTTAATAGATATCCTCTGAGTATCTCCAGAGTGTGGGTGTGCGCCTCTTCAGTGGGCACATGAGCCAGAGTGTTGCTCAGAGCATCGATTTTACACGGCCTGGAACAGTGAGTCTCTCTCTCTTTCTCTTACACACACACACATATATTCTTGCTAAATGGGGAAAAAAATACATTTAAAATGGAAATCGCATTCTTTAACTCCATGACCAGGCGGCACATTGGTGTAGTGGTTCGTACTGTGGTGGGTCAATTTCCACCTGAGTGTGGAGTTTGCATGTTCTTCCCATGCTTGGGGGGTTTCCTCTGGGTACTCCAGTTTCCTCAATACACACTGCAGACAATTTGGGAACAACAATTAGGGATTGACTCATTTTGTATTTAATCAGGCTAATTGGCATTCCCAAATTGCATGTTTGTGTGTGCCCTGTGATGGATTGGCACCTTGTGCAGGGTGTGTCCAGCCTTGTGCTTAAAGTCTCCTGGGATAGACTTCAGGCCCCCCACAACCCTATACAGGATTAAAGGTATAGAAGATAAATGAATGAATGAATTAACTTTATGATGTTTAGACTTTGAGTTAATGCTCCTGTCAACCAAAAGATCAGCTTCATATATTGCAAAATATTACAACTCAAAATAAGTGTTATAAATACTTCAGAATTCAACATATTATTACTAACATATTTCATATGTGATTTTTTCTTTTGTTTTAGCCTTTGAGATACAGTATGGTTTGTTTCAAAAATAGTTACATAGGCACATTAATTCTTTTTTTTTTTTTTTTGTAATGCAGACCTACCAACCTTTACACATTTTGAGTAGGAGCTTTGTATTTCGTTTTCAATTCAATTTTATTTGTGTAGTACTTTTATTTTGTGTATGTCTATGAATTAAAATGATTAGATAGTATTTAATATCAGTGTACATTGCTATGAGTTCTCACTCGATAATGCACTGAAACAATCTTTTTCCCCAACAAACATACTAAATCAAATAACCAGTGGTTGACTAAGGTGATTATGGGCCCCTAGACACACACACACACACACACACACACACACACACACACAAACACTTTAAGAGAACATTTAGTATAAACAGCAGGGCAACAGCAAAAAGAGAGTTCACAGTGCATCTTCAATCCCGTTATCGGCTTTTAGCTTTCCAAACCAACAGGTGACACAACTGCAGTCCAGATCATCCTATAAGGCAAAATCAAGTAAATAATTTAAAAATATGAACAATAGCAATAATGTAAAAGCAGCACAGTATTCCCATATTCTTAACTTAGAAGATTTGCTTCTTTGATTTCTTGATAGAGAAGTCTTTGATGAGGCTAGTAAATCCAATCAGTTTCAATGGACATCAGAGATTCAGTCTGCTTGGCCCATTGTGGATCTCAGTTTAAAAAAGAACGCTCCCTGATAGCATTGGTTACAGGCAAAGTCATAATTATCCTAAGTGCTTTATCAACATATGTAAACACTGACTATGGTTTCCTTCCTCATATGAACAGCAATTGTAGCAGTGACCTTGCTGTCATCTTAGTTTTCTTCAATAAATGATCTGAATTGCCCAATTTCATTCTTGAAAGCTACCTCTAGATCATTGGTGTATCTCGTCTGTTGAACCGCTATTCTATTATTTTATTAACGACTCCTTTTTGACGATCATGGACGGAGTTGATTGGAATATTGTTCAACAATTGTTTGCTGATGTCTTTGTAGGAGTGATGTCTCCAATGCAGTGTCCAAATCTCCAAAGAGTTGGTCTACAATAGTGATGAATGACAATGTTTTTTGCCTCACTCTCATCCTCTTGTAGAATATCCAATCCCTGATTTAAGATTTAGACCATACTCATACTTTAAATACACACACACGCACACACACACACAGAGGACAAACAAAAGAGATACACAATGTAATGCCTAAGTCAGCTGGAAAGCTCCCGCTTAAGTTTAATATTTACCTAAATGTCCCTCCAAGCACACTAGTAACACTATTAACCACTAATGACCCTGACTTTTCACCCCAGTACCTGTACCCCCCTTAGTATGGGCTTGAGTTTCAATATAACTTCCTGTGGTGAGGATTGACTGTATGAGGAGAGAAAAAGAACAGGGAAGTGAGAGGAGATAAAAGGAAAGGAACGTGTTATTTAAAGCAGGAATTTGAATAAAAGGGAGATAAAATAATTGTCAGGATTTTTTTTTTTTAAAGAACAGCAAAAGGAACTGAAAATAAGAAAAATTAATTAAAAAGAAGGTAAGAGAAATGAAAAAAAAAAATCTAGTAAATTAAAGGAACTAAACTGAAAGGATAGAAATTAAAAGGGAAAAAGTGAAGAATGATTTAAATAAGGAGTTAAGTGAACAAATGAGATGAAATGAAGGTAGAGGAGATGAAACAACAAGAAAAAAAAATATTGGACAAAATGGGACAGGAGGAAAAATAACAGAGAACTGCTGTCAGAATGCTGATTAACCCAATTTCAGTGTATGGACTCACTGCATGGGCATGTTTGTTAAAGACATAATTCTGCATGCACCCCTAACTATATAAACACACAGTCTACTGACCTGCTACAGCTACACACATGCTCATGTTACGTTTTAATATTACATTAATTACCCAACATTCTGTCTGTGCGTCTTAGGCCTCGTCCATGTTACGTGCATCCATTGCAGCACAGTAAGTAAAAATCTTCAAACTTTTTATTTCTGGAAATAAGCAAATTGATTTACTAAAAAATTATGAAAATGTAAAACAATGAAACATGCAGAGTCATCTCATGTAATAATCACTAAAATATTTTGTACACTTTACTGTGGTATGAGAGTTATTGCAATGTTTTTCAGTGCAGTTTGCTTTTCTGTCTGTCAGCACTATGGTTGCGTGACTCCTCTGTCTCTGTTTATCATTAGGAGGAGTAAAGACGTCCCACTGCTGCCCTCACTGGACTATGAGAAACTGAAGAGGGATCTGATCAGTGGATCAGACCGATTGAAAGCTCTGCTGCTGCAGGCCCTACGCTGGGTATACACACACACACACACACACACACACACACACAGACACACACACACACACAGACACACACACACACACACAGACACGCATACACAGACACGCACGCACACACGCGCACACACACACACACACAAACACACAAACACACACACACACACACACACACACACACACACACGGTTCATATTCTGGCATTTAATTGTGTCATTGTAAGGCTATAAACTGTAGAACCATGAATTAGTGCACCATGTTGAATAGCAGGTTCTAATATTCTAACATTATAATATTATTATTATTATTATTATTATTATATATATATATTTTTTTTTTGGTTATTTGCTTGCACAGAAAGAAATCGATCTCTGAGCATTGTGACACACCTGAGTGGGACGCCTGTGAGCTTTGTGTTTTAATAGTAGGTGACGGTGCATTTGTGTGTTTTTGGTTTCAGAGGCTGACCCGCTCAATACAGGGTGAGCAGAGAGACACGGTTCTACAGGCATTCATCAGTAACGACTTGTTAAACTGCTACACCACTAAACAGGTAACAGAACAAACACCTCTTAACACTGAGTCCATTTACATTCACAACCCATACACCATCTTTACATTTCTGTACACACAACTATTCCTCTGTCTCTCTGTTTATGAAAACAAATGTATTTATTTATTTTCATGTACAGTATGTATGAAGTATTATGTATTATGTGTTATGTATTTCTGATTGGCCAACTGGTTTCTGTAATAGCTGTTCTGCTGTGAAAGTTGTCATGGCAAATTCTCTAGATCTCTAGGTGGGTGCTCAAGAGTTGCTTAAAAAGATTCCAAGCAAAAATGTGCACTTTGGGTTAAGAAAAGCTAAACCAAATTTTATCACAGCAACACCCACATGCTAACCCACAAGACATATCTAAAAATGCGAAAAAACACAAAAAGTTAGGCAAAAAATCTAAAACGGTCATAAAGTAGTTCACGACATTTTAATTCCCCCAAAATTTTATAATTTCCCTTATATACATAAACACAGTGTTGTTGTTCCTATTTTCTTTGTCTGATCCACAGTTTTTTTAGTAATGATTTATCAGATTTATTATCATTTATTTAGAATAAAGAATACTTTATTCTTCACTCTTCTTTTCTCAATCTCATAATTATTCACATGTGTTGTCTTCTCGAGCTAGGCCACATCTTTTTCTAAGGCATTTTTAATTTATTGGTTTTGATGGGTGATTTGGTAAGTTCTTCTTTTTGACCACGTTGTATGTGGCATTCCATCAGATCACTTCATGTCCCTGCAACTTAGCTTTTAACCCCTTTACCACAGTGTCTAAGTACTTTAGGCGTCTGTTTCCCGTTTTATTGGCCTGTGGTGTGTATGTCTTTTGAATTACTGGAGTATAACTAAGTCTACTAATCAATACTAATCAACTTGAACTGATTACGTGATCACTAGTTCTAATTTTAATGTCTTAATTATTATGTGCATAGTATATTGCATATTTAACTACTAGTGTTAGTACTTGTTGTTGACTGGTAAAGAGTTTGTAGAAATACAGTATATGAAACATAAAGATATTATTGAAAGAGCGAGTTCTGACCAATGTACAGGCAAAACCTTTCTTTTCTTTATATGGATTATGCCCCTAATCATATGCTTATGCTATTATACCTATTTTAATATCATGTGACTTCTACACACTGTATAGGGCAGCTCTTCACTCTCTCTCTCTATATATATATTATGGTATTCAAACTGATTGACTCTCCTATTTTTACAGCTCTGGCAGTTGGTCCTACTTATTTCTAACAACAGCCTTAATTATTTCTACTGATCCTGATAGCTGTATCTGCCTTAATCCTACCTCACCTGCTTTTTAGAAATCTGTGGTTTACCTCATCAAATCGAAGAATGAGACAGTGAGGCAGTACACAGGTCGCCTCCTTAACACCTTTGCCTCTCTGTCTGAGGGTAAGTATGAGAGAGGAGGAGCCAGCTGGATTATTTAATTCTGACTTTCTGGGTAATAAAGTAATACTCGAGCAGGTTAGTTAAACATATACAGTATCAGTTAAAAGTTTGGACACATCTTCTAATTCAATAGTCATTCCTGATTCATTTCTATCATCAAACAAATTTTAATCTTACACAAAGATAACCTGAGTAAATGCAAAATGCAGTTTTTAAGTGATAATTTCATGTACTATGGGGGAAAAAATCTGTCCATACCTGCCCGGTCTAATGTAAAAGTAATTTCTCCTAAACCTAAAGTGTGCTTAAACTTAAAGTCATGAACTGATGATGGCTGGACATTCTCCTTCAGGATTTTCTAGTACAGCACAGAATTCATGGTTCTATCAATTACGGTAAGTCGTCCATGCCTTGAAGCTGTAAAGCAGTCCCAGACCATTACACTACCACCACCATGTTTGACTGTTGGTATAATGTTTTTTTCTATGAAATTACAGTATGTGTTAGTTTTATGCCAGCACAGTAATCGGACACACACCTTCCAAAAAGTTAATCTTTTATCTCATCAGTCCACAGAATATCTTTTAGAGTGTTTCACTTTGTCTGACAGCTTCTATTTAAGTGATTTCTTGATAAAACAGGTCTGGCAGTATTCAGGCCTGGGTGTGGCAAGTGAAATGTAACTCTGTGGCTAATCACAGTTCATTGATGATTTAACAAGGGGAGGCAATTACTTTCCCTTCTATCTATCTATCTATCTATCTATCTATCTATCTATCTATCTATCTATCTATCTATCTATCTATCTATGTGTAATATTAACATTTGTTAGATGATCGAAAATCAACAACATCATGACACTGTATTTCATAGTTTTGACATTTCCAGTATTGTTCTAGAATGTAAATGAATATGAGGTTGACGCGGTGATACTAAACGCACATCTCCTCGGGTTAATGTTCCAGATAACAGAGTTTTAAGATTACCTTTGTTTTCTTTGTTATTGCATACTCATCAAAAAAAAAAACTCATCATTTATTAACTGACTCACTGCTCAAAGTGCATTATGGTAGTACACACCACAAATACCGACTGAATGAGAACCAATTAGCACAAATTTCAACATGCTTTAATTTTTTTTTTCTTTCAGTTTTTGACCTCTTGAGAAAAGTTTGACAAGACTGTAGTTAGGCAACTGGAAAATATGAATGCAAGCATAAACTAGCAAATGACAGGTTAATGATGTAGCTAGCTAGCATTTAGCTGTTATGTTTCAGTTAATTAAGATGTTTAATCATACATAAAGATAAATAGTGTAGTAGACCATGTATAGTATAGTGCATGTGGAATGTTCTTTTCGGAATGCCGCCATTTAACACAAATGAACAACGTATGAAATGTTTTTCCCCCTCTCCAGGTCGTGTGTATCTGTCTCAGTCTTCCTCTCTGTTGAAGCTATTAGTTGAATGTTTACGATTGGAGGAGAAGGATTCTGTAACCAGTAAGAAAGTGTTGGGGGCACTGCAGAAACTCAGCGTCAGGTAACACAACACATGCACTTCCACTTGTTCTCATTATTAGCTTACAGTGCGATTTCCATGAGGACAGAGTCTCATAGCAAAAGATAGTAAAAGATGTTCTCAATTACATTACAGAAGCTATAAGCACTCTTCACATTTTCTAAGGGTCGGTATGACAAAATAATGTAGCATGATGGACAATGGAAAGCTTTACCTCTGATTATTACTAAATGCTGACACTGGCTTCCTGGCTGACTCCTTCCATAAATGTTAAATAAGCATCACGCTTCACCACATCAATGAATTTTTACATCTGTTCATGTAGAACATCCACAGTATAGATTTCCATGAATTAGCAGTTTTTATAAAGTATAACTCATCAAAATAAGTGCAAATTAATGACCTCTATCTGATCTAATGTAAGGGCTGCTGTTATAGAAAATCAATTAACCTTCGGAACAATCCTAATACAGCTCTATTACACATTTTATATGTTAAGAACTTTCTATTTTCTATCAGTGACATATGACAATTAGGCACTGCTTCTATAGTGTAAACGATAATTTATTTTGTGAACATTTGAAAATTATGAAATGTCATTTTTTAATAAATTGAAATTGTACTTTATTGGTACACTGGAATGAAGCACTTCATATGTGCTATTAACTGTAACAGAATAGAATTATTGTATTAGTAACTTCACTTCTTTTCAAGCCCATCACTCAGAATGTCAGTGTCTCATACACAAAGTACTTGCATGTTATCGCAGTTATCTATAATTCTGTATCTAGTGTGTGTGTGTGTGTGTGTGTGTGTGCGTGTGCGTTTTAGCAGACGGGTCCATCAGTCGGCTCTGATCAGATTGGGTCTGATTGCGTGGTTGGTTGATGAACTGCAGGACTCCGACTCTCTATCTGATTACACGGTGGAGTGCTCTGTAACTCTGCTGATGACACTTTGTCTGCGCACTCAGGGTAAACACTCATTACATACACTCATTACATTTCACCACACTAATGAGTTCGACATAGAGATTTAACACTTCTGTCATGGTCAACAGTTTATGTGCTGCTCTTCATTAACTTCACACCTTTCTGGAATTTTACCAGAGGGATAAACAGCTGTTTTTCAATAAGATGTTCTCTCAGGTGGCGATGGAGGTGGAGAGCACATCATTCTTCACAGTATTCAGTTTAGTTGAGCTGCTATGACTCAAAAATTCAGAAAAATCTGATTAATTCATTTTTATCCTCCTTATACCATTCATTCCGCACTCATGTCATGTGACTGGGGCAGATTCAGCATAGAAGAGACCATGCACATCAGGATAGAAATTATGCAATTCAGAAGATGAAGTGAAGCTGAACTATGCTTCTACAAATAAATAAATTTCTCCACAGCAGAATAAAATCATCAGCCTTTCCTTAAATGTGTCACCCATCTGTTAATAAAATGATAATAAATAATCATTCAGACTTATTTAGTTACCAGTGTTGGTTGTACTTTGTAATGTGTTAGAGTATTTGGATTACTTTTTTGATGTAACAAGTAATCTAACCCTTAGGTTCGCCATATAAGTACTCAGTTATGTAGTTATATTTTCAAAAATGTAATCCAGATAGCAGTGATTCCTTTAGTGTGTGTGTGTGTGTGTGTGTGTGTGTGTGTGCGTGTGTGAATTTGAAAGTCATCTTACAAGCCCCGCGCCCACCCCAATAACCCCCCCCCCCCCCCCCCCCCCCCCCGCCCCCCCGCCCCTGTTATTCCTACTGTTAGTAGTTAACAGATTATGGGCCAAACTTCGCTGAGTGATGATGGTAGATTATCTAATTAATATTATTAATATGTTTACCAATATTTTATACAGATGTGTGAAGAGGAGAATGTCTATTACCGTCGCGCTCACCGCGGTGACAAAACGACAGCGGCCAAAATAAATCAGTTGCATTTCAAGGCAATTCGTGAAATGACCGCCAGGTGGCGCAAAGTGACATTTTTCATCATCTTGGTTTTTTAAAAATAATTAAGTCGTAAAAAAGTCAAAACAATATGCTGCATCAAAGAAATACTACAGTAATGGTAATTTCCACATCTGTATATTTTATACAACAAGCATGAAAAATATTAATCAGAGCTATTGATATTTGCTGTACAATAATGTAATGAGTAAATAAAAAACATTGAAGTTGAACATTAAAACAAGTGCACTACACTGTAAACCCTAATGCTCAAAGTAATTAAACACATTGAGTACTGTTAACCCAAATAATTGAATGAATAATAATTTTGAGTGCGTAAGTCACAATAACTTAAGTAAAACCTCCACCAATGGAACCTATAGATCTCTTGTGGCGCAGTGGTTATGTGTCTCGCCTGCCATGTGGAAAACTCCCGGTTTGATTCCCGTATTGGACATTTTGCAATATTTTTTTTATTTGTTTAACAAACTCAAAAATTGATAGTTCTGTTTACTTAAAATTGGAAATATCATTAATTTAAAAAAATATATATGTAACTGATTACCTCAAATATTTGGCATTTTGCCAACTTAATCGGGTTTACAGTGTAGGGTTTTGGGTCATCTTAAATGTTGTGTTCTTTAAATTTGTAGTAGATAATACAGAAATAAAGTAAATTAAATGACTATAAAATTAAAGCATTGTTAGGACGTGCTACTGCGTAAGCAGATGTCGTTGTCATTCAGCCCCGCTTGTGTTTTTGCGGTAGTATTGGAATGAAATGCAGTACGATGTTATGATCATAATTTTCTTTAATAAATAATGACCCCCGTTGCGCAGTACCACCGCTGGCAAAACCTTATAAAATATAATCACAGTACTAAAATTATAGTAATACATATAGCCGTTTCTTATATCAAATTTAAGCAAAGTAAATGTATACTTTTCACGGCGTGCGCCTGTGATGGGCGTGCGCTCAAATCAATATCGCTCCTCACTCACTCCGAAGCTCACTAGGTAGGCGGCCCCGCTTCTTCGCATACCTGCAGTGTGCACCTAGGCCGCCTACCTAGTGAGCTTCGGAGTGAGTGAGGAGCGATATTGATTTGGGCGCAACTGGGCACAACTGATGAGCTATCAGCGCTAATGATCCCAAGCTTCTCTCCACGCTATCAAACACAGCGGGGAGTGTTTCTCTAAAATGCTGTGTTGTTTTTGTAAACACATTGTTGAGTTGTTTATGCTGGGTCAAAATTCTGGGTTATTTCGGGTACTTTAAACACATTGTTGGGTTGCTCATGTTGCGTCAAATGAGATGTAGTGAGTCATTTACAACACCTGGTTGGGTTATTTTGACCCAACAATTGGTTTATTCTTTATTATCTGTTTCCTCCAAACGGCAGCCTGCAAAATGTTCGAAATATAATTGTTATTGTGTTGTCACGGCGTGCGCCTGTGATTGGCGTGCGCCCAAATCAATATCGCTCCTCGCTCACTAGCTAGGCGGCCTCTCAGGCTAGTGCGCCCAAATCAATATCGCTCCTCGCTCACTAACTAGGCGGCCTCTCCTTCTGCACCTAGCCTGCCTACCTAGTGAGCTTCGGAATGAGTGAGGAGCGATATTGATTTGGGAAAAGTATACAATTACTTTGCTTAAATTTAATGCAAATAAGAAACGGCTATATGTATTACTATAATTTTAGTACTGTGATTGTATTTTCTAAGGTTTTCCCAGCGGTGGTACAGCGCAACGGGGGTCATTAACATCGTACTGCATTTCATTCCCATACTACCGCAAAAACACAAGCGGGGCTGAATGACAACGACATCTGCTTCCACAGTAGCACGTCCTGACAATGTTTTAATTTTATAGTAATTTAGTTTAATTTATTTCGGTATTATCCACTACAAATTTAAAGAGCACAACATTTAAGATGACCCAAAACCCTACACTGTAAACCCGATTAAGTTGGCAAAACGCTAAATATTTGAGGTAATCAGTTAAATTTTTTTTTAATTAATGATAGTTCTGTTTATTTAAAATTGGAAACATAAATTTTTTAGTTTGTTGAACAAATAAAAAAAAAAATATTGCAGCCCATCCTGCGCGGGAATCAAACTGGGGGTCTTCCGCATGGAAGGCAAGACACTTAACCACTGCACCACGAGAGCTTTATAGAGATTATACTGGTGGAAGTTTTACTTAAATTATTGTTACTTACGTACTCAATTATTTAGGTAAACAGTACTCAAACAAATAATTGTACTCAAACAATTATTTAGGTAAACAGTACTCAATGTGTTTAATTACTTTGAGCATTAGGGTTTACAGTGTACATGCGTAGGCTTTCTAATTACACATGATAAAATCTAAAGACTCACTGTGTTAACATTTACTTTGCTTAAATTCGATACTAATAAAATTTAATTCTACATTTGTACTGTAATTTTAGTATTGTTATTATGAATTCGTTTAAGTACAATGTTACACTTGATTTTATCCGCTACTACGTGCAGCTCTAAAGGAGCTGCGGCTCATTAATCCTTGAGAGAATGAAATAAGGTCTGACGCGTCGGTCTATAGTTATATAGCGCCACTCAGTGGTCAAAGCCAGCAACTGCATACCGTCGCCGTGAGGTGTGACGGCAAAACTAGAAAACTGGTCTTCACACATCTGTAATTATATAATTGATTATAAAGGTATTGACTAAAACAACATGCATGAGGAATCACAAAGGAGATTTCATTTTCTGCAATGGAAAAGTACTCTGACTAGTTAAATTTATCAGAAGGTAATGCAGTAATGTAACTGATTCCTTTTTAATGACAGTAATTTTGTAATGTAATTAGTTACTTAAAAAATAATGTCCTCCAACAGTGTCTGTTACAGGCGGCTATGAAGAAAACATAAACACATAAACATGTCGATTATTTTCCAGGAAAAAGGAAATGTGCAGAAAAAGCCAAACCTGTACTGAAGGTTCTGACTGATTTGTTAGGACACGAAAACCATGAGGTATGTTAAGGAACTTAGTCTTTATTTGTCCAGCAACCTAAAGTAAAGTGACAGCTTGCTCATACCTGTCATATATGACAGTACTGTCGCTAGCATGTTTGTGAACCATTCTGACAAAACATATAAACCTGACCAGTTAATCTCCTATCTCCTATTTGTTTCTTTGTTTGCAACTGTTAAAAGTACATTTTATCCTTAATAATATTTTCGTATTTAGGTACGCACATTTTCAAAAGGCTCTCCTTATTGCATGTATTTTTCGCTAACCACCCATCTTTATGGCTTCTCTGTAGTAATACTATCTATTTATATATTCTATCTATTTAAGCAGTATAAAAGCAATGAAAATCACAGTCAGAATCATGTGAGTGAATGGCGCAAGAGTAATTCAGAGCGTTCTACTGTAATTAAACAAAACTGGGAAAGGTTATGCACATAGAATTATGAATGAACAAAACTAACAAAACTACAATTTAGAAATAGTTTAGATGTTTAGATGTGTGTGTGTGTGCATTATATAGTCAGGTCCTTAAATATTTGAACATGAAATTGACAAAGTATTATTATTTTATATTTTGTTTGGAAACAGTAAAGGCATAAGTTGTGGCTAAGTAACGGTTTGGTATATTCTTTAAAAGAATATACTGTTGAGCCCAGGAAGACCAAAAGGATCAGAAGATTGGCCCAATCATGAACATCCTTCAGGATGTAGGGGCTTCAGTGTTGAAGTTAACAACTTAGTTAAGGCTTTAACGCTGTAAATATACATTACGAAGATGTAACCATTTGCAAACCTCAGAAAACTTATATACACTAAAGTTTTTTTCACACCAGTCTCACTTATCCATATCTTTATGGACCTTGATTTATGCACTGGTGCACAGTCGTGTTGGAACTGGTGTGGAAGGAAAGGAACTCTTTCTTGGGAAAGGAACTCTTAATACGTTACCATACCAAGACATTTTGGACAATTTTCTGCTCTCAACTTTGTGGGGACAGCAAGGTGACTGGCCAGCACAGAGTCCTGACCTCAAGCCGATAGAACACATTTGGAATGAATTAGAGCGAAGACTCCGAGGCAGGCCTTCTCGTCCAACATCAGTGTCTGACATCACAACTGTGCTTCTGGAAGAATGGTGAAAAATTCCTATAAACACCTTGTGGTGTTCTGTATTAACTGCTCAGATTTAACAGAATGCTGCTAAACTCATTGGACAGAGTTGTATAGTGGAGATGAACAATAACCCATAAAGGTTCAAGATTCAAGAATTGTATTTGTCACCTACATGATTGTATGAGTACAACAATAGTGAAATGCAATTGCAACAAACCCCAGACTGTGCAGATTTTTAAGGAATTAAACAACTAATAATAATAAAATAAAAAATAAGAAGAATAAGAAGACTATGATATAGATAAAGAAAATAGGTAAAGCAAAGAAGTGAAATGTTTTTCAGTGTGTGTGTGTGTGTGTGTGTGTGTGTGTGTGTGTGTGTGTGTGTGCGCGCAGATCCAGTCCTATGTTAACAGGGCTCTTTTTAGCATCCTGAGTGTTCCAGCATTAAAACAAGAGGCCAAAGAAATGGTAAGTGTTCAACATGCAGACACAGACACACACTTATGCTCCATACAACTAGAACAGGGTAAACATGCATGAACATACATTGTGTTTCTTCTTCTTCTTCTTCTTCTTCTTCTTATTATTATTATTATTATTATTACATGAAGTCCATTACTATTCAGACTGAAAGCTCAATCTTTGTGCTCTAACAACGTTCATGTAAATACATCAAACTGAACAGAGTTAACCAATCAAGACCTTTCGAGCCTGAATATGTTAATAAAAAATGATGTGGTATTAAAGTTAATGTCATTTTAATAATCTGTTAAATAGTAGAATAACAGCTATATAAACATTTGTGTGTGATTACTTTTTTCATATAAATAAACAGCTTATGTCAATGATTTTCAACAGATCTGTATGATAACGGATGTAGCAGTTTATCCTCAGTGAAATGTAGTATTTAATTAGAAATCTAGCAGCAATCTTGCCTGTTAACTGTGATGCTTATTTTACTCCTCAAACAGCAAATATTGCATTTCTGGATGTTTGTTAATGTTTGCTATGTTTGTAAGTAGGTATTCATCGCTAAAGCGGTATCTATATCTGTGAAGGTGTTATATCTGTTATACCGATGGATAACAAATGTTTCTGTGTTCCTGAATATTGAGCAAATCTAAAATGCTTAGTAACTTCACAGTGCTCACAAACTGTCTAATATTCACATATTCATTAAGGTTCTGTTAAGATAAGTCATTAAAAAGCACAAAAAGACATGATCTGATCATACTCGTTGGACTCTCACAATTTTGGTTGTTATAGTAAGTGATGCTTATTTTCACTCTACATGTGTGTAGATCTTTGGATCAGATACTGTATAATACAAAGTTTTGTAGGAATATGCAGTCAGAATTCGTTTATAGAGATTGGTGAACTTCTTTGCATGTTCTCACAGTCAGCGAGAGTGAAACTGCAGGGAATTATGTGTTCTAAAACGTTCCTGTAATCACATTTCTGAATATAACTTCCTAATTTAAGTTACACATTCTGAAGTTACCATAAGTAGGAATTAAGTGCATGACTAATTCAGCACTAAAATACACACATGTATCGTCATGTTTAAGAGAGCAATCCACAAGAAAGGCCTGCTTCTGTGTTCCTCATGACTTCAAAATATTTTCAGTTTATAAATAACGCAGCGTTGATGTTCCTCCGTATTCTCCCAAAGTTTGATTAGTGGTCAGTGCTCGGTATAATTTTAGTCATGAGGAATTACTATGTTAACATCATCTAAAGGAAATGTTAATACAGGGTTTATGTGCAGGTCTTGAAAGTCCCAATAAAGAATAACATTTTTCCTTCAAAAAATTATGGAGATTATGGAGCAGTCAATTAATGTTAAAATACCTTGAATATAAAGTGGTATGATTTATCTGTTATTTCCTGTTATAAGAGTAAAATAAGCCAAACCTATTTTTATTATATCTATATTTATAGATTATTTCTTTTAATTATTATTATTATTATTATTATTATTATTATTAATTGCCATGTTTTCTGTGAAGGAAATATCTTTAGATGTCTCATTTTACTCCTTAAAATGTTGTTCAGTTTATCACTGCCTTTTGTCTACTTTTCTTAATAATAACTTGTGATGTTTTATAATATATATAGAAATCATTAATTTGAACTTTAAATAAAAGGACATTATTATGTACAGTAAGATCTTTATTCCTTGAAGAGTGTGTGAGCAAAAGTGTGAAGCAGTTTATTGCCTGTATTTCAGAGTTTGGAGGAAATCCTGCGCTGTTACATGAAAGAGGAAAATCCTGAACTGAACAGAGCTTTGGAGTTCATCATTAAACATCTCAACTCAGGTATAAGCAGTTCTTTGAAGCGATACACCTGTAGAGTGTGTAAAAATCTCAATTAGTTAGCTCACTCGCCTTTCCGGTATTCAGAGATATGAGTCATGGCGGTACTGACAGGTTTCCAAATACATATGGCCATTTAGTGTATATTTAATCCATAAATTTCAGTTATTGCTTTTTAGATTAGACTATTTAATTTCAAGTGACGTAAAGTAGCGTTACAGCCATGCTATTTGTCATAACTAAATACTAACCATAACCTTGTTACTAATTCATAGTTATTTCCTGCATGTGATATATATATATATATATATATATATATATATATATATATATATATATATATATTTTTTTTTTTTTTTTTTTTTTTTTAAGTAAATTAGCTGACAATTTTATAATTCTGTAAATTAAGCAATTTCTATAGCTCAACAACCGTACACAGTATAGTATACCAGAGAGCACACATGCAGTTTAAAGACAAACAGTAGTTAAGTCAAGTACTGATTTTATTTTTGTTTCTGCTTAAAATGTAACATTATTTAATAAGGAATATATATTTCTGGAGTATAGGGTGGGCCATTTATATGGATACACCTTAATAAAATGGGAATGGTTGGTGATATTAACGTCCTGTTTGTGGCACATTAGTATATGTGAGGGGGCAAACTTTTCAAGATGGGTGGTGACCATGGTGGCCATTTGGAAGTCGGCCATCTTGGATCCAACTTTTGTTTTTTCAATAGGAAGAGGGTCATGTGACACATCAAACTTATTGGGAATTTCACAAGAAAAACAATTGTGTGCTTGGTTTTAACGTAACTTTATTCTTTCATGAGTTATTTAAAAGTGACATGTCGAAGAGGTTAACACATGATGAGCGGATCGAAATTGTGTTGATATCTGGTGAATGCAGTAATTGCAGCAGATTTCAATGCAAGACACCCTACGAGACCACCCATCTCCCATGCTACAGTTAGCAAACTGCTTGCTAAGTTTCGTGAAACTGGTTCAGTGTTGGATTTGCCAAAATGTGGACGCATGAAAACTGTCACTAATGAACAAACATCAGTGGCTGTCCTAGCTTCATTCAGCAAGAGCCCACAGCGTAGCACTCGCCGCATGTCACTGGAGAGTGGCATTAGTCGAACATCCCTTCGGCGGATATTAGCTACTCACAAATGGCACCCTTACAAACTCCAGCTACTTCAGCATCTCAACGAGGATGACCCAGATCGGCGCACACAATTTGCAGAATGGGCAAAACAAAAATTGGAACAGGACTCTCAGTTCACGCAGAAGATTTTGTTCAGTGATGAGGCAAACTTTTATGTGAATGGTGAAGTTAACAAACAAAACCACCGCTATAGGTCTGACACTAACCCACATTGGATAGATCCCTCCAAGACTGTTGGAACAAAAAAAGTGATGGTATGGTGTGGTATATGGGGTACAAAGATAGTGGGGCCATTCTTCATCAATGGAAACCTCAAGGCCACTGGATACTTGAAATTGCTACATGATAATGTGTTTCCCTCTTTATGCACTGAAGCTGGCAAGTTCCCTGAGATTTTCCAGCAAGATGGTGCACCACCACATTATGGGTGTCAGGTCCGAGCATTCCTAGATGAACAGTTTCCTGAAAAGTGGATTGGTCGTCGTGGGCCAGTTGAATGGCCCCCAAGGTCTCCCGATCTGACCCCCTTAGACTTTTATCTTTGGGGTCATCTGAAGGCAATTGTCTATGGTGTGAAGATACGATATGTGCAGCACCTGAAACTACGGATACTGGAAGCCTGTGCTGGCATTTCTCCTGCGGTGTTGCTATCAGTGTGTGAAGAGTGGGAGAAGAGGGTTGCATTGACAATCCATCACAATGGGCAGCACATTGAACACATTTTATAAGTGGTCAGAAACTTGTAAATAACTCTTGAAAGAATAAAGTTACGTTAAAACCAAGCACATAATTGTTTTTCTTGTGAAATTCCCAATAAGTTTGATGTGTCACATGACCCTCTTCCTATTGAAAAAACAAAAGTTGGATCCAAGATGGCCGACTTACAAATGGCCACCATGGTCACCACCCATCTTGAAAAGTTTGCCCCCCTCACATATACTAATGTGCCACAAACAGGACGTTAATATCACCAACCATTCCCATTTTATTAAGGTGTATCCATATAAATGGCCCACCCTGTATAGTAGAGTCTCGTTTTAGACAAGCATTTTGGGAGCCCCTTGATATTAGGTAAAGAATGGAAATTTTTAGTTGAACATAGGCATTTCTACTGGTTTCAGTTTTTGCATCTACATGAAATAATAAGAGAATGGAATATGTTGCATATGTTGCATAAGTTTTCATTTATAATACTTTCTCAGATCTTAATTGTGTTTGTACACTGCTCTTTGGTATAATTACAAATAAATAAATAAAACTACACAATAAATAGAACACTAAATGGTAGATGCCAATAACACACACACACCTGTGATCAGTCATCGGTATCGGCCGTTTCTGATTTCTGTGATCTGGGATTGGAGATCGACCCCCAAAAACCCTAATTGTTGAACTGCTACTTCTGTTACTGAGCATTTGCTCTCATCTGGAATCTTAAATTAATTCACGTTGTATTCTCTCTGCTTGTTTTGATCAGAGGAGACGCCCAAAGCCGATCTGGAGTCAGGGGATGAAGAGGAAGATGAAGATGAGGTGCATGTAATGTAATATGTATATACAGTATGTAATATATAAACTTTTTTTTATCAGGAATGGACTGGTAGTATTTATGTATGTAGGTACAGTATGAATACATTCAGAACGCTTTATGAGTTAAATAAGCTTAAATTAACATATAAAGAGAACCACACTCAATTCTGCAGTTTTTCCTAATTGATTTTGTGTTGTTGCTGGCATTTCTTTGCTCATTAAGACATGTCTTGTGGGCCATTGTCATGTTTAAAGACCCAATCAGTTTTATGCATTTTGTCAGAAACCTGATTTTTGGGATCTATTTTGATCTAAAGAAGGGCATTTTTGTGGAACTTCTGTTCATGGAGGCATCGTCTCACTGTTGAAACTCACCGACATTGACTAGTAACTGACTGTAGACCTCAGAAACACAACTTGGTCATACTTTTTAATACAAGTTATTAATAAAAAAAATAAGCTAAAAATGACAGCCAAATGTAAATGTAATAACATGTCTTTTCTGGGAAGTCTTTCCACTATCTTTTGAAATATGACTGTGAGGATTTATCTGCCCAAAGGAGGGTTGAGATCAGAGCTCTGTGCAGGCTCTTGAGTTCTTCCCCTTTACAGATGTGGTCAGTAAGAATTCATGTTTTTTCCGCATCTCGTGGGGTGCCACTGAATCCTGCAAGCACCATTTTAGAATTTAAATAAATGTCTTGTGCTTCACAGAATATCCGTCAGATGGCCATGGAAGTACTTTATCCAAAAGCCAGACCAAATTACTCCTTCAATGCTTCCAAATCGGGTTGTTAAATATGCTTTCACTGTAGATAAGTTACATTGTAAAAGTATCTGATGAATTACAAACTGCATGTAATGTTTTAAAATATGAATAAAACAGTATGACAGTATTAGACACAAATATATTGTATGTTAGTATGGACATAAAAAAACTTTTTACACATGAGTGCACAATTGTAAAGCCAACACAACTATTAATTTATTGTGTATATTTAATTTCATTCAGTTGTTAAGTTATACATGCCTACCGGCTCACTGTTATTTTCTGTTAAAATTTAAAGATGCCAGCACGTGCATGCAACAAGACGAAGTACAACAAAGAATTGTGTATAATAATTCAGCCTAAAACAATATTGTTTTCAATGCTGAAGCAAAGATGAATTTTATTTTGTTTTACAATAGATCTTTCATGATGAATGTGGGAAAAAATAATAATAAATTAGCTAATTTGTGTGTGTGTGTGACAGGAGGACATGATGGAGCCAGATCTGGACAAAGAGGAAGATCTCCAACCCCAGCCCAAAGAGCTTTCAGGAGAACATTTGCTGACTACAGAGTATCTTGGAGTACGTCCTCCTCATCTACTTACACAATTTTTATATATTGTATACAAAATTCAAATTGAATTAAAAGAAGATTTTCTGTGTCTCCCTGAACAACTCAGCAACTCTCAGTTTTCTGTTTAGATGGCTTTTGTAACGTGATCGCTGTGATGTATTCTCGTGTCTGTGATGGCCTGGACTGAACTGATTCACCAATGCAATGTGGGTGTGTAAGTGTATTGAACTACTAAAAATCTACTCATGTGCAGCTAAAAAAAAAAAAATTATATATATATATATAAATATATATATTGAAATATGGTTACTGAAATAATATTATTCTTTTAATATAAAATAGATTTAACATTAAAGATGCTTGATGAAGGGGTAAAGTAATCCTTGATTGTTTCATGAATTACAACCAGCCATTTAAAAATCAGCCATTTCCCAATTTTGTTAGTGTTAAAAATTATAGCCCATAATCATTAAGGTTATTATTCCTATAAATACTGTACTTTTAAGCAGAATCTAATGGCAATTTGAATGAACTGTGCAAAGGTTTTAGGCAGGTGCGAATAAATGCAAATTTCTATTAAATATTTATTTTTAATGAATTTACAATCTGTTAAATCTAATTAATATTTGGTGTGACTACCCTTTGTTTGCTGAAGAGCTGGTGAGCAGTACAATAATGGGTGTCTGGCATGAGTGGCATATGAGCGGCTGTGCAAGCTTGGACCTCTGGATTCGCTGCTAAATGCCTTGTGTTAAGGTGATAAGCCTTGAAGTAGTCATGGTCCTAAAATTACCTACTGTACTGCTGAAATTCCTTAATGCAAGAAATTGCAGAGAATGATGTGTGTATCCACATATCGATTTCAGCTAGGTGTCTGATAAATGTAAATGTTCAATTTATGAAGCCAAGCAGAGTCTTCTTGTCTACTTCATGTTGCAAAGCCACAGAGGCCGGAAATTCTTTCACTGACACGCTAAGTCAGACGGCATCACGGGATGGGATTCATCAGATTTATTTTTAACACATTATTTTTCTGCCTACTTAATCAAAATGAATGTTACTTTGACAGTCCTATCAAGAACATATTGAGATTTCTAAACAATCATAGCACTAGACATCAATCAATTTTGAAAGATGTCCCATTTACTCAAACAATAGAGTTACATGTGACAGGGCTAAACCTTTTAAACGTGTAAATATTATGTAAATTAAATTACTGTTTAAACAGGAAATAGTTCTTCACATTTGCATTGAGCAACAACAGAAACTCATTTATGCTTTGATAAATTTGCAGAAAAGTTAAGTGCCTGTAGAGGGCATCTGAGTTGGTATATGGAGAGTTCTGAAATATGAATCAAAATACAAAAGATATGTCTAAAAACATATTTCGTATATCTAAAAAGCTGTTTACAAAAATATATTAAAAACAAAAATCAGAGTATAAACAATACGCACAGCATCTCATATTTTGACAAGCGCTAACGATATTGATTAATATTGTTATATAATTTTGTTAAAGGTCCAATAAACTTCTAAATAAATAAATAAATAAATAAATATTTTCCTACATATCTTTCTAGCCTGAGTTATAATGTGATTTTAATACGAGTCATCAATAGTCAATGAGTCATTGTACTCTGAATGGAGAATGAAATCTGGTGCTACAGTCTCACTTCTTTCTGACTCCTCCCACAGTGATGTCACCAGCAGCCCTGCCGGGGTTCTGCCGAAACTTTGACCATTTTTCCTACCAAAAACCACAACAGACAGCAAACCAAACAGCACTTCACACACATCACACAGTAAGACAACTCACACAACACAAAATAAACATCACACAGCAAGACAACTCACACAACACACTGTTTGAAGGCGTGAGGCTAATGCTGCTAACAAGCAGTGGAAATGCAGAGTCTCCAGTTTAGCATGATGAGGGTGAGCTACGTGTTTATATCTGAGTTTTTTGCCATGCCAATTTATTTTAAAAAATAAAAAAATAAAAAAAGGTTTACAAACTAAGAATGTCATATTATGCTAATCTGGTGGTAATTTTTTTTCTTCCTAATAGTATATCTGTAGCCATAAATTGGAACAGGCAACTTGAGTGGAGAAGCAAAGGCAGGTGTTTTAAACATTACACCTGAGGAATTGTTTAAACATGATTAGCTTGTTTCCTAGTCATTTTTAAACAATGCCTCAGGTGTTGCCAGGAGCAGCCGAATGACCAACAACAACAGTGTGTTTCCTAGTGTGTTCTGTCCTAGGATTTATTTTTGTTGAGGCTAAAATTGGCTTTACATTACTTTGTAAAAAACAAAACAAAAAGTGACTTCATCTGAACGTGGGGCTAATCATTTATAAAGTTTGTGTAAGCACCACCCCCCACCTCCGAGTACATTACAGCAAAGTGTGTGATACAGCACATTACAGCAAAGTTTAAAGTTAGACTCCCCCCTAAACACATGAATTATGTTCACAATAAAATATTTAATACATATTTAGTGTTTCTGGTGCTAAGTTTTTTGGCCAGTTTTATATTGTTGCATTGCCAGTATACAATTATAATTATGACTAATAAAAGTTACCATATAGAGATTGTGAAGGTTAGAGGTCAAAGTCTATCAGGTTTTGGCTGAATGTATTTTTTATTTATTTATAAATGTTTATTAATATTTAGAATTATTTATTATTATTTAAAGGCATGGTGGCTTAGTGGTTAGCTGTTGCCTTGCACCCCCAGGGTGCGGGTTTGATTGCTGGCTATGTTCGATTCCCTCAAACTGGAGTTTGCATGTACTCTCCATGCTTGGTGGGTTTCCTCTGGGTACACCGGTTTCTTAGCCTAAAACATGCAGTTTAGGCTAATTGCTTAATTACTTGACTTGACTTGACTTAATTGCTCATAGTGTGTAAATTAGTGTGTGGGTATTTGTGTGTGCCCCATGTATTGGCATCCTGTCCAGGGTGTACCCCGCCTTATGCGCTAAGTCTCCTGGATAGGCTCCAGGCTCCCTGCTACCCTGTATACAGGAATATGCAGTATATACGATGACTGACTAAATGAGTGAGTGATAGTTTTCTTATTGTGAAATGAATTTATTACTGAATTAGTCTTACTACCACTGCTGCTTTGTTGTACTTGCTTGCAAAATGTTTGTGTGGCTGTGTTTTTGACAATTCGTTTTTAATCACTCATTAATTCATGATTAAAAAAAGAAATGTATATTATTTAAGAATGTTGAAGATAGACCTGTTTGCCTCAGACATAAAGAAGGTATTTGTCTTTTTTACATAAGAAAGAAAGAAAGAAAGAAAAATTCTTGCTGTCATCATCCTCAGGTGCACAGTCTACCAGGAAGTAAAGAGAAGTTCTGCTGATGGACATGCAGCTTAACATCAATCCTCCATCTTATCAGGCTGAGCTTCTGTCTTTGGTTTGCTGTTTTGCCTTTCTTTCAATAAAATGTTTCACCTAACATGGAAATTTTTAATCCTTTAAAATCTGCCATAGAATCGTTCTGCCAGAGTGTACCCTAGTATTTGATCAGATAATCTGGAAACTTTGAATTAATAATTCATGACTTCCTGTTAGTTATCCTGTGGTATAAATATGACGTGACACAGAGGCCTATTTCTCTTGTCCACTGTTCAACATGGGAAACACAAGAGAACACCCCCATTCAAGTAAGGCAGATGTGTGTCAACTTTCATAAGTCAGGCAATGGCTAAAAGAAAATAGCCACTTGCCTAAGTCAGTGGCCATATCTACAGTCAGAGGAATCATTAAGAAGTTTAAAACAACTGGACAAGTGACAAACAAGGCTGGACAAGGACACATGTTTATCTTGCCACCACGCACAGTGAGGAGGATGGAAAGAGAAGTAAAAAAAATGTCTCACTGTTAGAGAAAGAAGCTCCATGCTGCTAGATCAGCTAAACTGTCACCTGACCTCATCCTCCTCGACCTCTCGGCTGCATTTGACAAAAGCCTTGGATTCTGTGTCAGGGCAATGGTTTGCTTCCTGCCTAGAAGATCGGTTGTATGAGGTGACAAGGAGGGGATCCACATCTACTCCACTCTCTACTGGTGTCCTCCCTCTATACCCGGTCTCTTGGTGAGGTCGTATCCTTGCATGGCTTTTCATACCACTGTTATGCAGATGACATGCAACTCATCCTCTCATTTCCTCTCACAGACACTCAGGTTTCCACCCGGATCTCAGCATGTCTGGCAGACACTTCATCCTGGATGACAGCTCATCAGCTGAAAATCAATCTCAGTAAAACCATACTGCTATTCATCCCGGGTGATACATCCCTCTGCCAAGACCTTGTGATCTCCCTGGACAACAATCGGATCACTTCTTTAGTCACTGCCCACAATCTTGCAGTAACTCTGGACAATCTGTCATTTTCCCCACACATTGCTCGCTCTTAAGAAGAATTCGCCAACTTCTTTCTACACCAGCTACTCAGGTGCTTGTTCAGTCCCTTGTTAATTCATGACTGGACTACTGCAACTCACTCTTGGCAGGTCTGCCTGTGTCCACAATTCATTCTCTGCAGCTGATTCAGAATGCAGCTGCATGTCTCATTTTCCATCTTTCCAAGTTCTCCCACACCACCTCTGTTCTTCGCTCCCTGCACTGGCTTCCTGTCACATCAAATTCAAAACACAGATGTTTGTTTACAAAGTTAAAAACCTCCCAGCACCCACTTAACTCTCAACTCTGATCACACAACTTTCCCTCCGATCGTCCGGCACTACTTGGCTAGTCCCATCGTTTCTCAGAGATTGAGGAAGACATGCATCTAGACTGTTTTCTGTTCTGGCACCTAGGTGGTGGAATTGAAGTTCTTCTAGATGTCTGTACAGCATCTACACATGCAGAGTCACTGGCAATCTTTAAACAACAACTAACAACATCGTGGACAACTAACATTGTCCATGATGAGCCAGCCCATGGTGGCAAGGAAAAACTCCCTAAGATGGCAATAGAAAGGAACCAGACTCAACAGCGAACGCCATTTGAATCCTCATTTGGGTGATAACGGATAGCAGGAATTGTTGAATAATGAACATCTTTCCAAGAATTCTGATCATAAGATCAGAACAAATGAATAACTGTATCTTTATTTAATGTACATTTATAACAGAGATTTGAGATGTTGGGGAACATCTTCTGGAGGCAGATGGGTGTGAAATAAGTCCTGTGAAAGAACTTAAAATGTTGTTAAATGTATAGAAATTGAGGTACATTTTGGGAAACTCCTAGTACAAATATTATCGCAAACATTAGTTACATGTAATCCCCAAGTTACGTTCCCAAAGAGTTATAGGCAGAAGAATCTAAATACAGTAATAGAGTCTCAATCTCTGAACTTCAAGAGATGTGACTGAAACAATCATGACGGACCCCTCCTTCTGCAAGAGAGATTCTGTAAAATGCTGCATGTGAAGATATTTAAAGAAATAAAATCGTTTCTAATTTGTTCAAAAGGTTTTAAAGCATCAGTGACTATCAAATCTTTAAGAGCCAATTTCCCCTTAAAGGACCACCCTCTTAAGCCAGTGCTTCTGATCTGCATTGGAAAGTCGGGATTTAGTGTCAAGGGGGAGTAGAGACAGGAATAGTGGTGGGGATGTTTAGGTATTTCCTCACATCTCTCCAGGCGAAAAAAAGGATATTGTAACCAATTATATTACATTAATAGATGCCTATATTTATTGCCAAATTCATGTTATTTTTTGTTAAGATTAAAATAGTACTTTTTAAATATGGCATGTATAATCCATGTTAATTTGGTCTTTAAATGTACTAATGCTTTTAGGTTTCCATATGTGGGAATGTTTTTGAATTTTATTCTATCATATAACTTTAAAGTAAAAAGAAATAAAAAGACAGCATGTGGTTTTAGATAAAACGCGTGCCTATATACAGTAGGTCCCCTTGATTTAGTAAGTTGTGTGTGAACATTTAGGTAGCACCAGGTATAGAGCAAGTCACACTAGGGACAAAGTGTGAAAAGAGAAGAAAAAAAGCGCTAAAAAGAAAAGTTGTGCTGAAATGAAAAAAAGAAAAGAAGAGCTAAAATGAAAACTGTTAAAAAATGAAGAGAAAAGGGTTTTGTTAAAAAGAAATGAAAAAAGTTGCATGGAAAAGAGAACAGAAGTGTTGAAAAGAGTCTGCACAATTGCTCTTGTGGTCTACCACTCCACAATCTACCATCTCAAGCCCTTTTCCGATTTCGTATACATATCAAAATCGCGGCCCTTGAACATCCCCACGCCGTCACACATAAGAGACTGTCCATACCAACAGATGGCTGGACAAGCAGGCCTGATAGGGAACATGAACAGGCACTGTCCGCATTATTTAATAAAGTGCAGGAAAGCTCACAGCAAACTGGTCAGATTCAAACACAGATTAATTCGCCGACCATTTCCGGATCGCCGACTCTCATCTCTGGAGCGACGCCTCGAACACCCCTTGGGTGATTGAACAAGACTACCCATTCCCCCGATGTATTCATAGGAAACTGGAGGCTGTAATGCATTTATTTTGCAGTGCTCACTGGTTTTTATGTTGCAACAAACGCAATTTCCTTTGGAGAGGGACATTTGAGAATGCCAAATTAACCTATCCTACAGGTCTTTGAACTATGGGAGGAAACCTGAGTACCTGGAGGAAACCCACATGTACATATACACTATTGTTAGTTCCCATTGTTGTTGGGAAAAGTGTTTTTAGGAATAGAAGGTTGAAGCTAAAAATAAACTGATCAGCTTTAATATAATCACTGATATTATTATTTCAGGTTGAAGCCCACATAACATGTCTTCCTGTCATTCTGTGCAGCAGAACTTTCTGCCAAACTTATTAATTCAAAGAAAAAATTTTATGTTTGAGTAGCTTACGCCTTGGGCGGCACGGTGGTGTAGTGGTTAGCACTGTCGCCTTGCACCGCCAGGGTCCGGGTTCGATTCCCGTCTCTGTGTGCATGGAGTTTGCATGTTCTCCCCGTGCTTGGTGGGTTTCCTCCGGGTACTCCAGTTTCCTCCCACAGTCCAAAGACATGTTGGTTACGCTAATTGGCGTTCCCAAATTGCCCGTAGTGTGTGTGTGTGTGTGTCTGTGCCCTGCGATGGATTGGCACCCTGTCCAGGGTGTACCCTGCCATGTGCCCTAAGTCTCCTGGGATAGGCTCCAGGCCCCCCGTGACCCTGAATACAGGGTTAAGCGGTAATGATGGTGAGTGAGTGAGAGCTTACACCTTGTTAACGACAAGTTGTACTTCTTTTGTTGTCAGCCAACTCCCTGTTGAAAGTGGATTATTAAATCTGGCACAACAGTTCATAACATCACTTTTACTCAACATTTTGATTTTATTGCATAACAATGTAATGTCACTTTGGGTACTTTACATGCCTTTACCTCAGACTGCTGTGAATATGTTTGCTCTAATGACCTGTGTTTTATCTCGTAGTGGCGCCTCACATTACTGCTTGTTATTAACCCCAATAACTGCATGTTATTAAAAGGTTTTTCAACATATGAGACAAACTGGTTTTAAACGTCCCACAGGAAGAATAAACATACGCTGATTTGTCTATGCATTTTTTAAGGTTCTGTTTGCATAGTATACTTGCCTGTTTTTTCGAGTAATCCATGCTGTGTTGCACGTTTGTATGTGTTCCGTGTGGAATTGGGCGCCTTATAGCTAGCTACTCTACAGTCGGTTCTGTGTCGTAAACTATCATATCGACTGGGTCTGTGGAGTGAAGCGTATAGCCATGCCCATCTTGATGGAAAAAGCAATATATTTATCAAAAAAAGCGCTGGCTGCTGTGATGTAACCTGGGGGACTGGCAAAATTTCATTAAATTCTGTTGAGCCAGTTTTGCATGATATAATCTGGCTGGACAGAATATTTTTTCTGTATTGTATTTTTGCAAGATTGTTAAACCTTATTAGACTAAAGTAGCTGCCCCGGCAAGGAGACAACATGAAAATCCTGCAGTAGCCATAACCTATTGACCAGATGTTACCCATAACATACATATAGACTCTCACAACCTGCTTGTCTTTTGAGCATGTTAAGACCTACAAAAAAGCCATCGCCGCCAGGGGCACCGCAAAGCTTGTATAGTTGTACACAATATGTAGGGCATGATGATGATCATGTGAACTTTGAGTGTGCGTGTGTGTAAGAGTGAGAGATGTGTGTGTGTGTGTGTGTGTGTGAGTGTTAACATTTGTGATGTGCGTGTGTGTACAATAGGGGGAATATTATGTTAAGACCTCCAAAAAGCTGGTGTGTGTGTGTTTACATTTGTGATGCATGAGTGTGTTTATGCATGCATGTGTGTGTGTGTGTGAGAGAGAGAGAGCGAGAGAGAGAGAGAGAGAGAGAAAGAGAGAGATATCTGTGATATTAGTGTGTGTGTGTGTGTGTGTGTGTGTGTGTGTGTGTGTGTGTGTGTGTGTGTGTGTGTGTGTGTGTGTGTGTGAGAGTGTTTGAAAGAGTGTTAACATTTGTAATGTGTATGTGTGTACAATAGGCTGCAGATGCTGGAAAATAAGCATCAGACTATGATGTTACTCAATGTGATGTCACTGAACATGTCACTCAAAAAGTTATTAACCACTTTCCAGCGTAGGTTTAAGGAATCGTCACAGCTGACCCGTTTGAGATATCACAAATCCCTCTACAATTTTGCATCCACAATGTCTTTTGTTCGCATCGGCCTGGTTTGGTGGCAATCCTATAAATTCCCTAGGAGGAGTATATCAAAATCACTTTCTGTTGAGTTGAGCCCATGCAGTGAGAAAGTTGTTCGGCTCAATGAGCTCTAAATGTGTACAGAGTTTCGTGTGCATATGTGCAAGTGTGTATGAGCTATGCAGCAAAATCTCTTGTGAGAGCCCCTGAGGGCCATATGCTATGTCCGTGGCCCAGACTCTCAGGCATCCTAATGGCCGCAGATTCCAACCTGTCTGCCAATTTTCATGTGTTTCTGACCATGTTAAGAACCTTAAAAAGTCCAAAAGCGTGGGGAAAAAATATTAATAATCCTTAGGAAAACAAGAGGGTCCCTATAGCGCTTGGGCCCTAATAATAATATGTTAAAGAAAATTTTATTAACTATGGCCATTATCCATTATTTTATGTTTAGATTTATTTACTTCTAAATATGAAATCAAATCTTAAACAACTAAGCCAATCACTTAACTAAAAAAAAGAAAGAAAGATTCAAAACCTCATGCAAATAACAAACTACCAACTCAGTTTTGTTTTAGTTTTTTTCTTCTTCATTTTTTAGTAGTTATATACAATTTTTTTCTTAAATAAATAAATAAAAAGGATAATGATTACAGTTATAGTTAATAATAATAATAATAAATAAATAAATTATAAACAAAAAAATTATTTTATGAATATTTTTTTAAACAAGTCATGGAGTTCATAGACAGGTTTTGTTTGTGGTCCAACTAATCTAGCCTTCCAAAAATTCCAGGAATATAAATTACCTAAAAAGATATAGGGACAGAAATTACATCACCAGTGGCTTGATGCATCACATGATGTTTTCTACAGTTTCACAGTGCCTGTTGGTCAAAGGAGTTGGAAAAAATCCTTAAACAACTGTACTCCCTATATGGCTTTATCTCTCAAACCCATCATCTTACTGCCCCAAAAACTGCACCACCCTCACAACACAGAGTTCAACCGATGGTCACATAATGCACTGGCTGCCATGTACCATCCAAAGCAACAGCACAGAGTCAAGAGCATGGGTTTGTAGCGCCCCTGATCTCTTGTGCTATTAAGTCAACACAAAGTCAGCAGCAGCAGTGCGTCCACAACTGAAACATAATAATAATAACAATAATATTTATTCTGAATTATTTGTACAACAACTTCATGATCATATATATATATATATATATATATATATATATATATATATAAAATGTAATATAAAATTAATATGTAATATAAAATTTATATATATATATATATATATATATATATATATATATATATATATAGTAAAATTATATTATATTTATATTAAATGTATTTGTGAAATAGATTTACAGTTGTATACCTAAAAAAGAAAAAGAAAAACATGAAAATGGTTTTATAAAATGCATTTCAGTATATTTCTTTAGCAGATAGTAAGAAAGCATAAAAGGATATATATTGCAGTAATAACTACTAAAATACATAATATAGATTTGCAATTATTTCTATTTACAGTAGAAATAAATATATACAGTACATTGCAAAAGTCTTAGGTACATGCAAATAACTACTAATCCAATGATTTGCCCCTGTGCATTAGTGCAGTGATTACTGACGTCATTTACCACCATTAGTGTAGGGATTTCAGAGCAGCGCTAGCAACAGCTGATAAAACAGCTACAGTGAGACATATGGCTTTCCTCCTTCTTCTGGACTGCAACAAATACATTTGACTGACAGCTTGCCATCCTCCAGAGCATAATCCCAAACATATTTTTGCTAAAATCATATCCAGTGTTTGATCTGACCAAACATCGTGGCTTGTAATGTGAAGGTAGCCTCTTTCTCACTTTCAAATGATGAAACTCACATTGTAATCTACAGACTAATCTACAAATTCCACATTGGAAAAAAAAAGAAAAAGACGTGAGGGAATTTTAGTTTAGACGGTTGGACGATTTTGTTCATGTTATGTACAGGGAAGTGTGAAAATTTATACAACTCTGAAATGATATATAGCTGGTCATACCTCTGTGGGTTGCGTATTATTCCTCAGTTTGTTCCACTGTAATGCGATCAACAAGTCTATTATATGAGAGGACCATCATGATCTACAAGACATATATATATATATATTTATATTAATATAAAAAATAAAAATTAAGTATTTGTCACACAGCTTTGATTATTTGAATCGCTTAAGTGTGACAAATATGCAAACCAATCAAATTCATGAAGGGGAAAAATACTTTCTCTGAGCAGTGTAATTTCCGCAAAGTGATGATAAGTTTACTGAGGAGTGAAGCAGCCCTTATGGCAAGAGTTGGTAGCACACTTACAGTAAGCAGTGTCAGTAAGCCCATCATCAATCCCAGCATCACATAAAGGTTAGAGGTCAAACTTCCTGCCCATAATGGACCCAGAATAGTAGCCAAACCTCCAACAGAGCGCCGAATTCCCTGACTGAAACCTGAACACACACAGATGGATACGCGCACACACACATACACAAATATTCACATTACAATCAATCTGACTGATAGAAGAGACCAGTCAGATTGATTCACCTAGTGAACACTAGCATTATAAAGTTCTGACCACAGATTCTTTAAGTGCAACGTGAACTTGTAGTATCGTAAAATGTATTAAATAACTCAAATAGGTTTAATTAAATCATCCATCATTGGGTTTAAACATCATCATCATCACATAATGAAATGAATTATTTACTTCAGTGTTGTCTCACCCTGAGTTTTCTCAGCAGTCACTTTGGAGAAGAGAGTCACCTGAGCGACAGCGATAAATGGCAGACCTAGAACCTGCAGGAACACGCCGATGATGAACTCAGTTAACTGCCACGAGAACCCGCCTACAGCAGAAAAATAACAACAGTAAAGTTGATCTTTTGATCGCACACAAGCACATAAGCACAAACACACTTAGAAAAACTCAAGTTATTTTGACTCAAGTATGCCATTAGTGTGTGCAGGGGCGCAGAAATGGGGTAGGCAGTATATGCAGTGCATGGGGGCGCCACACGGAGGGGGGGCGTCATTGTGAAAAATAAATCTTTGAAAACTGTCTTTAATAAAGCTTTTAAAATATTTGAAAAATTATATTTGTTAAGAGACTATTTTTGTTTAGCATTTTAAACGAGTAAAAAATAAATAAATAAAATATATATCAATTGACCCCCCATCCCCTTATGTCTTAAAGACCCCCAGTGTCTTAAAATGAGGACAGCAATGTCAAACTGAATAAAAAGAGATTGGTAAGCTTGACCTATCATTTTGTATTTCTGTAAGTCTTTAAGTTCATCAACATTTAACGTTATTGCCAGTGCCAGCGAGGCTGGGCATAGTTACCGTCCGTTAATATCAAATCATTATTCCTGAAAAAAATAGGCGTTTGGTTTAAAAAAATTTAACTTATTGTTAAAAATGTTTACTGAGGTTCTCACCACCAATCACAACCAAGTTATTGGGCTCTTGCCTTATCCTCTCAGTTCGTTATGTTCAGTCCAGGGGCGCAATAAATGCAGGGTTTTTTTTTTCCCGGAAAGCCCTGCTGTGTAAACAGAATGAGACTAGCGTATGGATTCCTCTACACGTTCATTCATACGGTATTCGAGACCCTATTGTAAGCTTTTTGTAAACAGGATTCTCAAAACACACATATATATATATATATATATAAATTATTTATTTATACTTTAATGTTTTAATCACTTACATTTTTGCATTTCTGGTAGTTTTTAAGAACTCTTTCATAGTGTGAAGAAATATGCAAGTAGTTTCATACTGAAAGTTGTCTGCTGTAGTATTGGTATAATAATAACATAATGGTATATTTACTCCTCTTCATCTTCATGGCTATGAAGATGAAGAGGACAACGAAGAGCAGGTTTAAGAGAATGACAAAGCAGGTGAAGAGAACAGGTAGGAATGGGACAAGAAATATAGCAGATTGGAGTACTGCAGAATTAAAGTATAAATAGTGTGAAATATCTGGTCCATTTACTCAGCCATGAAGATGAAGAGTACAGAGAGAAAGCAAATAAGTCAAGAGCAGGTGAAGAGAACAGGTAGGAGCTACCACACAGGATACTATGACTTACAGGGGTCATGACATACACTTACCATTTTAATGTGTTTTCTGATGTACACTTATAAAGGAAGTTACATTTACAAATGTTTTTTATAGTGCAGTGACCTCTTATTTGTCAAAAAATCAAGTAAAATTTAATTCATCTTGTCATGGCCACTTTAAACAATATCAAAAAACATTAATTTGGGATTGATAATTTAAGGTATATATTTTGTGAAATATCTGGTTCATTTACTTAGCCATGAAGATGAGGAGGACAATGAAGCAATGATAGAAAATGAGTTCAGAGGAGGTGAGTAAAGGCCATACAGGATTTTATGACTTACACAGTATTAAGAAACATGCAGAATACGTTATTGTAGCCTTAAGAAACAGAGTCTGTGAAACATCTATTTTGTTTACTCAGTTGTGAAGAAGTGCCAGTGATTACCAACAATGATTACTACTCCATGGGGATTGACAGACACAGAGCCTGTCAATCCCCATGGAGAGCCAAACCTACTTCATGGAGATTGATAGACTAAAAGGCTACACCTTCTTCATGGGGAAGAAGAGACAGACAGGCAGACACTCACCCTGAGGGTTAGCAAGGAAGATGAGACACCAGACGCAAGAAATGTTGGCAAGAAAGAGGCCGATGGACAACACAACCCTCTCTTCCAGCTTCCTGCTGATGCATCGGACGAAAACAAAGCCGGCGATCACCTCCACTCCACACACACAGTACATCACACTGTTCTCCAACTCACCGAAATTAAAGTACTGCTGTGTCAGCGGAGTCACCATCGTCTGTAACCCAGGCAACATGAAATACACACTCAGTCTGAGCACATGACCAGGAAGTTCTAATGGATAATCACTTTGGCTGCATTCACATTCCACACTTTGGGCCATTCCTCACATACTGCACTAACTTTCAAGCAAAAAAACCCTTGCACCATTTCTCTGTCATGCACTTTTAAACATTGCCTATATTTTTTTACATGCTTTTTAAACTGGAGAATATACATCTAGAAATTCAGAGACCCCTGGAGCGCCTTTGTATGGAAATCTGCATGAAAGGATTTTAGGCAATCTTTGCCAATATATTAGTTCGAATGAGATATGCATTTGCTGGAGTTCTTTCTAAAGAATATAAAGTAAAATTCAATACTGATACTGATATGGATGCCAATTTTTTTGTAAGATCAATTTAAACAAAAATATACATTACCCATGTATCTTTAGTTTTATTTTTCAGCACCTTGGCATGTGACCCACACAAATAAATTGTATAATATGCATCTATATAAACTGCCTGCCAGATATTATGCTTTCATCTGAACCTTTTGCTTTCTTGTTAGTGAGGGTGTCTGTGTGCGCGTGTGTGTGTTTACCTCAAGTGCTGTTTGGTTGAACAGTGTAATAAACTGAGCCGTGAGCAGCATTACCACCTCCTCTCTCAGAAATTCTGTTAAGAATAGGTAAAAGGAACAGGAGGACTCAACAGCTGTATTCATGTACCAAAAGTGAAACCTCTGTCACACTGCAAATTCCAGATTTTAAAAAGCTTCTCATGACAATGTCAATAAAAGATTTCACCATATAAATAAAATTCAACTATCAGAACACAATATATTACATACACACATGTGCGGGCACACATACCTCGCGCAGCACTGAAGCGTTTGAAAGGATTGGATTCGATCTCCGAGGGTGGAGAGGGCGGAGTCAAGTTGCCATCAGAAATAATCTGGTCTGTTACAAGTGAGTTGGGAACCGTTCCATATGACTCATGAAGGTCACTTGGTTGAACCAACGGCCTCTCTTCCTCTTCCTGCTTCTCTTCTTCGGGTGCCTCGTTTCTTCCTTTGAGATCCCAGTACATCAGCAACACAACGAGCTGCAGCAGCACCCACAACAGACACATGAAAATCTGTAGATGCACACACACACACACACACACACACACACACACACGACATTAAGGATACACAGGTATTATAATTTTACACATCTGTATCAGACCAGAATTAAAAGTTGACCAATCAAAAGTAGTAATGGGGCTATATAGTGATGCTTTTTTATCACAGTAAACAGTGTTACAATGCTGCTTTAATTAACTTCCACAGTGAATAACGAGTAGTGTAGGGAATGACTATTCCATATTCCAGACATGTACTGTATGACTATAGCGTCATGGTCCCACATGGATGATGATATGTTATATTTTGAACAAATCAAGTTACAATGTAGAAATCCCTACACAAGCAAGTTTTTGGCTCGCTTTGCTTATAAGATTGGCTATCCTGCCTAAGACAAGCTTTCCTGGGACTATTGCTGAGTGATGTGAGGCAACAGAAAAACATCAATCACTGCCATCAGTGAATGCCAACTTATTTCCCAATAGGAAATATATACGGGTAGTAACAATGTACAGCCAATGAATCGTCACAAACAATTCATTATTTAATCCATCTGCTTCCTTAGTCTTGTAGCTTGTTACATATCAGTAGGAATTCTCCTGGTCATGGTCTACTTCACCTACACCAGGACTGACATCTGCAACAAATAAACTCAAGTTTTGTATCAGTCGCTTAGTTCTCACCTAAACTCAAATCTGATTTGGTTGTTTTAAGCAATTCAACAGTCATGAAAAATCTGTATACAATTTTACACAGTAACACTGTAAACTCCATCCCATGTCAATGACTACTTATGAAAGTAATAAGGATATAAGTAAATCCATTAGCGCATATGTTTGTGTATGTGATTTACCCCGGGAGCGGTGTATTTATTCACCACAAATGGTCCAAGCTGGAAATCACACAGTCTGAGGAAAATGTTAAACGCTGGACCTAAAATATAACATGAATAAGGACAAGAACTGTTAAAATATCAGAATATCAGCTGAATAAAGAAAGTGCACTTGAGAAACTCCACATGCTGTGGATTCTGACTGGTCAGAATGTGTGATTTCTAAACACAGGTTTATGTCGATGTGCTTGTTTTACTTTAAGTTTCCCGTGTGGCAAGACATCTTAGGACTGAGCATGTTTTCCTGATTTTCATCACTTTCCAAAAAAAAAGCAACCCCTCAGAATGGTGTATAATCATTAGAATGAACACCAAAGCTGTGTTTTACTGAATTACAGCCATGATGCACATTACCTCATGTTCCTTTGCTTACAACATAGAATATGTCATTTTTCTGTACTATATTTACAGATACGCTCTTAAAATGAGGTGCATCCAAAGAGTTATTCAGTGATCAGGTTACAAAAATGCAGAACACAAAAACTACAGTTGTTCCTCCGTATCTGCTGGGGATGGGATCCAAGACCCTCTGGGGTACAAAAATCTCCACATGATTAAGTCCCTTGTATAAAAGAATAGAGTATTTGCATCTGATGTATGTAATACACTTGCAGCACACCACTGGTGTAGGAAAATGGGAGCGGGGATGATTGAGGGAGGGGGACATATCCCCATAATATCAGCTAGTAGATGTCCCCACAAAATTTATAAAATATAAAAGTGGACCTTCATTTTTGGAAGAGCACAATGAGTTAATGATCAACACAAAACACTCCAGAATCCCCATAAATAAATGAGGTGTGAACTCATATAATTCGTACCAAAGAATTGCTTGGCTACATTTTGACACTTTGTGCTCGACAGTAGCCCTATGAAAGCTTTCAATGATAATATTCAGCATATATTGCCTTTAATATTAAATTTTAAACAGGTAGTAGCTATTAGCTACAGGAACCCAAATAGGATTCCAAATTTTGTTATCGTATTACATTATAATCAGGGCTTCGCAAACTTTCAAGCTTCAGTGTATGTATCTATTTTAAGTCATCTTTGCCTAATGATTTAATTTGCCACAGCTGCGTTTGTTAATTCAATTTGTCTGAATCTGAATAAATAGGCAGTTAGAAAAAGCATGCTAGAGAAAATGCCAAACATTGTGTACATATTTCCTACAGAGGTAGGACATTTTCTGGTGTAATGTGTGAACTTGAACATCATAAAATAATTTGCTCAAATGATGAAATTCAAAATATACTCAAATGTTTATTTCTAACATTTTTTACATTCAGTAATAACTGACCTGTGAGGTCCCAAAAAAAAAAAAAAAAAACTATCTGACAGACTGACCGATCAGAAGCCCAGCTTGTCTACAGGCCATGACAGCAGCGAACACTGTGGAGCGATCCTCAGGGGCCGTGATTCTCGTCAAGAAACCGAAAATAGATGAACCGGCTCCTGACCCGATTCCTGTTACAGTTAACCAATAATATTACCACTGCATACCACTGCACTACAAAATACATTGCAGAATTTTTTTTTTTTTTTTTGATTTTTCCCCGATTTTCTCCCTAATTTAGTCGTGTCCAATTCCTCCCCGTCACTAGTGGGCTCCCACATTAAGGCTACTACTACCACTCAGCCGGGAGGGCCGAAGACTATCACGTGTTTCCTCCGAACCACGTGACGCCAGCCGACCGCATCTTTTCAAACTGCTCGCTCGCGCACCGTTGGGGGCGGCGTAACACACTCGGAGGACAGCGCTATCCGCTCCCTCCGTTGCGCGAGCTCACAGACGCCCCTGATTGGCTGTAGAGCCGTGATTAATGTGGGAGCACTAAGTACCTCTCATCCCTCCCCTCTGAGAGAGCTCGGCCAATCAGCTCTCTCTAGACCTCCGGCTGCGAGAGGTTACAGCACCACCCGGGATTCGAACTAGCGATCTCCGGATGATAGGGCGAGCGCTTTAACCACTGCGCCACTCGGAGGCCCTTACATTGCAGAATTTTACAAAACATTAAACAGCATTATAACGGAAGGTGTTCAAAGGATGAAAACCGCTTCATCACACAACTTGCTGTTGTTTTGATTAATTTACTTTGTTTGTTGGATTTTAAACATCATTGCGCGTATAAGCACAACATAAATACCATTACTATCATTATTATTAGTATGCACTATGAAAACGAGGAATGAAAAATTGTACTCTTTCTCACCTGCAACAAAACGACTGCTTAGAAGGAGCCACTTAGAAAAACCTATAAAATACATAAAATTACCTGAAAAGCAGAGAGACAGAGAACTAATCAGATCATCTTTCCTCCTTCAGGTTTTTAGTTTATTACATGTGGCATACAGCGATACAGTATACTCTGTACATTACTATTTGTATATTATGTAGCATTGTGTATTATTAAACACTTACTACTATTCTATAGGACTTTGTGTTGTCTTTAAGTCATTATATTATAAGAATAAACCTCAATTCAGCATAATGTTTATTTTGTGAAAAAAAAAAAGTTTAAGATTGATTGAATGAACGATTCTTTAAAAAGGAAATAAAAAAACCGTGTGTGTGTGTGTGTGTGTGTGTGTGTTTTACCGATCATTTCAAAGCAGTTGGCAAACAGGATGATCTTCTTGGTGCCATGTGTTCTGTCGGACCAGATACCAAATAATGGACCTGAGAGCAGGCCACTGAGGCTGAACGCTGATAGACTGAGACCCAGGAAATACGGGGCAGCATCCAGTGTCTGCAGGAAACGCCAGATTGTAGGTAAAATCACCGCTGATGACAAGTGGGAAAGGAGAGAGAGAGAGAGAAAGAAGTTTATCTAATGAGAATGACAAGACACTGGACTTTATATTTGTCTGTCTTTGTATTGTTCTTTCGTTCTCTCTCATTACAGTCTGTCTGGATGCTGTCTTAGTCAGACAGTTTTACTTTTGACATTGATATTTATTACTTCCAATTTAATTTACTCTATAAGGAATTTACAAGCATGGTGTGTATAGAATTAAATCTAGGGTTTTGTTGTTGCTGTAAATACTTACCACCCTACAGATACAAAAGCACATTCTTTACATAGTTTGACACATTACTGTATTGCGACATATGTCCCATGTCCAAATACAATGTGTAGTTTGTTTGTTTGACATAGTCTATAAATAAATAAATAAATGCATGTAATACATTTTGGTGAAATATATAAATAGATGAATAGATAAATAAATACTCTAGGGTTAAATCCCCTAAGCTTGTAATACATTTTGGTGAAATAGTGGCTTTTATACTGGACTGATCTAATCATGCCAGAAATGTTATTTTCCTCACAGATTTTGTGTTTATTGATCATAGACTATAACAGTTATACGACTTTAAAAAGCTCACCATATTCCACTCCGCTCAGCAGGAAAACCAACCCTATTGTAATAAATGTCAGCTTTCTCTTGCGTCCATAATCCATTTCTGCTGTTTAAACTGGCTCGTCGACTTTAATAAATCACTGTGAGAGCGTGTTAATATAATCAGCACTGCGTCCATAACACAGATCCATCAGACTGCACTGATTTCCCCCCGTATCTACTGATTCTCACCGGGGCTTTCTCATACCCGCTCACCTCCTCATTCCATCAAGTCCCACCTCCTGCTCATGGCTTGGCTAGGATTGGCTAGTCGCATCTACCTGCTGCACAGAGATTGGCTAGCTGTTGGTTACGGCGAGTTTCCGGAAGTAAAAACAAAACATTGTGTAATAGTTTTTTTTTTTTTTATATAAATTTGATATTTCTTTAACCACTTCGCATTTAAACTTAATATTTCTGTTCCATAAACATTTTAGATATTGTGTAGTCAATGCATAAACAAATTAGCAAGTAAAATCCAGACGCTATCATTATCGCGCCGTGCTTGTTACGTATGGTTTCCAACGCTGCTAACTAAATGTAATATTTTTATTCATTCAGAATTTTTTTTTTATCCTGTAATGTGTGGAGTAAGAGAAAAACAGAATACTGTTTTGGGGAGCACAATAGGACATACAGCCATTTACATGTTAAAGAAATTATCCCAAATCAGTAATAAACAGCCCATCCTGTGACTCTCATTAAACCACAGCAGTGACATTGTAGTATAAATGCGCGCGCGCGCGCGCTCTCTCTCTCTCTCTCTCTCTCTCACACACACACGCGCGCGCGCATCGTTCTACAAAAATGATGAATAGTGATGTCGCTTAGTTTTGCTGATGCCAAAATCACTTAACAGACACCTTACTTGTAAAATAAAAAAAAATATATATAGACTGTACTATCAATCATTAAACAACTTTTCTTACTTTAATGTTCAATGTTTAATTGTAGCATTTTTTTAAAGGCCAAGTTCAAGCAAACGTCTTGTTACTTTATCATACATGGAAGTAGCACCAAATACTTTCATGCTTATACATCTAAAGATTTTTCATGAAATAAACCTGATTCATAATAACATCAATATCTTATAATACAGTATAATAAGCAACACTAAAATAAGCAACAAATAAATAAGCAACACTAAAATCATGAAACAATAATTCATTATAATTAATACTATAAAATAAATATTGGTCACCCAAAATTATATCATTGGTGTTATTGTTACACAAAAAGAGTATGATTGAGAAATAGATTTGACCATTTGAAATTGTTCCTGAGGTCAAATGCAAAAGGTATATCAGATGTCTCTCTTCATTTGTTTAGAAATGTTATTTATTTAGCAATTTTATGCGATGCTTTTAAGTCCGTCATTAGTGTTTCTTATTTTATCATTATTAGCTGTCAAAAATGTAACAAAAACTTATTACATTCAATAATTAATTGATTTTGACAATTGAAAATCACATGGTTTTATACATGGAAGCCATTCTGTAACTAATTATGATTTTTCCCTAAATTGTCATTGTTTTTACCAGGAAGAGGAGACACTGTTGCCTTACACCTCCAGAGTCGACTGGTTTCCTCCCATAGTCCAAAGACATGCAGTTTAGGCTAATTGGCGTTTCCAAATTGCCCGTAGTGAATGAATGCGAGTGTGTGCATGTGTGTGCCCTGTGATGGATTGGCACCCTGTCCAGGGTGTACTCATGCCCTAAATTTTCAGGGATAAGCTCCAGGCTCCCTGTGACCCTGTATACAGGATTAAGCAGTATTGAAGATGATTGAGTGAGGGAGTTACAAGGAAGAGAAGTTATTTTAAAACTGCATTTTAAGCTCTACATTTTGTGAAAGTCTAAAAAGTTCAGAAAGTTAAAAGTATTGCTATTAAAGAAGTTCTAGGTATAAAAGAAGAAATGCATTCCAGGAGATTTTTATGACACAAATTCCACCTTTTCTGTAGAATAACTCACACACATACTTTATCCTGTCACACTGCAACTCTGATTTTAGCATGTCCCCTTCTAGTACTGATCTCCACATACATTTGAGAAAAGATTTTTAGTTCTTAAGTCAACAAAAATGATATATCTGCTACTCAAAGGCCAGTTATGAAATCAAAAAGCCAACATGCTAGATAAATCTTACTGCAGAATACCTATTTATTAACCACTTGTTTATTTTATACTAAAGGTGACCTTATGACATGTGCTGGTGTTATTAACTGAGCAAAAATGAAAAAGGCCGATATAAATACATATAAAAGTTTTATTTACATCATTACCACGTTGGGTTTGACTTTTCCCCAGCTTTTATAAAACAGCTGAAGTTTGTAGAGCTGCACGTCCAACAAAGACAAACACAAAAACACACAACTGTGTTAGAAGGCAAGTTTCTTCATGAGCAGGTAAACTCTGGAGTCCACCTCAAAGCCGTGCAGGTTGTTGGCATCACCCTGAAGCCTCATCAGCAGGCCACCATACGACACGTATGCAGAGCTAAAAAGAAAAAAAAAAGAAAAAAGGAGAAAATGACCTTTCATCACCTTTGAATGAAAGGGTCAAACTTCAATCTTTCTAAAAATTAATTTGTGTTATAAATACTGTATGTATTTTTACTCCATACATGCCAATGGAGACTTGAGAAATTTTACAGCAAAAAAAAATGCTTAAGTTTATATACACAAGGTGGCCTAAACGTTTCCTTACATAGAGAAAATTAACACTTATGGCAGCATCCTGATCCAGTTAAATCCAAATTTTATATGTCAGTCTGTTGATTAATGGAAAGCTAATCAACAGTTGATTTGACATCAGGAATGGATTTGAGAAGAACAGCCCGAGTTGACTTTTCGGTTGCTGTGGTATGTCGTGCCATGAAAGACAACGTCCCCAATTAATTTGAGACATAAGGGTTCACAGAGTTGTGCAAAAATAAGTAATTGTACCATCTATAGCAATTATCTAAATATCAAATAGAAAAAATATCATAAAAATATTCCTTTTTGTAAAAGAACCATTGTTTGCATTATTCCAATGATTCTATAAACCAGAAAAATAACATCTGTGTGAGTTTGCATATTAACAATTACACTCACAGTCGTGTTGCTGCTTCTGTTGATGTCTCGTCTCCCTCAATCTTATACACTTTACCGTACATGGCGTAGTCAAACTGATCTGCCCTAGAAAAAGTGAACACACACACACCTTTTAGGACTGTGGAGTAATTATAATATGAACATACAATAGACTGAAAAGGCATTAAAAAAAGGCATTTAAAAACATGACATTATTATTATTATTATTATTATTATTATTATTATTATATAAGTAAATTAATTCAGTTTGCATTTATTTATTTTTACATCCAAGTAACTAAATAATGATTAATTATTAATATATTAATAAATATATATTTGATTACATTTAATACAACAAATATAAATTCAATATAAGGATAAAGATTATGCTTTTCTCAGTATAAAAAATTTATATAAAGATTGGACCGTATAATAATAATAATAATAATAATAATAATAAAGAAAAGTATGTTTTATATTATTATTAAAGTTTTAGACGCTACTCTGTGAAATGTGAAGGTAAAGCAATAAAAGTAAAGTAAATGCTAAATGTTAGTTCATTGTTCAGAGCAAGTTAGTTCACTACAGAGTAAGTAAGTAAGTAAATAAATAAATAAATAAACTGCAAGCAGAGTCAGGGTGGCTGGCCTGGATGCAGTGTCTAGAGCACATTTTTTAAACCGTTCTTTTCCTTTAATATTCTAACAAAAATGTAAAGTAATGGAATCTTAATTGGCACCAATCTGGCAACACTGTCATTGAGTCATGATGCACCTGGCTTTGAGTTGACAGATTGATCAGAATCAGTCTTTTTGCGTGTGCGCTTCTAGAAAGTGCTGATTTGTAAGGTGCTGGAGTCACCTGGACGGTCGGTCATCCGTAGGGTTGTACTCTCCATCATCTGGAGTGCCATCCTCGTACAGCGTGCTGGCGATTACCAGCCTGAACTTATCTCCTGAAAATCATCAACATTACACTGTTACATCCAGCTGTTCCACTGCGGCTGTGTACATGACCATCACATAAAAACACAATACTCCTGATTATGCACTCAGAATGCTTAACCTCAAGCTGTGTAGGTTGTATATATTCTGTAGCTGTTTATTTTTGTGGTCTGCATTCTAAGACTGGAGACTCGCTATTGTAGATGTGTATTTTGCATAGATGGGTGCCGTTTTGAATAGCTGTATCCTGGACAAAGTTATGTATATTGGGTAGTTGTGTATTTGTGTGTTGTACGCTAATCTTGGAGACTCACTAATGTCGTTGTACATAAAGTAAAGCTTAACAAGGGACAGCTGAGTGTGTTGAACAGATCCGCACCCCGAGTATGGCTGTGTATATTGTACAGGATCAAGTTATTTATCTTGTATAATGCATTGTGATCCTGGAGACTCCAAAATGTTTGCTGCATAGTAAAGAGTTCTGTGTTTTATCTTCTTGTGCATCTTGTATATTTGTGTATATTTACTCACCAAGATCAACAGGATAAATCTGAGTGTTCACATCCAAGATTAGGTCCATTTTGAATGACTCGCTTTCACAGTGAAGACGAGACACTAAGAGAAACCAAAGAACAATAAAAACACACACACTGAGTGAGGAGTGTAAAAGGGGCAACTTCAACTTCTTAACTCAGCAACTTTTCATAGATTTCAGCTCATAAGCCTCGTTTTGCATGTGTCAGAATGAGAGCCGAGAGAGAGAGAGAGAGAGAGAGAGAGAGAGAGATGTGCGCAAATGTGAGTTGCACTCACTGTTCCTCACCTCTGTCAAACTTTTTGCCATCAGGATCAATATCTTTCACATCAAAAATATCCTCAAACAGAATTCCAGCCATGTTTTCTGCTGATTATTAGCCCACCAACAGCAGCTTCTCCTGTCAGGACAAACACAACCAATTCTCAGGAACTTAACTTAAACGTACAAAATATGTCTGTCAGTGGAACCATGATCACATCAGTCAGTGGAACTATGATCAGTGTTTTCCCACCCATTCCTAATTAAAGTAAAAAATTACTTGGATAATAAATAATTGTGAAAGTTCTAAATCATTACAGAGCTAGAAGTAATCAGCCTAATCTTTCACCCTCTCTTCTGCAGCTGTAAAATAAATAAATAAATAAATAAATACATAAAAACCATGCAGTAAAATATACCACTTAACCAACATTTGCTTAACATAAATACCAAATTACAGTACAAGTTATATCGGTTTTATTTGCATTACCATTTACATACTAAAACTGCATTTAAAATATTCCTTAAATACAATTATTCCTTTTTTCAGAGAGAATTGGATGTCACTAATCAGACTTTTATGGATGGGCATGATGTGATGAAGCAAGGCTAGGGCTCTCCAGGACCAAGGCTGAGAAACACACTCACAGCATGCTAGCATTTTTCAGCTAGTTAGTGCTCTGAGCTCATTTTAGATAAGTTTATCTCTTTCGGTCACTTACGCTCTCAAACGAAACCTTATCCGGCGTTGATTCGCAGTTTGTAATTTAAATTAAACCACATACAAAGTAAAATAACTTCAGTATTCGATCTTTCTGAAGCAGCATTCATTCATCCGCCGCGCCGCAGCAACATGCTTTACGTTTGACCCTTCCACGTTACAATTACTTCCGGAGCAACAAAACCTTACAAGATTACAACGATCCAAGAAGTTGTGACGCTCGAAAAAAATATATTTAATTATTGTATTTGAATAAACGTGTTAAACATTTTTAACGTTCTGTAATAATTAATTAGATCTAGATGTTGCTGACCATTTTGCGTTTTACAACTCAAACTACAAAACAAACTTCGACATATTTACGACACTTGAGACTTACTTACGGTCGTTTCTTTGCGTTGCTAGGTATATTCAGTAAGCGTCTTGTTGCTGGTTACTATGGGCACCAGCCACAAACTAGTCCGTTAGCTGCGTTGTTAGCTCGCATGATAACTTTTACACGCAGTCTGACAAATTCACGTTTTATTTTCACAAGCTTTGTGTGGGATTAGGTTATTAAAGCAAAGTTCAGGGAAATGTGCTACGAAAAATAATATGAGGGATTAATATCGCTAGCGAGCTGTGTGACTGAGGTAAGGCTAGTAATCTTATGTGTTCTTTCTGGAAAAGTCGCTAGTTAGCTAACTGTCGCGTTCTTTTTATAACTCATGAATTTATCTTAACTTTTAACACATGAGCACGTACTATCATACGATACTATATTTCTTAATTTTTAGAACGATATAAATGCTAAAGTATGAAGATATCTTTTTTATTAGAATAGTTAGCAGCCTAGTGTTGTTTGTTAGCCAGCTGAGGTTCAGAGCTTGGCCTAGAATAGCAGCAGTGTGTTGTTTTCAGTTCCACAGCCGTTTAACAGTTGGCATCAGGCTTAAATGTCACCTTTGTAGAAAACAGAGAACCTGATATTTAAGTTAGTTAGTTGGATTTGGTTTACTGGGCAAAAATTGCTAAAATATTATAAAATACAAAGAGAGTGAGGCAACATGGTGGTTTAGTGGTTAACACCTTCGCCTTGCACCTCCATGGTCCAGGTTCGATTCTCGCCTCGTGTCTTTGTGCATGGAGTTTGCATCTGTTTGGTGGGCTTCCTCCGGGTGCTCTGGATTGCCTCCCACAGTCCATAGACATGCAGATAAAGCTAATTGATGTTCCCAAATTCCCCATAGTATGTGAATGAGCGTGTGAATGGGTATGCGTGCCCTACGATGGATTTGCACATCCCACCCTAAGTCTCCTGGAATGGGCTCCAGGCCCCCACAGGATAAAGCAGTATAGACGATGAGTGACAGATTCTAAAATGCAAGGTTTCTTTTCTTTTTTTTTGTGCATGTAAGCAACACTTGTGAATTTATATTTTTTCTTTCTTTTTAGTGCAGATATTTAGTTGACAGGAAATGAAAGTGTAGTGGTTCTTTGCCATTGTAGACATTGCACAGATTTTGTAGAAATTATTTTAATATTATTTTCATATCATCAACGGCTGACCTCAGCTTTGTTTTAAAAATCTGTACTGCTTTCAGTGGCGTGGTATGGGAACATTTGTGTGGAAGCCAACTGAGGCAACCTATTCTATATTGCCAAAAGTATTCACTCACCTGCCTTCACATGCATATGATCCTGAGTAGCATCCAATTTTTTTATCCATAGGGTTTAATATGCTGTTGGCCCAACCTTGCAGCTATAACAGCTTCACCTCTCCTGGAAAGGGTTTTCACAAGGTTTAGCAGTGTGTTTATGGGAAATATTGACCATTCTTCAAGAAGTACATTCATGATGGCAGACAAAGACAAAGAACTCTATGCAGGCCAGTCAAGTTCTTCCACACCAAACTCGCTCGTCCATATTTTTATAGTCTTTGTGTACTGGTGCAAGATAATGTTGGAACAGGAAGAGCCCATCCCCAAACCTGAAATTGTCCAAAATGTCTTGGTATGCTGAAGCATTGAGTTCCTTTCAGTGGAAGTAAGGGGCAGAGCCCAACACCTGAAAAACAACCCCACACCAGTCCCAACATGACCGTTCACCAGTGCACAATGCAAGGTCCAAAGAGTGGGCCAACATCATATTAAACCCTATGGATTAAGAATTGAATGTTGCACAAGATCATATGCATGTGAATGCAGACGAGTGAATACTTTTGGCAATTATACTGTATATGACTTTTTTTTTTTATCATTCTGTGTCTGCGCGTTTTGTACATCATACGTCACCACTTTTACAGCCATACAAATTTGATTGTATATAAAACTTGCATGCGTGCTCATGCACTTGGGTCTCAACATTTAATTCATGAAACTCCTCTACCAAATGCATAACTGTGTGCTTAAATTGCAGCAAAGATTGAATAATGAATAAAAGAAGCAATCATTACAATCTCAATTAGGAAACATTTAATTTAAAATATTCAGCAGGTTAAATGTATTAAACACATGACTTATAAACCCTGGTATATGAACAAATTCTTTGCATATTACTTATTTTCTATGTTTAAACAGTCACAGTAAAATGACCACTACAGTAAAATAACATATGCAGCTAATCCAGGCAAGCAAGGCACAATAGGCAGTATAAGAGTCATGGCCATCAAAACCATGGGTGAAGTTTAGGTTTAGCTGTACCAGTGAGCCATTCTCCATTGACATCATGTTCCTTACTGAAAGTCTGAATTCCTCCTTTTTCCTGTCTGTAAGCAGCTTGTGGTTTTTAATTTTGAGTTGGTGCTCTAGTGGTAGTTTAGTTTAAAGTGTTTTTACTTTATTATCCTTTCCTTTTTTAATCCTTTTTTTCCTAGAGGCTCAAAGTCTCTACTCTTCATGACTGCACTCCCTAATGTTTGCAAATGGTGATGTAGAAAGGCATCTGGCTTCACCATTTGTTCGGGGTACGACAGCAGCCTCACCTAATTGGTTAATCCTTCATTTTCCTACCAAGGGATGCCAATTTCACCCTGGCTTTCCTTGGTATGGTTCTATTCAATTATTGTTTGACGATGCTATAAAGATAGCATTTTCTGATTGGTTAATTTTTATTTCTTTTTTTTTTTTTTAGAAAGGGAAGCCAACTCTGCCTGCTAATCCTTGGGATGTGACAATAACCAAAGGGTAAACAACATACTGTATAACATTTCACACGCTATAAAATATTCCAAAAAACAATGTGAAGAGACAGCACTCAGCAACAGTACAGAGGAGTTTATTACCGAAACAAATTTGTTCAATTATTATTTTTGACATGTACTAAATGACATGTACAGTCTAAAAAACTGGGGAAGGCAGCTTCCTTTGGCTTACGGGAGAACATGCCACTGACTGCATTAATTGTTCACAGTATATAGAAGTGTAAGCCTAATATGCCTTGTTTTTGTGAATATTTGTCTCCATTATGTGCTTTTGTTTTTAGTTTAGATTTGTAATTTACTTTACACCACCACTGTACATCACCCTCTATGTTATGATATTTCAATAACTGCTAAAAATAACAAGCTCTTGTGTTTATCAGATTGTTGATACATGAGTTCCAGAAGCTCTAAAGAGATGGGGGACGTCTTGGCAAATGAAGCAGACCTCCTAGTGATGATCAGAGAAGTAGGTTTATACAGTATGAATGAACATTTTGTTAGTAGTTCAAATGGATTGTTGCAGTGTGATGGATTTAAGAAATAGGCCTCATGTCTGTTGTACCTTTAGTAACTAGAATTTAATTTTTTATTTTTTATGCCACTTTTGCTTAATGCTTGAGCTCAGTTTGTGATGTCAAAAATGAGTTTATTCCAACCAATATATAATATTTAAGTATAACATGTGCCCAGGGTACATTTCCATACAAATCCGAGTGTTTAATGTTGGTGATAAAGGGGTGGAGATTGTTATGGAAACATAATGTTACAATCATAATGTCAATCAAGATACGGAAACCTCACTTATCCATATTAATCTGTTACTAACACGAGCTAGTCTTTTAGAAGTTAATGAGCTATTCATAGGTATATGGAGAAAACAGGAGGACATGGATATTCAAGTATATTTATAAACGCTGGTGGTTTTATGAATTGTAGTGTAACAATAGAGACCGTCCTCTGCATGTTAAACAGTCTATAAATCTATCAAACAGTGTTTTATTTTTATGTGGTGTAAAACAGTAGAACCTTTTTATATTTATACATATATATTTATATCCAATGAATATATTTGTAATGTCTAGTACCTGAAGTTCTGTGAGCTGGAGGAAACAGTGAAGGTCTTTGAGAAGGAATGCAAGAGCAAAGGAAAACCAGTGCCAAAAACACGCAGCAGTTTAACTGAAGACTCGAAGATATTAACCTTACAGGTAAGAGTGATGATTTCTAGTACTTAATCCTGAAAATTAATCACAATTACTGTTAAAACAAAGAGGTGTACAAAAGACGTGTACTTTAATTGACACTTGAGCACTAACCTGTCTTAGCATGTAGTGAAGAATACAAATGTTGAGGTTTAGAAAGCCACTCAGACATTATATAAGATATTATATCTTATAATATCACAAAGATATTGTATCTTTGCTAATCAATAAATTACGTTCATTAGAGGTTTGAGAGAGGCAAAGGAGTAAACCTGCATGTGAAGGGAGTGAGAGCTTCTGCTTCAGACTGACAAATTGTGCCATGTGTTTATTTCTTACTGTTGACTTGTTTCTGAACCATTATGTATTTAGTAAGATCTCAAATCAAATAGTTTTTCAATAATGACAGATTACCTTATGCTATTAACCCACCAAAACAGAAACAGCAGTCTGCTTTTATAATTCATTTAGATCATAATTGAAGTAACAGTAGCAGAAATTCAGTTTACAGTGCCCATGGCCCCATCACTTTTCCTACATAAAGCACCTTGGCTCTCACCACGTTTTTAATTGTTATCTATGTGTTTTGTGAATAGAAAATACAATGTGGTGCCCATGTGTGTTCTGAAGGTGCCGTGAGATTTTTCTCTGCTGTTTTCTCTCAGACACATCTTAAATTTGTTTTGCATGTGCAGAAAGATCTGCTCAGCTCATTTGATGATGGCGAGATGAAGGTCTTTTTTGAGCTGTGGACAGAAAATGTGCCTGTACTCGTCCGTGACAGCGACCCAGCTGTACAGAAACTGGAGTTCTACCTACATATTCACTTCTCCGTCTATCCACTGAAGAATTCTATGGGAAAACAGGTACAAAAAAGTCTCTGACATGGATTTATATCATGACTTTATTAACAGCAGCTTCTTAATAGAGAATGATGTTGAAATGAGACTTTTCGTAACACTTCAGTACTGTTTTTGACCAGCAGGAGGCTCTATTGAATCAGCAAAATTTTACATACTCAGACACATAACATTGCCGAGCATAGACCATCTGACCACAGAAGCAACCCTGTATCATAACACTGTCCCCACAGGCTTGTACAGTAGGCACTAGAAATAATGGGTGCATAACTTCATCCACCTCACGTCCTTTTCCCCACTCTATGCCACTGTCCACCATATAATTCTATATAAGCGAGTTGCTACTTATCGTAATTATAGTGTGTTATAAACTGTGCATGACTTAGCTATTTTTTTCATCAGTAATAATTAATGACTGCATGATATGTTAATCTGACTGTGTGTGATCTTTAAATTTTCTTTTTACTTTAAAGGATAAAGCTGAGTTTGATGAGCGGATGAGTCATTTTAAACACTTCTTGGAGACGAGAGGAGCAGCGTTAAGCCAAACTACAGAGTTCCTGCCATTTTACGCTCTGCCCTTTGTTCCCAATCCTGTAGCACATCCGTCCTTCAAGGAGATCTTTGAGGTGATTATCTGCATTGCTGCACTTCCTCACTTACACCTCAATCAACACGCTATATATGCACTTATAATGTCACAACACAATCTCCACATCAAATTTCAGGTTTTATTCACATTAGTCAAAAAGGCTGTGACCAACACTTTATGATCTTGTTTGGTCTCAGCTTAAATTACTTTCTACTGATGTAAGGAGTAGGTAGCTGAATCTCTACTAAATATTTAATAGTTTCTCTGCTGTTCTTGTTTTTTATTTACACTGTATGAGCTTGCACGCTATTATACAATATGTTGTACAATATGTAGTCAGTAAAGAGACAATTTAGCATTAAGCATCTGTGATTTCTGTGCCTAAGGTTACTTGATTGTAAAGGGCCCCTGTTTTGTTTCAAATGGGCAAAATACAACAATATTACTAAAGATACAAAATTAGCAATGATCATACATTTGTAGAAGTTTTATCATTTTTGTTTGTGTTTTTTCTTTTATTTCAGGACTCCTGGACTCTAGATTTAAGAAAAAAGCTTGAAATGGTTTTGGTATCTACTCTGAAAGCATCAGCTACACCAAGGCTACTCATTTTATATGTATCCTTTCTGTTAAATGTTGAGAACATGTCACATGGCTTATGTCATTCCTCATGCCATGTTTGATTGCATGTTGTTTTTAGGGACTCATTACACTCTCCTAAACCAATCAATTGACAAACAACAGTTAATTAATTCATTTATTAATTTGTTCATAAACACCACACCAACCGCACCTCCAAACGCAACAGTGTGTCACGAACTTGGTGGTTTTACAGGTAGTTCTGGCTGTTGTTGATTGCCGTGGGCAAAAAGGGCAGATATAAGCACAGAGAGTTTGATAAACATAAGAGTCTTTTTATTTATACGTAACATTACTAATAAAGAAACTAAACAAACAAAGAACTCACTAACTCCAACAAAATGAGGTTCCAGTTCACAAATGCTTAGAGTGCATCTACTCTTAGATCAGTGTATCTACTATATGTTTTTAGAATAAGCAGAAATTGTATATAACTATTTATAAAACCCTTTGTAAGGCATTGATGTTTCCTTAATTTTATCTAAACAGAGAGAGAGCACAAATGGAAACAGAGGTAATTGTCTGTTTATTGTTTATCATATTCCCAAATGCATAGTTTTATTTGAAATATGATCATTTTACAAAACTGTCTCTTTCTTTTTGCAATTAACACTCTGCTACAGTACTGTAATATGTTATAATTTTTTTTTTCTGTTTTTAAAATACACAAAGTAAAATTTATTCTTGTTTTGTAGAATGTTTTTAAATGCATTGCATGTATATTCAGCTTTGAGAAACTTTGTATTCTGCTTCATATTACTTTGTTTTGTATGTGTATTTGTATGTGTGTGTGTGTGTGTGTGTGTGTGTGTGTGTGTGTGTGTGTGTGTGTGTGTGCGTGCGCGTGTGCATGTGTAGAGCACATAAAGCAGCTAGCTGAAGCAGAGAAGCAGGCTTCTGCGTACATGAAGAAGTTTAGTAAGATCCAGGCTGATTATGACAACCTCATCAGCGTGACGGCTGAACTGGTGGACTCACTTGAGGCTACTGTCAATGGGAAAATGGCAAGAAAAATATTTTTTTTTTTTTTGTTATGTAAACTTTACTTACTAACAAATGCAACAGCTGGTATCTTAGTGTCGGGTTGTAATGAAAGCGAAATTAATTTTGTATAAAATAATGTTTGTTTTCCCAAAATCTTGGTGTCATTTTTTTTGTCACAGTATTTGCATACTGAAACCTGATTGGCTCATGCTGATGATGCAATCACATTCTCCTGTTACAGTTACATGCTTGCAAATTATGAAAGCCAGCTAAAGTTTGATTAATGAATATGATTTTTTTTGTTGTTGTTATTGTTTTTATTTATTTATTTTAATAGATATCCCCTGAGTATCTCCAGAGTGTGGGTGTGCGCCTCTTTAGTGGGCACATGAACCAGAGTTTTGCTCAGAGCATTGATTTTACACGGCCTGGAACAGTGAGTCTCTCTCTCTCTCTCTCTCTCTCTCTCTCTCTCGCTTTTCTTTTTTGTAAATGTATTACATCTCTACCAATCTTTGCATATTTTGAGTTGGTGCTTTGTATTTAATATCAGCATGCGTTACTACAAGTTCCCACTCAATAATGCAACGAAACAGACTTAAACAGAAGTACTTAGCCAAACAACACTGAGATCTGCAATGAATGACCTCCCGCTGTGTAGGTCCTTTTAAAATCGTACTGATTTTAATTGCCGTGTTCCAGAAATGTCTAAAATTTTTAGATCCAGGAATGTTGTGTTGCACAAAGTTAATAATTGATGAAAGACAGTTACTCTATGGTATAACATTAGGCATGGTCTGTTTGCTGTGTTCTGTTTGCTTAGTGTTTCTTCATCCACTTCTTCCTGTGTGTGTGTGTGTGTGTGTGTGTGTGTGTGTGTGTGTGTGTGTGTGTGTGTGTGTGTGTGTGTGTGTGTGTGTGTGAGAAGGGATATTATTCTATGACTCCTTATGATGATGGCTATGTAAGTTTCTGGTGTATCTTCATATCTTTTTTCCTCCGTCTTCTCTCCATTGTGCATCGTGATTGTCCATGTGGTCCTCATCCTTTACACTCATCCTCTCATCCATTAGCATCTCTGCATTCCCTTCAACATCCCATCAACCCATCAACATGAATGTCTGTGTTCACTGTAAGAATGTTTGTCTTTGTTCTGTGGACTCCCACTGGGAATAACCGTTTATTATTTACCATTTAACCTGTTCTAACCCGCTTTATTACAATGTAAAAAAATAATAATAATAAGCCGCCTCAAGGTAAAGTTTAGGAACAAGTTGCATAGCTTTTTTTTTAGTTTATTCAACTTATAGAGAAATTAGCTGCCCAAACAAAATATTTCACATTGCTGGTGAGACAACATGTACCCAGTTTAAAACCTTAAGTTGACTCAACTTATAATTCAAACATTTGCATGACACAAGTCAGCTCAAGTTGTATTGGTTGTGTACTCAATTAATTATATTTGTCTAGAGTTGACTTAGCCCAACTTCTTATTTACTCAAAAAAGAGAAGTTGCCTTCCATTGTAGCCCATTGATGTAATTGGTTTTAAGTGATATAAAAACAAGTTGGCCTAACATTATGCCAACAATTAAAACACACAAACATTACTTTAAAAAAAACTTTATTAATTCAAAACCAGTCAAAGTTAAAACAGTGATCTGCGTTAAATAAGAGATTACACCCTCTATAATAAAATAATAAAATACATGAGTAACACCAGCTGCATATCAGTCTCTTAGTGATTCTCTTATATTACACCATCATTCCTAAAGCTGCTGCCTAGTCACCCAGGCCTTTAAGGACTACTAACTTCAACAGCTTGTTCAGGCTCCTTCTGTAGCTCCAGAAGGCCAATTGTCACCCCTCTCACTCAATCCTCCACAGCAGATGTCTGGTTAAAGAGGAAAAGAGAATTCTTGTAAAAACAAAAATAGGTTTCCCAGTATATCTAGTTAGGGAGGTAGTAAAAGCTCCTCACTGGCGATGGTTCTCTTGCTGGCTCAAGTTCTTTATTCATTCTGTCTCCGAAGTTTTCAAGAACACAATGTTACCTCTCAACAAATACAACTGTACGAAGTTGGGCCAACAATACAGTATTAATTAATTTAACATTTATCAAGTTGAATTATTTTTTTTACAGTTTAGGAGCTTTGTTGCTATATCATATATTTGCATTTAGCTTCTGATACATAGGACATGACTTTTAGTATGTTTGGTGCAAATCCCTCTAGAAATATTAAATATTGGGTCTAAAAACTGTTGTATTTAAAGGTACAATTAAAAATTGACTCATAAAAAAATTCACTTTTGGGCTCAGACTTCTATGCATTAGATGTTAAATTTAAGAAAAGGGAACAACTAATTTAGATCTTTAGCCTAAAATTACATGTATGTATTGTTTTCATCTAAACTTCTTTTTCACAACTTATTATATTTAAACAATTGTAATAATTATTATATTTAATAAAAATGTAAAAATAGCTTCTTTGATCCCTTGACTTCTAGCTAACTTGTTTTTGGTCTGATTGGAAAATGTCACATCACTTCAAATGGCTCAAAATCTCTAATACTTAGCGTAGCCCCATCAAAACTGGCTCTGAACTCTCTGCAGACTCACTTAATTGAAACTGCCATCGACAATGTACAGTGAGTGAATCATCAAAAAACGACCTCTATTTGTTTCTGGCTGATTAGCGAACAGAAAATTGCACACAAAACTATTTAAAAAAAAATTCATCCTGGTCTTCTGGAAACAATTGGTCAAGCCAAGTTTGTTAGGGAACCGACACAGAATGGATTTTCTTACAGAAAAAAAAAAAAATTCACTCAAATATTTTGTTTAAAATCCATCCAACTTGACATCATGTAAAATTGTCCTAAAAGAAGAGCTCTAGCCCCAAAGGTTCTAGATATATCTGCCTTAGAAGGAGACCTGTGCATTTCAGGATAAGTGTATGGGGGAAATTAACCTGCTATATTATACTCAGTGGCAGAGAGACATCATGTTACTTTGTCTGTGTGAGTGAGGGCCATTGCCTGGTAAACAATGCCTCCTCCACTGACACACAAACATAGTCAGCCAGGACCTAGCCTCATGTCTTCCCAATTCCCTACTTCCCAATTTCTCCAGGAATTGTCTCTAGTCTATTTATATTATCAAAATTAATCATGACAAAAGCATTTTGAGTGCTTGGTGCAGCTCTTATGTTTATATTTTTACTGTTGTTTTTAACTGTATTTATACATTTATAAATCTTTCAATTAGCCTGTTACTGTTGTTGAGAAAAGTTAAGAGTATTCTTAGAGATAGGCCTATTTTATTTAATATATTATATTTCTTTGACATTTTTTTCTATTTACATGCTTTGCAGTATGCTTTAAACAAGAAATTAAATTCTGTCTGCATTTTACATTGTTAAAAAAAAGTCTATTTTGATTTAAAAAAAAATAGTTTTGATGTACAGTCCACTTGATAGAAGTATCAACAGTGTATTAATTATTTAGCCTAACAATACTAAAATATAATATATAATTTGTAGTTCACACTCCCTACTTGTACAGAATACATATTAGGACATGATTCTGGATTAAATGTGCATGCATTTTAGTAACTAAAACATATAATTACTCCAGTAATTATCTAATCAATATACATACTTTGTTTTGGCCAGCAGTGTAATATCCGGCTTGTATTTATAGTAAGAATTGAAGTGACAAGTTCAAAATGGTTTATAAAAGTTAAGTTGTTAAAGATTTCTTTACTTATATAATAAATGTATAACTTTTTAAAATATATTTGTTTGCATTAAGGTGTGTAAAATCATTGCATGAAATCAGTGTGAGTATCGTTTTTATTATCTGGTATTAAAAGTGGAGATGTTGACGTAGATTTGTGAATGGTGTGCCACTCTCGTACCCATTTAATTTTTTTGTTTGACCAGACGTCATGCTTCATAGAATATCAAATCCTTCCTTTAAGATTCAGACCTTAAACACACCTTAAACATGCTGGAAAAACACTTGAAAGAGGTACATTACGTTTGGATTAGGTCAACTGGAAAGCTCTCGCTCATATCTAATATTTGCCTTTTCAAAAAAAAAGCTTTGAAATGTCAGTCTTTACATTTTACTATTAAATGAAGCATAAATGTCCCTCCAAGCACAAATAAACCACTAATAACCCTGACGTTTCACACTAGTCTCTGTACCTCAATTTGTATGGGATTGTGTTTCAACATAATGGCCTGTGACAAGGATAGGAGAGGAGAGAAAAAGAACAGGAAAGTGAGAGGAGAGGAGAGGAAAGAAATAGAAAGTTTTATATAAAGCAGATGAATTTAAATCAAAGGAAAATGTAAACTTAGTGTCAGGAAATAAAATAAAGAAATGAAGAGAAAACTAAATAAAGAGAAATGAAAGGAAACTAATTAAAAGTAAAGTACGAGAAAATAAAAGAAAATAAATTAAATGTAAATTCAAGGAACCAAATAGAAACAAAAAATAAATGAGAGGGGAAGAAAGGAACAATATTTAAATAGGGAGGGTTAAGAGAACGAATGAGAGGAAAGGAAGGTGGAGGAGGACAAACAACAAGAAACAAATATTGGACAAAAAGAAATAGCAAAAGAAAATAGAGATCTATAAAATAAAAATGTCAGAATGCTGATTAACCCAATTTCAGTGTATGGACTCACTGCATGGGCATGTTTGTTAAAGACATAATTCTGCATGCACCCCTAACTATATAAACACACAGTCTACTGACCTGCTACAGCTACACACATGCTTATGTTACGTTTTAATATTACATTAATTACCCAACATTCTGTCTGTGTGTCTTAGGCCTCGTCCATGTTACGTGCATCCATTGCAGCACAGTAAGTAAAAATCTGCAGCAACTTACTACAAAACATAGCATCTTAGCAAGAACACACATCTTAAATACAGTTCCATTTACTTATTATTATGTAATTATATAATATTACATATAATTATGTATTTTAAGAAAAATAAACCAAATATATGATTAATTAACTAAGATATGATTAAAAAACAATATATCAAGACATACAGCACAGTATGTCCAAAAGTTTGGACACATGTTTAAATTTATTTCTACGTTCTAGAACAATACTGGATTATTGAATGTATTACAGAGCATAACTAGCAGACACATCTCAATATCAAGTTTTATTTTACAATGTCGAAAGAAATCAGGAAAGACCATTGATTTAGAAGGTGTGTAAAAACTTTTGATTAATAGCGTATGTTACTAATTTCAAGCTTGAAATATGCTTGTTGTCAGATCATGGTTCTCCTTTTAAGCATTTTTTCTTGGGAAATAAGTTTAACAAAAGATTATGAAAATAAAACATTTAAACAGGGTGGGTAATCTTGTGTTTAATTTCTAAGAATCTCATATTGCACCATAGATGCATTCAAATTATTTTCACATCTCTACGGGATTTTGAGGGCTTTATTGCGGTATGAGACTTATTGCAATGTTTTCAGTTTGCTTTTCTGTCTGTCAGCACTATGGTTGCGTGACTCCTCTGTCTCTGTTTATCATTAGGAGGAGTAAAGACGTCCCACTGCTGCCCTCACTGGACTATGAGAAACTGAAGAGGGATCTGATCAGTGGATCAGACCGATTGAAAGCTCTGCTGCTGCAGGCCCTACGCTGGGTACACACACAGCTCAAATTCTGGCATTAAATTGTGTTTTTATTAGGCTGTAAATTGTAGAGATACTTTAGAAAGAATACTTAATTTCTTTCTTTTTTTGTGTGTATACACTGTATTGCCAAAAGTATTCGCTCGTCTGCCTTGAAATGCATATGAATTGAGTAACATCTAATTCTTAATCTATGGGGTTTAATATGATGTTGGTCCACCCTTTCCAGCTTCAACTTTTCTGGGAAGGCTGGGAAGGACTTTTCTTCCAGAAGCGTATTTGTGAGGTCAGACTCTGATGTTCGACGAGAAGGCCTCGCTCACAGTCTCCGCTCTAATTCATCCCAAAGGTGTTTTATCGGGTGGAGGTCCGGACTCATCCATGTCTTTATGGACTTTGTTTTGTGTACTCGTGCGCAGTCATGTTGGAACAGGAAGGGCTCATCCCCAAACTGTTCCCACAAAGTTGGGAGCATGAAATTGTCTAAAATGTCTTGGTATGCTAAAGCATTAAGAGTTCCTTTCACTAGAAGTAAGGGGCCGAGCCCAGTGACTGAAAAACAACCCCGCATCCGGTCCAACATGACTTCGCACCAGTGCACAAAGCAAGGTCCATAAAGACATGGACGAGTGAGTTTGGTGTGGAAGACTATGAATGTGAAAGCAGGCGAGCAAATACTTTTTGCAATACAGTGTATGTGTAGGTCTCCACACAGGTGGTCATTAATTCACAGCAGATCCATAGCATAATCAATGCGTCTTAAATAGGATGCCATTCTTATATAATTTTTTGGCTATTTGTTTGCACAGAAAGAACTCGATCAGTGAGCGTTGTGAGACACCTGAGTGGGACGCCTGTGAGCTTTGTGTTTTAATAGTACGTGACGGTGCATTTGTGTGTTTTTGGTTTCAGAGGCTGACCCGCTCAATACAGGGTGAGCAGAGAGACACGGTTCTACAGGCATTCATCAGTAACGACTTGTTAAACTGCTACACCACTAAACAGGTAACAGAACAAACACCTCTTAACACTGAGTCCATTTACATTCACAACCCATACACCATCTTTACATTTCTGTACACACTTTTATTTGTAATAAATTTGCAAAGATTTCAATCAAACTTCTTTCACGTTGTCATTATGTTTTTTTTTTTGTTTGTTTTTTTAGAAAAATAATGAATTTAATGCATTTTGAAATAAGGCTGGAACATAGCAAAATGTGGAAAAAGTGAAGCACTGTGAATACGTTCCAAATGCACTGTATTTATTTTATTTTGTATGTATATATTATGTATTTCTAATTGGCCAGTTGTTGATTAATGTTCTGTAACAGCAGTTCGGCTGTGAAAGTGCAGGTTATATACTGGTATTAATGTGCTTGTTCTAATACCTTATCATTTTTATAGTCACAGCTCATTCACTTATATGGCAGATACGCCACATAAACATTTCTTTCTATGTTTTTAAAAGGAGACGGTTAACATTTATACAAGGTCTCCAGCATCAGTGCCTTGTAACAGTAAGAGGGGAAGCTCTAACTGTATGGTTTCTGACATCTTTTGAAAACACCTTGCAGTTTTTCTGTAACATTATCTTTTGTCTTAATGATAGGCTGATGAGGAAACACCATTGTTTTATATCTGATTTGACAAAATTTAGAGCTGCTATAATGGACGTTTAAAGGGAAACCTGTTTCATAGATGTTTCACAATATTACATTTACCTCTAAATAAATAAAATTATTAATCATTGTCATAATGCTGTGGTCCAAGGGAAATAAACTGGGCAAACTACTATATCCAGCATTTACTATGAGGAATGCATAGTTTATATTGCTTAATTAACTCAAAAATATATTTTACAAGTTAATGTTATAATTATGAGATTAGTATATCACTCACTCACTCATCATCTATACCGCTTAATCCTGTATTCAGGGTCATGGGGGGGCCTGGAGCCTATCCCAGGAGACTTAGGGCACATGGCAGGGTACACCCTGGACAGGGTGCCAATCGATTGCAGGGCACAGACACACACACACACACACACACACACTCACTCATTCACACACTATGGACAATTTGGGAACGCCAATTAGCCTAACCTACATGTCTTTGGACTGTGGGAGGAAACCGGAGTACCCGGAGGAAACCCACTAAGCACGGGGAGAACATGCAAACTCCATGCACACAGAGACGGGAATTGAGCCTGGCCGGGAATCGAACCCAGACCCTGGCGGTGCAAGGCGACAGTCCTAACCATACATCAGGATCATTTTTCAAATCCTTTTTTGCTCTGTTTTTTTAGAAATCTGTGGTTTACCTCATCAAATCGAAGAATGAGACAGTGAGGCAGTACACAGCTCGCCTCCTTAACACCTTTGCCTCTCTGTCTGAGGGTAAGTATGAGAGAGGAGGAGCCAGCTGGATTATTTAATTATGACTTTCTGGTTAATAAAGTAATATTTATGTAGAATAAAAAATTATGTTGGCATATGAGCTTAACACAGAGGCACTAAACACACAGGTTTCGGTTTAAGATTACATTTGTTTTATTTTATTGCACACTCATTAGAATGTAACATTTATAAACTGACTCACTGCTCGCAGTGCATTATGGGTAGAACATGCCAGAAATATCACTTGAATGAAGACTAATTAGCACAAATTCTGACATTCTTCATTTTTTTCTCATGTTTTTGATATTTTCCCTCTTGAAATCTAAACTAGTTAATCACTTGGGTTAATGATATAGATAGCACTTAGCTGTTATGTTGCAGTTAATTAAGATTTTAAATCATAGATACAGAAAAATAGTGTATTAGATAGTGTGTATTGTAGCGCATATGGAATCTTCTTTTCGGAGTGCTGTGATTTAACCCCCAAAAGAAGCACCTTTAAGGTCTTTTTTCTTTTTCTTTTTTCCCCCGTCTAGGTCGTGTGTATCTGTCTCAGTGTTCCTCTCTGCTGAAGCTGTTAGTTGAATGTTTTCAGTTGGAGGAGAAGGATTCAGTGACCAGAGAGAAAGTGTTGGGGGCACTGCAGAAACTTAGCGTCAGGTAACGTGTCACATGCACACCCACCTGTTCTCATTCTTTGCTTACATCTACATTCATGTTTATTCATCCAGTGCGATGTCCATGTGAAACAGAATCCATACTGAGGACAACAGAACAGGTCACGTAATGTCTCATGGCAAAAGACGGTAGCTCCTGTTCTCAATTACATTACAGCAGCTATAAACACTCTTCACTTAATTTTCATAATGTCGAAAATAATGTAGCATGACGGACGATGGAAAGCGTTAGCTCTAATTACTACTGAGTGCTGACACTGGAGACTCCTTCCATAAATGTTAAACAAGCATCACGCTTCACCACATAATTTATTTTATTTTTAATAATTGTACTTATTGGTACTTTGGAATTAAATAGTTCATCAGTATTTGTTCTGTTATAAGATAATAATTAACTGTAACCAAACAGTATTATTGTAGTAGAAACTTCACTTCATCACACAACCCTGTCGCTCAGAATTTTACTGTCTCAGGCACTTACTTGTTATCTCAGTTAACCATTACAATATTTCTATATCTGGTGTGTGTGTATGTGTGTTTGAGCAGACGGGTCCATCAATCAGCTCTGATCAGATTGGGTCTGATTGCGTGGTTGGTTGACGAACTGCAGGACTCCGACTCTCTATCTGATTACACGGTGGAGTGCTCTGTAACTCTGCTGATGACTCTTTGTCTGCGCACTCAGGGTAAACACTAATGACATTACACCACACTAATGTGTTTGCCACAGAGATTTAACTCTCCTGTCATGGTCACTACCATACAGACAGGTGACAAATTAAAGGAAAAAAAGTGTTTTATTAAAATGTTTAGCAATCCCAAGTCTCAAGAACAGCTTATGTGCTCCTCTTCATTAATCCTCTTCACACTTTTTTGGAATTGTACTAGAGGGATAAAGAGCTGTCTTTCAATAAGATGTTCCCTCGTGTGGTGTTGGAGGTGCTGAGCACATCACTCAATTATTCATTTAAGTTGAACTGTTGTGAGTGTGAAGATCATCACATTTGATTTATTCATTTTTCTCCTCCTCATATCATTGAGTAAACAATCATGTCATGTGACTTGGGCAGATTCAGCATAGAAGAGACCATGCACATCAGGATAGAGATGTTATATAATTGTATACAGGTGATTATCCAAAGGAAGAACCATGCTTCTAGAAATAAATACATTTATCCACAGCAGGACAGAATCACCAGCTTTTCCTTTAATTTGTGACCCATCTATTTGTAAATAAAAATATTTAAGATGTATTTTGTTATAGGTGAGAACATAAAGGCATGTCAATTATTTTATAGGAAAAAAGAAATGTGCAGAAAAAGCCAAACCTGTACTGAAGGTTCTGACTGACTTGTTAGGACACGAAAACCATGAGGTATGTTAAGGAACATAGTCTTTATTTGTCCTGCAACCTCAAAGGTTGACAAGATACTCACGCCTACATGACAACTGAAACTTCCTGTTCATGAGAACTTTTTTGCATACCATTGATCCCAGTCTCAAACACCTCAGCATGTTTGTGAACCTTTCTGTCAATACTTATAAAGCTTACCAGTAAATCACTCCCATTAGTTTTTTGGTTTATTTATTTATTTTAAAATGACATTTCATCCTAAATTGATGTCCCACAATGAATTCAACTAAAAAAGTAAAAATAAACATATAATGGAATAAAATAGAATAAATATAAAGTTTTTAAAGCAGAACTATAGTCTACAAAGATCATCCGGATGTAAGAGTCTTTGTTTTCCGGGTGAGAGAGGGAATGATGGAGGTTCACAGATGCCATCTGTAAGATAGTGTGTGACACTCATGCATACAATCCAGCTCATTTGGAATGTAGCTTGTCCAATCAATTTAGTGAACATGAACTAACATTATAAAAATATCGAAAAAGACTCTTATAGCCCTGATCTAGTGTCTGTTACCTATTGTAAATCTAGAGGATCTGTAATCAAACATTTGTGTCAGTACAGTAATGTGTGTGCTTATAACTGTGTACACGTATAAATTATGGGACAAAACAGTTCCTCCTGAAAACATACATTAGAACACATTTTGTTACATAATTCACACCAGGTTTTACTGAGATCTAGTACAATGATGAATAAACTTCAAAACCCACTGAAACTATACAAATAACCCTTAAGATTTTGAAACTGTACAGCATATTTGTTTAAAATTATTACACTTTAAAATAAAAAATAAATAAATAAAAAATTTAAAATTGAAATTAATGAGTGAACATAATGACTGTGGTGGATTGGCACTCTGTGCATGGTGTACCCCGCCTCGTGCCCTAAGTTTTCTGGGATAGGCCTCAGGACCCCTACTACTCTATATACAGGATTAAGCGGTATAGATGACGATGATGATGAATGATAAATTGTGAACATGTCTAGAGCAAGTCTAATATGACTGAATCTTAGTCCTTTTGTAAGGAATTTTATTAAATAAGTACGTCAGGACTGGGTGTGTATGTGTGGTAATGGTGTACACTGGCTGGGTGTTATCAAACAGTGAGAGGGTCTGAAGTTTACTGAAGAATTTCTAAAACAATGAACTCGTACTTTGCTCACTGTTGACTTTCTAACTCCCTCCCATTTCAACAACAGAAATCTTGTGGGTCGAGTTGATTCAGATGCACTGTGACGTTGCTCTTAAATCGCACAATCATACTTGTAAATTTACTTTAAATACCTGAAAGAGTAAGAGAGTTTGCAAAGAGGATTATGAAGCAACAAAAAGCGAAAGGTCATTGTTTTATATTTTATGAACTGACTAACAAAGATTTTGATGCTTACAGCATTTGAGGATTACAGTCCGTCTGTGCCTGTGTCTGTCGTATGAAAGAGAGAGAGGGCTTTAGGAACATTCTGGTGAGCTGAGGTACACCAAAAGCCAAGGGAGATCACAGAAACAACTGTGCTTTGTGACAGAGAAATTATTTTGCTGGCAAAGAACATTTGGCCAGATCAGGCACACCCATCTTGATTTATGGATTTCAGTGTCAAGACGAGAATTAGGAGAAGACTGTATTTCAATAAATATATTTCACAAAGTTGTAACAATTTATAATCCCCAGAAACCTTATATGATAGCATGTATAATTTTGCAGCCACATTCTATGGACAGTTAAGACAATAATCAGCTTGACATGATGTTTCAACTAAAATGAAAAGAAAATATAGGCATGGGAAGGAACTGTTCTTGATCTAGAGTACACCCCCACATCAAATGGAGTAGACATTGTAAGGTGGCTAATAAAACTGGTTCTTTTGATGATTTGACTGCTGATTAAAACAGATGAATTCTGAAGTGGATGAATTTTCCAATGTCATTGCTCTGAGGTGTGTTTGTGTGTGTGTGTGTGTGTGTGTGTGTGTGTGTGTGTGTGTGTGTGTGTGTGTGTGTGTGTGTGTGTGTGTGTGTGTGTGTGTGTGTGTGTGTGTGCGCGCAGATCCGGTACTATGTAAATGGAGCTCTTTACAGTATCTTGAGTGTCCCAACATTAAGACAAGAGGCCAAAGAAATGGTGAGTGTTGAACATTAACATTAAAACACACCCACACACACACACCTAGCCTTCATATACAGTGCCTTGTGAAAGTATTCGGCCCCCTTGAACTTTGTGACCTTTTGCCACATTTCAGGCAAAAGATATAAAACTGTAATTTTTTGTCAACAATCAACAACAAGTGGGACACAATCATGAAGTGGAACGAAATTTATTGGATATTTCAAACTTTTTTAACAAATAAAAAACGGACAAATTGGGCATGCAGTACACTGTACATAGAACATTTTGCTTAAAAAAAACATTCATGTGAATCTGAGCATGTTTTACAATGCTCAAAAAATTTTCTTCTCACTGTCTGATGTTCATTGAGGGTTTGCTGAGACAAATAATTAAAAAGCACAAAAAGACATGATCTGAATATGCTCATTGGACCATGTTAACGATGATGCTTAACCTTACTTACATATGCATACAACGTTTGATCAGATATAACATACAAATAAATGAAAAACATTCATGTTAGGAATCTTCTGTTTCTTGGGAATATGCAGTCAGAATTCATTTATAGAGATTATTGAACGTCTTTGCATGTTCTCACAGCCGGCGAGAGTGAAACTGCAGGAAATTATGTGTTCTAAAACGTTCCTGTAATTACATTTCTGAATATAACTTCCTAATTTAAGTTACAAATTCTGCAGTGCTGTAAGTAGGAATTAAGTGCATGACTAATTCAGCACTAAAATACACGCATGTATCGTCATGTTTAAGAGAGCAATCCACAAGAAAGGCCTGCCACGAGAAAGAAGTGTTCCTGACCATTTCAAAATGTTTTCAGTTTGTAACTAACGCAGCGTTGATGTTCCTCCGTATTCTCCCAAAGTTCAATTAGTGGTCAGTGCTCGGCATAATTTTAGTCATATGGAGTTTTTATTACTACTTTAACATCATTTGAGGGATATGTTGACACAGGATGCGCATGCAAGTTTGGAAAGTCCCAATAAAGTATACCATTTAAATTTTGCTATACGCGTACAATAAACCAAATATATGTTTATTAACCCTATATTTACTCATTTCATATTATTATTATTATTATTCTAATTTTTTTCTGTTGTGGAAACATGGACCATTATCTTTAGATGTCTCGTTTTTCTCTGCAGTATTTATTTGTTAATTATTCCTTAAAATGTTGTTCAGTTCAAAACTGACTTTTATCTACTCATCCTGCTGATAACTGGTGATTATTTAAAATATAGGTGCATAAAAAAAAAGAACATTCACATATGCAGTAAAATGTTCTCTGAAGAGTGTGTGACCAAAAATATGAAGCAGGGTTCACTACATGTCTTTCAGAGTTTGGAGGAAGTCCTGCGCTGTTACATGAAAGAGGAAAATCCTGAACTGAACACACAGATGGAGTTCATCATCAAGCAGCTCAACTCAGGTATAAGTAGCTCATACATTAAATACATCAAGTTACTTAAAGCGACACAACTATATCATGCATATAGTGTATGCCAAAAAATCCCAAATAGTTAGCTCATGGTATCAGATATTTTAGTAGATATCCTTGATTTTTAGTTATTGCTTTTAGATTAGCCTATTTCATTGCAAGAGATCAGTCGATTAGTTTTACAGCCTTCTAACTAAATACAAGCATAAATACTAACACATTACCACTTTGATTCTAATTGATGGCTATATTTTATCAAAGACCAAACTGTCCCTGATCTACTCATTGAGAATCACTGATTTAGAGTTTTATCAGTTTCCTTAATGGAATTAACCTCATTAGGAACATCCAGGGAGCTTTTTAAAGGGACATTGGACATATTCAGTTGTAAACAGAATGTTTTCATACAGCAATCTGAAGAGAAACAAAGACAAAAATACAACTGTCGGTGTCTCCTGTTCATTCTTTAAGATGCTTAAGAAAATTAGCCATCTGATTTAATTAGACAACAGTATACCTGAGAACAAGGATGCAGTTTTAAAGACAAATTGTGGTCAAGTCAAGTGCTGATTTTATTTAATTTGTTACTGCTAAAAATGAAAAACTATTTGATATTTATATATTTTGCATAAAATTTTTATTTTCTGGAATCTTAAATAAATTTTTCACGTTATGCTTCCGATTTCTAATCTCTCTGGTTGCTTTGATCAGAGGAGATACCGAAAGACGATCTGCAGTCAGGGGATGAAGACGAAGATGAAGATGAGGTGCGTGTAAAATTATCTTTAAATTACGAGGTGGTATTTAAAAGTTTCACTACTAGTTTTGTAACACACCGACAGATGGCAGCACATGGCTGCACGCACAGTCACATGACCAACCTTCTTTCATAAGTCAGTGTGCCAAAAGGTATCGTGCTGTGTACATCGGGATGTGTGCATCTGGTGCTATTCTGACTATGTGCGTTACCACATCTGCTATTTGATTGTGGACAGCAAGTTGAAACAAAGTGCGAACATGAAATTCTGTGTGAAACTGCGCAAATCTGCAGCAGGGACGCTTGACATGATTCTGCAAGTTTGCAAGACTTGCAATGAGTCGGCTTGCAATATTTTTGATGTTTTGCGTGGCACACGTGCTTCAAGTGTGGAAGAACATCACTGGAAGACAACGAGAGATCAGGAAGAACTTCAGCTTAACCCCCCAAAAATGTTTTAAATCTTTAAATCAATAATTTATTTATTTGTTTTATTTATTTTTTTATGTGACGATAAAACGAGTTTTTAATGATAATGCATTTGGTGGAGACTTTCTGGTGTAGTGAGAATGACAGTGTGTAGATTGAAGGAAACACTTGTGGAGGGATCTTAGACCACTCTTCTATGCACTACATTCCCAACTTATTGGAGTTCCTCTTGTGAACTGGCCTCTTCTATTTTTTAAGTTGAGGTTCAAGTTTAGAGACTAATTGTTTTTGTGTTGTTGCAGCCATTTCTTTGTCCATGACATGTCTTGAGGGCCATTGTTTTGTTTTAAGACCAACCGTCCCCGAGTTTCCAGCTTCTGACAGAAGCCGGTCAATTCAGTTTTATTTTGTAGCACTTTGAACAATCGTTGTTGTCACAAATCGGCTTTACAGAAGCAATAAAGATATGGAAATTAGTTCCCATGCAGGCCATGGCACAGTTCATGGGCATTCTCATTTTGGAACAGATTTGGGCCCCTTAGGGGAAGGTATACATATGAGGAAGATACATGTGTACTTTATATTGTGATGGTGTTGCGCTTCTCTGCATTAACACCTGCTAAACAGGAAGCTATAGAGTTGCATCATCTCAGGCTTTCATTCAGTAGCCACAGTTTACTTTTCACAGTTAACTTCACTGCAAATATTTAGTGTGGCATTGAAATGAAGATGGAGTGATGTAGCTGGTGTACTTAGGATCTGTGTCTGTGTGTGTGTCTGTGTGTGTGTGTGTCTGTGTGTGTGTCTGTGTGTGTGTCTGTGTGTGTGTCTGTGTGTGTGTCTGTGTGTGTGTCTGTGTGTGTGTGTATGTGTATATGTGTCAAACAGGAGGACATGATGGAGCCAGATCTGGACAAAGAGGAAGATCTCCAACCCCAGCCTAAAGAGCTTTCAGGAGAACATTTACTGACTACAGAGTATCTCGGAGTACGTTCTCCTCATCCACTTACACATTTATTTGACTTTCAAATTGTATTAAAAACAGCTTTTCAGTGTCTCATGGACTTTAAATTAAGTTTTTAGTTTTACTCTCTGGAGAGTATCTCCAAATCTGAACTTCTGACAGATATAAAGTGAGAATTAAAACAAATTATCGGGAGGAGTGCATTTGCATGTTTGTGTGAGTCTGAAAGTGTGTTTTGTGTACTTTATTGTAGATTATGACCAACATGGCCAAGATGAAAAGATCGAGTACACATGCGTCTCAAAGTACAGATGAGCCTCTCAGGAGACCTGTCACACCAAACTCATATAGAAACTCTGTGTATGACCTTATCATATTCTGTCTATATATAGAAAATACTAAAAAGTTTCCTTTTTTTTCTCTCATAATTCTTTCTACTCATACTCAACACTACATCAGTTTTACAGAAAAATTATTAAAACACAGTATATCATTTAAAAGTTATAGTTATATATCCATCATGATGTGTGTTTATTCAGGGCCGCCCCTGACAGGCTTGACTCATCCTTCAACTCTCGCCCAAGTACCAGTGACTCTATTCGCCGTACGCTAGGTATTTACATGTGTACACACACACATAAACACACAAACGCATGTACATAGTATTAGGTACAGCACAGTGCTACTACAGAGGTACACATGGTGTATACTTGGACGAGCAATGTCATCACGTTTGGCATGAGTCAGTGCGGCTCAATATTCAAAGCATGTTTGAAAAGTATTATAAATGTTATCTTCTGCTTGTTTTGCTCTGCTCTTTGTTTGCAGCAGTTATTGAGTACAGAATAAAATAGCTCAGCATGTACTTGCAAATAAGAAATGTCTATTGAATTGTTTACTTCTAGGCATATTTAATGAATACTGGATTTGTGCATTTCACTAGTCTAATAAGTACCATTATTCTTATTATAAGAATAATGGTACATTTTATTATAAACATATGGCTGTTTATATATTACATGTCTGTTTGCTGCAATTTGCCAACAAATTTATGCATGTTAAACAAAGACATATTCTATTTTTCAATTCCTGTTCTGGAGTTCTCACACAACTCCAAACAATAAAAAGAGAAGTCAGTCCCTCTCCAGACCCCCATTTTTTTCTCTCTTAGAGTTAGATGGTTAGATGGATGGATAGTGTAAATAAAGTGTCATAAAGTGTAAACTTGCATAGTTATATCTTCACTTTTGTCTCTTAATCACAATACTATTTAAAGACTTTTTCCTTACGATACAAACACTAATGTTTCTTTAATTTCCTCTTTATAACATCAGAAGAATTCGTCAATTTTCCCACACCACCCCACTTATTCTCTCCCACCACTGGCTTCCTGTAGCTGCCCACATCAAATTTAAAACATTGATCCTACTGATGCCTACGAAGCTAAAAATGGCCCAGCACCCACTTACCTCAAAGCTGTAATCACACCCCGCACCGCACCACATTCCCTCCAGTCCTCCAGCACTGCTCGAGTGTCCCACCTTCTTTTAGGGATTTACTGTAGGAATCCTCTAAATCTAACCTGTTTCCTACAGTAGGTCTCTTACCAATGACAAGTGCATTCATATAAACCTGCCAATCATTTTACACCTGAAACTGTGTTGTGGTCTTAAACGTATCACAGGAATCAGATGATGATGATCATAAAAATGATACAGAACAGTATGGACTGTAGATGAATAAATGTAATGCACAGAAGGAAAGGTTCGTGTGCATGTGTGTGTGTGTGTGCTGGTGCTATATCAGAAGAGATGAGGACTACCCCTTTTTTCAAGGGATAGAGATTTAATTTCCTCTCTCAGTTTCCTGTCCAGATGGGCTTTGTGAAGCAATCACTGTGATGTCCTCTCTTGTCTGTGATGACCTCGACTGAACTGAAAAGTGTGCGTGTGTTTGTGTGTGAGTTTGATTACCATTCAGCCAAAAATGTACTCACATGCAAGTAAAAAAATCTACTTTTATATGTGCATGTTTTATAGCTAAATATTGAAAAAAGTAAAAAAAAAAAAAACTGTTTTAACTGATGACATTAGACTAATCATTATATCATATTAATTTTTTAATTTGAAAAAAAAAAAAAAAAAGTTTGTTTACATGGGTTCAGGGGTCCATGAACGACAGGAGTCATTTCCTAATTTTGTTACAGTGTTAGAAATTACACTATTCTTAAGGTTATTATTTCTATAAATACTGTACTTTTAAGCAGAATCTAATGGCAATTTGAATGAATAAATTGGATTATAAAAATAAATCAAACAAATTTAAACATGTATAAAGCATTTTTAAATAATGGGCTTTATAAAGTCATATATGAAGCTATTACTGATGTTGGGGTTTCTGATTTTATTCTTGTTTTTTTGCCACTTTTTTTTTTTATTTTGCAAGTTTTATTAAAGGCTATGATGGTAATTTTTAGGAATGTGTCATGAAAACAAAACTTGGTCATTTAATTGTGTTTGTTTATTTTTTGTTTGTTTGTTTTTTCCCAGATTCCGTTTGGCGCTCATCTCAGGAATCAGTTGGCTCGGAGGTGAACACTCCTTCACGGAAGTGAGTTGCTCAAACACACAGCAAACATGCGCGCTGTAATTTGTGTAGCAGGTCCTCAGTCTTGTGATACTGATAAGAATAATGATCATAGAAGACAATGTATTAACTTATAGGGGGCCCTGTGATGTGGTGCTGTAATTCTATTGAGTTGTTAGGATTCTACCTCTTCTTCTCATCTTTCCTTTCTCCATTGAAATTAATCGTTTACAGCAAACCATAATTTCACACTCAGAAGAGTGTTTCAATGATCAAAAGTTAGGACTGTCAAGCAATAAAAAAAAGTAATCATATCAATTCCATATTTTGAGATGAATTAATCAAAATTAATTGCACACGCAATTTTTTTTCTGTAAATTTGAGATAAAACTTTATTTTCATGGTGCAAAGTACTTGTTCAATCCCAATGAAATGCAGTTACCAGATAATCCGAAGTGTATAAGTGGCCTATTTACCATTATTCAGCAAAGTAATGCTAACATAAATTATGAATCGTGCAGAGATGCATAATAGATGAAGCAGTGTAATATATACTGAAAGTGACCATGCAGTAGTGTTTTTGTAACATTCCATGATCAGCTGTTCATTGCAGTAACAGCCACAGGGAGAATGCCTGGTCAAATGTGGCTTGACGAGGCTGGCTGCTGGCGCTAATATCATGGGCTAATATTATGCGCTTGGACCTCCAGGTTTGCTGAATTCCTGACTGCAGAAATTGCAGCAAGTGATGCACAGTTTATGAACAGTAGCATCCGGTTGTCTTTTAAATGTAAATATTCATAGGGCCAAGCAGCGTATTCTCATCTGCTTCAATCATGGTACAAAGCCGCTGTGGCTAGACCAGTTTCAGTGACGCACCAAATCAAACGGCACCATGGAATGCGATTAATCAGTGTTAATTTTTTTTCAACATTATTTTTTTCCTGAGACTAATATATTAAAATGAATGTTATTTGAACACACAGGAATATTGAGATTTCTACACAATAATGCCATCAGACAGTATTTGAAGCCATTTTTGATGACGATTCATGTTTATCCTCACTCACTGATGGGCTAAGTGCAAGCATGATGCAGTTTTATTTAAGGGAACTGAACTGGTAGTAATCACCACAAAGGCCTCTTGGCTGCTTCACTGATTTTTGCTCTCCTTGCCCGGCCTGTCAGTTTAGGTGAACGGTCGTCTCTTAGTAGGTTTGCATTTTTGCCATACTCTTTCCATTTTCAGATGATGGATTGAACAGTGCTCCATGAGACGTTCAAAGCTTGGGATATTTTTTATAACCTAATCCCACTGTAAACTTCTTCACAACTTTATCCCTGACCTGTCTGCTGTGTTCCTTGGGCTTCCGGATGCTGTTTGTTCACTAATGTTCTCTATCAAACCTCTGAGGGCTTCACAGAACTGCCGTATTTATACTGAGCCTAAAACTGAACCACAGGTGGTTTCCAATGGATTTTAAGTTATGGGTATCTGAGTAAGTGGACTGAATACAAACCACATTTTTCAGATTTTTAATTGAAAAACATTTATAATTTTCTTCTCACTTCTCAATCATGTACCACATTGTGTTTGTCTATCATATAAAATCCCAATAAAATATATATTTATATTTGTGTTTGTAATGTGATAAAATGTGGAAAAGTTCAAGGGGTACGAATTCTTTTTCAAGACATTGTATATGGAGAGTTCTGATTTGTGTCTAAAACACCAACACTTCCGTAGCTCCTCATTTTACTTCATATTGAGTGTTACTGAGCCATGCAGGACAGTGTGCTGGACCTTGACTCAGCACTTTTTCTAGTGTGGCTATGACTTGCCTTTCAAAAAGCCTTGAGAACAAAGAGTCTATTGATCTCGACTCGACCTGCTCACTCTGCCTCCATATCTGAGGAACTGACAGACAAACTCAGAGGTTTAAAATAAATAATACATGCTGAGTAATCAGGACAAGTAAATAGGAAACATTACACTACTGCTTTTGAGGTGTTACTTTCACAGTAATGTAATTTAATGAATTTCTAGAATGTCTGTTTTTGCATTTGTGATTTACATTGTAAATGTTATTGCAAGTAATTGTAATAGACATAATTGTATAATTTAAAAAAGTCATCAATGTAATTGATGTAATGTAATTTACCTCTGAATAGAGAATGAAATCTGGTGCTACAGTCTCAGTTCTTTCTGACTCCTTCCACAGTGACATCACCAGCAGCCTCAGTGGCCGACCATCAATCCCTCCCGGGGTTCTGCCGAAACTTAGCCCACATTTCTCCTACCAAGAACCACAACAGAGCACCAGCAAACCAAACAGCGCTTCACACACATCCCACAGTAAGACAACTTGCACAAAACAAAATACACATCACACAGCGAGACAACTTACACACTAACTCTAACTGTTTGAAGGCATGAGGCTAATGCTGCCAACAAGCAGTTTAGCATGATGAGGGTGAGCTGAAGGTGTTTACCTGTTGAATTTTTTAAGGATGTCATATGATGCTAATCTGGTGGTTGGTGGGTAGTCTTTGAGACTGAAAAAAATGTTCTTCTTCTTTATTAGTACATCTCTTGACATTCACTGGAGCAAGCAACTTGAGCTGAGAAGGAACGTCAGGTGTTTTAAATATCACACCTGAGGCATTGTTTAAAAATTGTTTGGTGTGTTTCCTTGTTGGGTTAAACATTTGCATTCCTAGCAGCATTCATTTATTTGGTTTGCAGCTACTGTTCTTCTGTGATTTTTCCCAGAGCATTGGGTTTCAGAGCTCAGGTTCACGTTCCACTGCTTGTAGGCCGCTTCTGCTTACACGCTACCATCAATGTAACCAAACTCATTTCTTCCTGAACAATCATTGACGTAAAAACACCAGCACATCCTTCCCCTTTTAGAACTATTATTAACACACTGACACCACAGAGAATCTGTGAATGAATATAGGATTTATTTTTGTTGAGGATAAAATTGGTTTCACATTCCTTTATACTAAAAAAAGAATTGTTAGTGACTTCATCTTTTTTCTCCCTTTTTAATGTAGAGAAAGTGGAGCTAATAATTTATAAAGGTTGTGTAACACTCCCACTCCACAATTCATGAGGCTGACATTGTCCCTGATTCATTCCATTCCATGCAACTTGTCTGCTTCCATGTTTTGGGTTTAATATTTGGGACCTCTGTCATACAAGTTTTCTAATACAAACAAGTTCTTAGTTTGTATCTTCTAATTGATGCATAGAAAATAAACTACAAATCAGAAACAAAATGTGTTTAAAATTGTAGACCATATTAATATGGAGTACTGGAATAATATTGAATAAAATAGAAAAAAATATATATACAAATAGTAAATTTTATAGTCATTCTTGTTTATATATATATATATATATATATATATATATATATATATATATATATATATATATATATATACATGTATGTTGTATGTATCTATTTATTTATCTACATTTAAATGATTATAAAAGATGGTGCAGGATTCTGCAACTGATATAAGTATGCAAATTGAGTGTGGCCTATTACACACGTGGAAAAAATTGTTGGTACTCTTCAGTCAATGAAAGAAAAACTCACAATGGTCACATAAATAACTTTAATCTGACAAAAGTAATAATTAAAAAAAATTCTATGAATGTTAACCAATGAAAGTCAGACATTGCTTTTCAACCATGCTTCAACAGAATTATTTTAAAAAATAAACTCATGGAACAGGCCTGGACAAAAATGATGGTACCCTTAGAAAATACTGAAAATAATGTGACCAAAGGGACATGTTAATTTAAGGTGTGTCCACTAATTAGCATCACAGGTGTCTACAATCTTGTAATCAGTCAGTGGGCCTATATATAGGGCTCCAGGTAGTCACTGTGTTGTTTGGTGACATGGTATGTACCACACTCAACATGGACCAGAGGAAGCGAAGGAAAGAGTTGTCTCAGGAGATTCGAAAGAAAATTATAGACAAGCATGTTAAAGGTAAAGGCTATAAGACCATCTCCAAGCAGCTAGATGTTCCTGTGACTACAGTTGCACTTATTATTCAGAAATGTAAGATCCATGGGACTGTAGCCAACCTCCCTGGACGTGGCCGCAAGAGGAAAATTGATGACAAATCGAAGAGACGGATAATCCGAATGGTAACAAAAGAGCCCAGAAAGACTTCTAAAGAGATCTAAGGTGAACTTCATGCTCAAGGAACATCAGTGTCAGATCGCACCATCCGTCGTTGTTTGAGCCAAAGTGGACTACATGGGAGACGACCAAGGAGGACACCATTGTTGAAAACAAATCATAAAAAAGCCAGACTGGAATATGCCAAACTACATGTTGACAAGCCACAAAGCTTCTGGGAGAATGTCCTATGGACAGATGAGACAAAAATGGAACTTTTTGCCAAGGCAAATTTTGCTAATTATACTTGAAGCATATCAAGAAAAGAACACTGTCCCTACTGTGAAACATGGAGGAGGCTCGGTTTTGTTCTGGGGCTGCTTTGCTGCATCTGGCACAGGGTGTCTTGAATCTGTGCAGGGTACAATGAAATCTCAAGACTATCAAGGGATTCTAGAGAGAAATGTGCTGGCCAGTGTCAGAAAGCTGGGTCTCAGTCGCAGGTCATGGGTCTTGCAACAGGACAATGACCCAAACCACACAGCTAAAAAACACCCAAGAATGGCTTAGAGGAAAACATTGGACTATTCTAAAGTGGCCTTCTATGAGCCCTGACCTCAATCCTATTGAGCATCTTTGGAAGGAGCTGAAACATGCTGTCTGGAAAAGGCACCCTTCAAACTGGAGCAGCTTGCTCATGAGGAGTGGGCCAAAATACCTGCAGAGAGGTGCAGAAGTCTCATTGACAGTTACAGGAATCGTTTGATTGCAGTGATTGCCTCAAAAGGTTGTGCAACAAACTATTAAGTTAGGGGTACCATCATTTTTGTCCAGGCCTGTTCCATGAGTTCATTTTTTTTTATAATTCCGTTGAAGCATGGTTGAAAAGCAATGTCTGACTTTCATTGGTTAACATTCATAGAATTCTTATTTATTAATACTTTTGTCAGATTAAAGTTATTTCTGTGACCATTGTGAGTTTTTCTTTCATTGACCGAAGGGTACCAACAATTTTGTCCACGTGTGTATAGACGGGTACAAGGATGGTTTATGTTTAAACATTAAGAAATGAGAATGAAGGTGGAAATAAAGATCAACACTGAGCATTTTGTCATACAGAATTTTAGTGACACTTTTCCAGTCCCACAATGTGTGATCCCACAGTGCATAATACAACATTTATTCATTTATGAGCTTATAGTATAAGCTCATAATAATATAACAACAGCCATTAAATGCTTCCCCTCTAGCTCCTGATGGACTCTGATGTCTGTTTTATCAGAAAGATTAAATCAGTTGGCTTAGTTGTGTTACCGGCTCCTGCACTTGATGTCTTACTGGAAAGTGTGTGTAAGTGTGTGTGTGGGCGCAGGACAATAAAAAGATATGGGTGATGCATAATGCTATCAGTACTGATGCATGCCTGGTTTGCATTCTCCTTCAGAGTCCTTTCCTCCTTCAGTGAGCAGCCTGGTTGCTCAGCCTTTGAGTGACCTGCTTGTGTGGTTTATAATTCTCAGATCATAACCTTTATTAGTTATTATTAAAACACAGAGGTCGTTGTTGTATCCTGTCAGTTAGATTTAAACGTAAAACCCAAGCTGCACAGGCTCTGTAAAGATGCTTTGCGTTTCTTCTGCTTCTGTGATCTCTTAACATTACAGCAAAATTTACAGTTAAATTATGTTGACAATCATAATATTAAAGACATGTTTAGTGTTTCTGTTGTATTGTCAGTATATACATATCGTAAGTATCTTTACATTTCATACATTGGGGGGCAGAAATGATGAGAATGATGGCAATGCACCTACAGTACAATGCCCCCAAATCCGTACCAAACAGAACCGAAACCGCAACACGACATGGCTTAACTCCAAAAAGGAACAAACTCTACGAAAACTGACCTTTTAAAGATAAATGGACAGATCAATGTATGTTTACTCTTTCTGCTGGAAGTTTAAAACCAGTTTGTCTTGTATGTTCCGAAGTTGTGGCACTAATAAAAGGCAGTAATTTGAAGCGCCACTATGAGATAAAAGACAGGTCAGTATAACACATTCGCAACAGCTCAAGGTGAGGGCGTGTAAAATACCTGAACTGAGAGTACAGATTTATGTGCTGAAATCAAAATATTGAGTAAAAGTGATGTTATGAACAATTATGGGTTGGATTTAGTAATCTACTTTAAAATAAGCTACTAATCAGCTACTTGCACAATGTAGACAAACACTTGCACCAATAGATATTAATTAGAAAGTCTAAAATTAATATTTTTACTTGGATTACGTACTATTTTCGCTGCTGAAATAACAGCACAGAAATGGTATATTCTATTCAATTCAATTCAGATTTATTTATATAGTGCTTTTAACAGTGGTCATTGCCTCAAAGCAGCTTCATAAAAAATGAAAAGAAAATACAGTATGTTAATTTTAATGCTTTTAATGTTTTGGTTGAATTTATGATTTTATTTATGAATTTATTTATGTTTATTTATACACAGCAAATAGTGTGCTTATTGATGAATGAATTGATTACTGAACTAGTGTACCACTGCCCCTTATATTTATATTGTTTAAAGATTTTTAATAATTTTCATCAGTTTGTCTCAGGCATAAAGAAGAAAGTTTTTTTTTTTTTTTTACTTTTTTTTATTATTATTTTAATTTTTGCTGTCCTTTCTGTCCTTATCTTCAGGTCTGCAGTCTAACAGGAAGTGAAGAGAAGTTTTGCTGATGGACATGCAGCTTCCTGTAACATCAGTCCTCCGTCTTATCAGGCCAAGATGGACGACTGAAGGAGAAACAAGGCTTCAGTTTTTGGTCTGCTTGATTTTTTTGGGCCAACTGAGCTGCTGTGTAACCCAACACTACAATAAAACCTTTATCATCAGCACCACAGACTCCGCCCCCTCACCTTCTCTCTGCTCACTCCTCACACTGCGGAGCTTTACACTTCACCTCATCACAACGAAATGTTTCAACTAACATAAAACTTTTTTAAATCAGTTTGCTTAGGATCAAATGCTGTATTGTTCGTTTGTTTGGTTTGTTTTTTTACTTTTGCTTTAAAATTGCTACTTTTTATCCTTTTTTTGCATGATGTACATTTTATTGCTTGCTAGATTACCTTCATTATATAATGTGTCCCTTTTTGTTCACATTATGCTGTTCAACATGACAAAAGTAAAATGTTAACAAACTCCTGTGGATGTTTGAGTTTTGGGCAAACTGCTGCTTTCAAGATCATATTCAATGCATGCAGAAAGTATTCAGACTTCACTTCTTTTCACTTTTTTCAATTTTATGTTGCATTCCTATACTACAAGTGTTTTAAATTTATTTGATTCCTCTTGATCATTACTGATGTGTTCCCATACCTTGATTGGAGTCCACCTGTCGTGAATTACATTGATTGGACATGATTTGAAAAGATGCACATCTCCTTATAGAAGGCCTCACAGCTGTATCAGAGTCAAAGCTCTGAGGTCAAAGGAACGGCCTACAAGACCTCAGAGCCAGGATTACTGCAAGATCTAGGCAAAGCTACAAAAAATTCTGCTGCACTGACATTTCCCAATAGAGCAGTAGCTTCCATATTTCTCAAATGGAAAAAGCTCAAAAGCTGGTTGCCTGGCCAAACTAACCAAACTGGGAGAAAAAATTCACCTTTCAACATGACATGGGTCTGAATACTTTGTGAATGCACTGTAAATTTCTCCTTCAGTTCATGTTCCAAATCGTAGTGTTTATACCTTCTTTGTACATCATTCTGTTCTCATTTTATACTATGAAGTATGCATGTTTATACAGTACTAAGAATTAGTTCTGGGTTTGTTAATGTTAATTAATGGCAAATAATATTTGTTAACATTATTTATTAGGAATGTGTCTCATCAACTATTACACATTATTGCATCATTTTAAACAATAAGTTTTTCATTATTTTAATATATCCATACTGTAGTTCAGTTGTATGTGCTTCAGTCAACTGCTTTTAGTCCAACTTTAGATCTGGCTGGGTGAAGTGTAAATGTATTTTTGCTGGACATGTATTTTTGTGCTGTAAACAAGGTACTGTAAATACATTTAATGTAAACAAACTCATTTCTCCTTCTTTTCAAACCTTATTTAGCCTCCAATCAAACACTTTCAAAAAGCCGGATGAGTTTATAGAATTTATGTAATTAGTTTTTTTCATACTTAATGTGTCTATGATGAACAGCAATCAGCTATAAATTAAGAACCATGCTTGCATCACATTTATGTCTAGCCGTGGCCAACAAAGCCCTGTAAAAATGTTACTATTGACGTGACCTGCATTAGATTTTGCAGTAATGCAGCTGCGGCATTGCAACATGTCGACTACCACAGAGCACAGGTTCACTCTTTGAACGTGGCCTCTTTGCCATTTGTCATATGTAAATATTTTTAATAGCTTTTATTCAATATTAACTACAGTCATTGGTAAAAATTGCATAATTAGTTAACATTTTATCATATTCACACTCATCGTGCATGAGTTGTTTTATGTCCTGGGTCAGCTAAGATTACATTGCAGTTTGCAGTACTGTGCAAAAGTCCTGAAATACTCATTTCTTCACAGTACCTCTACAGTTTACAGTACTTGCAAAGAGTCAGACTTTCTTATATTTTTAAATGTACTTTTGAGAACTCGTTCCCTAGGCTTCCTGAAGGACATTGTAGTCCCTGTAGCTCAGAGTTACAGAGGACTTATCTTTGTTTAATCACACAGTGATTAGGCATTAAGAAACCATCCAACTTAAGGCATGAACCGCTGAGAAACTGGTGCAGATGACGATGATCAGGCCGGTGATTAGTATGCTGGTGATGCTTAATGCAGCCTGTCAACGTAAAACATTTGTTTAAATTTCTTATGGTGGTTCAAGACTTGATCATGGTATGTACTGTATAGATCAATGTTGATATTCTACAGTACTGTATGTCTGTAACGGAAGACAAATAACATATGAATCCTAAAATGAAAGCATTATTTTGCCTTTTCCTTCAATCCTTTTACAATTTTATAAAGTACCAGAAGTACTCATCAGAAGAGGTGATTTTTACCTAAAAAAAAAAAAAAAAAACAGAGAAAAGTTCATATATTTGGGGGCGGTTATATATATATATATATATATATTTTTTTTTTTTTTTTTTTTTTTTTGAGTGGGGATGCAAATTTTAGAATTTACAATCATTCTCATATTTTCCTTCTTACTAAACTCTTGACAAACATAAAATTGTGTTTTTTTTGTTTGTTTGTTTTTTTTGTTGTTTTTTTGCATAATTTAAATTGAGGTCAATGTTACTGTGTCTGTTCTGAATTGCAATTGCTATTTTGTCTTGTGGGTGCACAAACTTTTGCACAGGGTGGTCATATACTAAAGAACATACACCAGATGCCATGTTTAAAAGCGCTCAAGCGAGGTCATTTAACTTTAATAGTAAAAACACATATACTGTACACACACATACACACACACATACACAGCAGGACTAGAGATGGTGCGATTATATAACGGTTTATTTGGACGTGCATGTGATATGATTGCGGCGTTAATCCCTCCACATGAACCCTCCTGTAGTGCGCCCTAGTGAGGAATGTTGTTTTAGACTAAAACACAGCCATAACTTTATTTTTAAATTATGAAATCATTTCACTGAGGATGAAGCTACAGACAAAAAAAAATGTTTTTTTTTTTTTTTAAATAGAGTTTCGTGAAATTTTATGTGTGTGTGTATATATATATATATATATATATCGGGAGAAAGTGGTCCTAATGTACAGCTGCAGTTTTAGAACACCAGTCTGACACCATTCTGTTCTGTTCATTTAGTAAATAATTTTATTTTAATTTTGAAAAGTTTAAAACACATCATTAACTTTAAAAGATGTTTGAATAGGATTTCTCTCTTTTTAGATTTGTAGAAAGAAAGGTAAAATAACTTTATGTTCGCCATGTAACCAAGATCAAAGATTAGTATTTATAATGACATTCTTTTACTTTTTAAATAGGTCACTTTCACCTCAGCAGGACAGACCTAGTTAATCTGTGAGTGTGTGTGTGCGTGCGTGCGTGCGTGCGTGCGTGTGTGTGTGTGTGCGTGTTTGGCAGGTTGAAGACAATGTAAGGAAATAGTCACTGTGTGTGTAAACCATGGGCCAGCTGGCAGGTGGCTGTGAATCACAAACACACACACAGTTGGGGAGGAAGACAGAATGACCAGAACCAAAACAACTGAACTAAATGGAACTGATCTTAATCGTAACTAAACTCAAACTGTAACACAAAGATTAAGAGGAAAAACTTCATTTTTTCCTTCTCTTTCTTCCTTCTCTCCACTTTCTCCTGTCTCCTATCTGTACTCTGTAATTGATTCACTTCTATTAATGAACATAAAGCAGCTTTACAGAAGTATAAAATCAGGATATAAATGAAAAATATATACTTTCTAACTTTCTAAGATTTAACACTTTATCCCTCATGAGCAAGCCATAAGCAACAGAAAAGTAAAGCTGCAAGGAAAAACGTCCTGAGATAACATGAGATACAGTAGGAAGCTTGTGAGGAGCCAGTCCTTATCACACATGAGTGTCAGAGTGCTCTGGAGAGATTTGTACAGTCTTTGAAGTGTATACCCATGAAATACTTTATACACACAGACAAGGACCGGGAATAACAGTTGCCTCTTATGTTAGTTGAAGTATGTGTAGCTGTGCAAGAATTGCTTGGATTTAGTCATGCAGAACTTCCTTTTCCTCATACACTTCAAAGTCCTCTGAAAGCTCTCAAAGAGCAATATTTCGTGTTTTAAATCAATCTTAAATTGCTATGGTTCTTGCACCCTCCCTTGGCCTTTACTTTCTGTGGGAACACTGTAGTTGGTCAGTGGGATCAGTTCATCAGTGTGATTTTTACTTGAAATACATTTATCCTATGGGAATAAAATACCCATCACAATTATTGCCTCTATTGGCATATTAAAGCTGTTGTTAAGACCTAGAGGTCCGAAATAAAATCAAGAGCAAGTCTAAATGAAATGGAGCTATAACCAAGATTAAAAACTAAAAAGTCTTTGTCAATGTCCCCTGTCCAGGGTGTGCGCCACCTCATGCCCTAAGTCTCCTGGGATAGGCTCCAGATATCTTAAATAAATCTTGCAGCCTTAGCCTTATTTTTTATTTTTATTATTATTATTATTATTATTATTATTATTATTATTTTATGAACACTATTTGACTGTTCACATTTACACTGATCAGCCACAATTTATAAACAATTAAGATAAAAACTACCTAGGTGACTCTGGCTCTTAGAGATGTGGCTCTATGGGACTCTGGGGTGTGTTGTAGTGTCCGGCACCTGGACTGTTGTGTACATTCTTTGGATGCTCGATCGCATACGTACACTAGTACATACACTGTGTAAGCTCCAACTAGTTAAATGTGGAATTAATTAATGTTTTATTGATGGCCCAACTTCTTACAATGGGAATTTATTTTAGGAAAATATTAATTTAATTGAATAAAATATGTTTCTTTCAGCTTATTGTTATACTGAGGCTTATACACCAGTAAGCCTAAGTATAGTTAGGCTTCATGTTACCACATGAGCTAAACATTCATTCTTTGTATGGATCTTTTCCCCCCACTTTGCCTTGACTTTTGCCCAGCAATAGCGCCCATGCTCCAACCCAGCACACACGGCTAAGCAAGCACTCAGCTAACGAAAACCATAAAAAAATTGACATATTGCATTACAGTATGACTCATGTCAAGTAAACAGCAATATGAAATATTTTGTTGGCCAAGTTAAGTAACCTTTGTTAACTTAAAAGCTGTCCAACTTGTTACTGAATGTTTTTAGGTTGAGTCACCTTTTTTTAAATTATTTTTTTTTACAGTTTCACAGTGTAATTGATATTCAATGTTTTTCAATTCACCTGGCAGTGATAATAATGTTATGGCTGATGAGTGTATAATTTACAATTTTAAATTCACCTGAGTCTTATAAACTTTTAACTAGAGCAGGGATCCTTCATTATAGGATGCTTATGCAGTGATGCTAGCAAACAAATTTACACAAAGTAATAAATGCAACTATACCAATTATAATAAAGTTTTTTTTGTATAAATGTTTTTTTTTGTTTTTTTTTTTTTACATACTGTACATCGGTGTGTTCTTTGTTTCTGCTCTGTGATTCATCGCAGAGGCAGAATGAAGATAAGAGCGTTTTCTTTTTTTTTTTGGCCTTCAGAACAATTGAAAAGTGTGCAAAGTGTCAATTCTTCCTGTGGTGTTTCCTGAAAGGTCTCTGACTGACGCAAGCACACACACACACACACACACACACACACACACACAGACATACTTTCATTATTAAATGAAAGTTTCATTATTAAATGAAAGTAATTAAATATTCACAAACCAAATCAGAGATATAAAAACCAGAACAGTACTAGAGTTTATGTCCCAAACAGGAAATTCAGCTTTTTATTTCCAAGTAGGTATTTTTCGCAACCTGTGTTCAACAAAACTCAGAGTATAAATATTAAAGATTGGGTTACAGATACACACAAACAGAACACTTGTTAATTCTTACGTGTAATGTTATGGTATATTTGCAAGCTACAACCAAGTTTGTTCCGATTATCACTTACACTATAGCATCTATAAACAGATGTTTCAAATAAAAGGAAGAAAACATAAATATGCAGCTTTACCTTTGAACTGTTACTGTACAAACTGCTAACATTTGTGACGCTTTCATAAATATAACATCTCCTTACTGAAACCTCATCAATTTAGTGGATTTTTAATCCAATGATTCTTAATCCAGTGAGCCGATCCTTTTTAACCCTTCCATGTATCAGGAGATGACCTGCAGTAACACCGCATGTCCCATAATTCAGTGCAGGTGGTTAACTGAGGATTCAGAGCATGTCAGTGTTGTTGTTTGAAGCCCATCAGGACCATTAAAGGTGTTTATGTAACAATTGTTTGTCCATCAACTCTCACTCAGCTGGACCGGACGTGAAGGAAACACAAACACACACACACACACACACACACACACACACACACACACACACACATAGCAAGCACCATAATGTTTGTTCAAGAAATCTGAATCTGAGTTTAGTGCTATGCCGTGCTGAAAATGTCCCACAGGGAACTATTACGTCTATTTAATGATCAATCCTAGAGTGTTAATTGCAGAGAGATTCTGGTCATTTCACGTGATAGGTAGAGAATGTATTTCCTGAAGAAATCCTGTGTGAGAAATGTTTCAGCATTTGTACAAATGTACGTTATTGATTGCAATTTATATTTAATATGATATTTATATTATGTATGTATTTGATATTTCTTTATTTTATTTCTTTCCAGATTTCTCATAAATATCAATAATTAATAAATACTGTAAAACTTTTTAACATTTTAAAAATGGATGTCACCAGAAAGCACTTATGTACTGTATAAATTCATGTAACTAAGATTTTATTCTTTTTACATTGTATTCTGCCAAAGCACAGATTATACTGTAATTAATCTCCAGTTAGATCAGAAAGAATGTGCACTGTAGAAATGCTCTGACTAAATAATAACCAGGGATATTTTCCGTCTGTGTAAAAAAAACATTGAACTTCCTCCTTCAGGAGCAAACTCAATGATGTGAAGAGAGAAAGTGAGCAGGAAGTGTTCATAGAAAAACCTCTGTAATCTGTTTGCCAACCACTAATACACATTGTGGCGGAACCGCCTCCTACAGCGGGCACTATGCGTAATGGGTGCATCGCTTCATGTGCTTCCGTTCTTACCCTGATGCCCCTAACGCTCTGAAATACAACTCATCAGACGACAACCTTTTATATTGTTTCAAAGTCCAATCCTTATGCTCCCTAACTTGCATTGTGCAACTTTCAACTTTTGAATTTTGTTTTTTTGTTTTTGGTTTGTATGATGCAGTTCAATAACCCTTGTATAGCATAGTGACATATTTTCCAAGTCCACAGGATACACCTTCCAACAGGGTTATTTAGTCAGGGTTAAACCAGATGTTGCCAGATGAAACATATTAATCACTGCAGTAATTTTCCAATCCAACAGCTCTTAATGATTTGCTTAATTAGATCCATGTATTTCTTTTTGAAACATGAATTTCAAAATTGTCATAACAACAATATTATAATATAATATTAGGAGTGTTTTTTTTTTTTTTCAGTTGGAGGATTTTTAACTGTCACCTTCACCCGCAGCTCTCCACTTTAATCAGAATGACATTTTTGGAATTATGATATACTGTAGATGTCTGAGCTGAGGCTAAGCATCAGCATCAATGATGGCATCAGAAAGCTGCAGGGTCTCAGCACCAAATGCCAAATGCATCCAGGTGCTGACTCTTACTGAAGGAGGCTGTGTAAAGATAAAAATGTCTTCAATTTGCTAAAACAGTCCAAAGAAAATCCCATAACTGCCATGTCATGCAATCTCTGCCCCCTTTCAGTTGGAAAGGGAAATATCTCTATTATGTAAACCATGTTTATTGGAGATGCTACTGTATGGCATATATAGTATGTTTTAGGGAGCATTTAATGGAATAAATATTCGAGAAGAGTTCACAAATCTTATTATATATATATTTTTTCCAAAGGGGCCAATCAATTAAATAAAAAATAATAACATACTGTATTCAAAAATGTTTTGAATATAGTATTTTTTTTCTATGTATAGTTTTGCATTGGTGTCAATAACAGGGACAGGAACAAAATGTTTATATTAAAGCTTCTTTATAGGTATTAATGATTAAACACATTCAACACAACTTGTTAAAATAAATCCTTTGGAAAAGGCTGTGTGTGGAGGTATTTGGCACAACTAAAATCAAGTGTATATACACACACACACATGGTTAGGGGGGAAAATGACAGGATGCACATGCAGCTACAGGAAATGGATGGATGAAGGAAAGGGAGATATAGTTTTGGAACACAGCTGACGTCTGAAGATTGAATAATTCCTGTTTTTCATTTCTCTCGTCCTTAAATGGAGACTTTCTGCTTCAAAATCGAGGTTACACCATTAATGCTGTGTATTGATTCTTTTCTAATTTAACTTGAACAACAACGTGGACAAAACTCAAGGATTTCGGAGATTCATTGGCTGTTATGAATCAAAATGGATCAGACTAATTAAAAATGTAATTGATACCAGTTAAGCTACGCATATTGTAATAAAATGATTAAACTTCAACAATACATTCCACAGCAGGATTTTTTTAAGCTTCCACGACCAATACAATTCATATAAAGGTTCAAAGTGTTTTTTCAGTGTAATCAAGTTGTAAATTTTTTAATCTGTAATTTGTAAATATTGTGGGTTATTTTTATCTCGAGATGAAAAATGTAAAAATGAACATCTGAGTAGTTAATTTAAAATAGACCTTCAAGTATCACTGTTTTGATTTCTCATTCAATGAGATGAGAAAAGCGAAGTTGAGATGTATTGAAATGAGTTTGACATTTTATTCAGTTACTTAAGACCAATTATTCAATTATTATTAAAACTATCAATTCAGGTGTAGAGGTAAAGTGGCAACTAAAAGCTATATCTATATTAATGCAAATCATTAAATTCCTTACCCAAACTTTCTGAGCATTTCAAACAACTGTGCTTTAGTACATTGAGATAAACGGGAAAAAAAACAGACCAAGTTTTAAGATGAACTTTTACTAAAATTATAGTCAATTTAAATGATTCTACAAATTCTATAAAAATCCAAATGTAATAAAGGAAAACATTGTTTTAAAAAAAACTCTTTCTCACTCTTTCAGTGATATCTTTACATTTCATACACCGAAGGACCCGAAAACAGGCTCCGAAAATGTTTTGTCTGTATGTCTGTCTACAGTATAAGTAATTTAATGAAATTTTGGGAATTCTTAGGTATTTGCCTGAAGTTAATCTGGTGCCATAAATGAAATCAAAATGTTGAGTATAAGTGAAATTATGAGCAGTTGTGTGTCAGATTATGTCACTGTAAATAGCAGGTGGACATGGCTATACAGTACGTGTTACAAGAAACACAAAAAAGTGCGACACAACATGGCTTACTTCAAAAAAGGGCAAATACACTATGAAAACTGAGTCTTTAAAAATATATGGACAGATCAATGTACAATTTCACTCATATATTCCTAAACTGTGGTGCTAATAAAAAAGCAGTGATGTGAAGCGCCACTATGAAAAAAAAGACGGGTTGTTAGAGCAAACATATTTGCAGTAGTCCGTGATGAGGACATGTAAAATACCCGACCTTTCACAGGGAGCATGCATTGCTATAAAAATATATTTTGCAACATAATTTATTATTCCAGACTGGCTGAACAGACTTTAATGAAACTTTTGCAGGACTTGCAGTACTGTATCTGCCTGAGGTTTAACCTGCACCATAAGTGAAATCGAAATGGTGAGTTAAAGAGATATTATGAACTGTTATGTGCTGGATCTATTTTAAAATAAGCTACTAATAAGCTACTTGCTCAATGAAAATAAACACCTGTACCAACAGATGTTAATTAGAAAAGCTAAACTGAATATTTTTACTGCGATTAGTTTCACTGCTGAAAAAAAGCCCTTTAACCAATCTTTTTTAATTTGTCATTTGTGATTTACTTCATTTACAAACAGTGTATGAAAGAAGCATGACATAGTGTCAACAAGGTGCAAGATACTGAACCTTACTAAATGTTATTTCTTTGTATTAATGACTTAGGCAGAGAGTTCTGCCATACAGAAAGATAGGCAGATTGAAATAATATCACTAATTACATTAAAGCTGATTAGCTTTAACCTCTTTTTTTTTTTTTTTTTTTTTACTTTTAACTATTTTCCTGTTAATAATGAGAAACTATGCTAGTAAATGATTTAATGTGTTTTCCTGGATTCCATGTGATTGAGTAAGTCACACTCCTGAATTGAACAGGAACAATAAATCCTTCTTTACGTTCACTGAAGCGAAAGAATTCCTAACATTTTGTCACAGCACTCCACATTTGCATATCTTTTTTTGTGAGAAACACATTCATAATTCTATAATTCAATCCAGAATAAACCAACTCTAGTGATCAGGTAAATTATATGAAAACATATTGTTACATGACATTGTGTGTCATGGAGTCACCACATGCACACAGCAATGCTGTTTGCTTAAGCTTATAATGTGCTCAGGTATTTATAGACAAAATATGAATAAAAATGTCAAGTCCTATTTTATTACTTTTTGTTTTTAATTGTTTATTAATCTTAATGTGTGCAGTGATATGTTCACTGATATGTGAAGGTTTCTGTAAATAGGCGTTAAAGAGACAGCTCTTTATAAAAGTCACAGGTAAAGTGGCAACTTTAAAGTTTTCTGACATCCGTTAGTTTCTATCTATGCATTTTTTTGTGTTAGTAGCTTCACGAGAGAGAAAAGGGAAGATCTATGGACAGAACAACTTTTTATAGCTGCTATCACATACGTGAGAAGAGGAGAATCGTTTGTTTGTTTGCTGGTTTTACTGACATTCCATATTAGTTGGACATATAACTGGATAGAAATTGTTAAAGTTGTTCTTTAATAAATACAAATTGTAATTATTGAAAATTTGCTGCATTAAAAGATGAATATGATATTTCCTCCCACAGTCCAAAGACATGTAGGTTAGGTTAATTGGCGTTCCCAAATTGTCCGTAGTGTGTGAATGAGTGAGTGTATGTGTGTGTGTGTCTGTGCCCTGCGATGGAGTGGCACCCTGTCCAGGGTGTACCCTGCCATGTGCCCTAAGTCTCCTGGGATAGGCTCCAGGCCCCTTGTGACCCTGAATACAGGCTTAAGCGGTAATGATGATGAGTGAGTGAGAGAATGGCTCTTCTGTGTGATAAGATGAATGGGCATGTCTTTTTCCCCAGTGGACATGGATGATAATCACTGTTAATATTAGTGTTAATCAGTGGCTGATCAGTGATCAGTGAATAATGATTTTAGATCTTTCTGGTATTATACAAAAGAAGCTAAAAATAAACTCTATTAAATTCAACGTAAGGTTGTCTGAGTGTTTAGAGAGAATTCGAGAAGTGGAAAAATCACGGATAATAACTACCTCTGGTACAATACATTAAAGTTCATTACTGCTGCATCCTTTGTGACTGAGGTTCGGGGGCGTGTCCTGTATTTGTCGTGCCCTCTGTGGGCGTGGCTCCAGCAGTCTTTAAAAGCGGGAGGGCGCGGGCTGCGGCAGAAGGTTCACGTGCAGAGACGTAGCGGCCGTTCTGTGGGAGACCAACTGACAATCCGGAGTCAAGTGTAAAACCCGAGATGTTAAACAACGTTTACTTTATGCTCTCTTTCAACATGTAAGTAAACATATTTTCTTCACTGCGGAGCCACTTATTCCACTTTCTATCCCGTTTCTTATAGAACCTCAGTGATACAATGGCGTGTGTGGATTTAACATGATTACCTCAGCTCACACAGCTTTGTTAGGGTCATTTTTGGTTGAGTGAGAATTTATTATACAGCTTACGGATAATTATGAGAATGGGAAAAACTATATATTTACTTACAAACAAAACTGTTACTTACTGAGAAGTGTTTTTAGTGTTTACTATTACAAATGACTCATGCAAGCTTGCATGAAAATACCACACATTTCTAAATACTGTAGACAAATCCTCTTGTCTTGTCTGGTACTGTCTTTTATATGAAATCCATCAAATATCAGTCATTATGTGTCAAAATGTGTCCCAAATTGGATAGATTTTTCAGTTTTTAATTTTTGCTTTTCCAGAGGACTGAGAAATTCTTATTATGGAAAAAAGTACAAAATCTGTCTTCCCCTCCATGATTTCCCTAAATCCCCAACTTAAGCTACTTCTGCTGTTTATTTTCTAGAAGGTACTGTACAGAGTAATCTTTTAAAATGTGAGCAAAAACATAACTGAGAGTAGACTAACACACCTTCACACCTTCATATGAGAAACTTGAACCTGTCTGAATAGGGATTTAGAAAGATACTATTGCAAAGATTCCATAAAATCTTTCATGTTCTCTATTCCCACTACAAGTTGAAAGCAAAAGCAACTGCAGCCAAGAAAGAAAGACAAAAAGTCAACAGTGAGGTGACATTTGATTGTTTAATGTGACAAATCAAACCAAAATGAGAACATTAACTATCAGTAGGCATACTTTGTGTGTCTAGGCATACTTTGATCTTGTTCTGTTGTCATGTTTCATCACTTTTTGGAAGTGTACAATAATATTAAAGCTGGCCGCTGAACGTCACCTGTAATAAAACATCAACTGTGGCATTTAACTTTTTTTGTCAATAGTTATCTGTTGTCTAATGCAGCATTATGATATGAGGAAATTAGTTGTAGTTAAGATAGAGGTGGCTTTTTTTTTTTTTTTTTTTACAAACTTCATTGTAAAAAAAAAAATATATATATATATATATATATATATATATATATATATATATATATATATATATATATATATATATATATATATTTATTTATTTATTAGCCTATTAGCCTTTTTTCTATTATTTTTATTGGATTTATCCATAGCACAGATAAACTCATGAACAATATATAACTGCCATTAGCCCCGAGGTATGCTTTCTAAATTTGACCATGCATAAGAAAGTCACTCACAAAAAAAGACAAGATTTATTCTCATGAGTAGGGAGTTTGCATCTGTATGACTATTTAAACAAATCTCGGACCAATGGTGGAATTTCATTAGTCATCCAGATAACAACAATTATGCCACAATAGTGGCATAATGGTTGAAATACACATTATTATTTTATTTATGCAGTGCTAAACACCTAAAGCTTGCTCTACTTTACTTCTACATTGTATGAGAGGGAGAGCTGTTGTGCGGGGTATCAGCACAGCTGTGATGCTGTCATAGGCACAAGGTCGCAGTCCAAGTGCCAAAGGTTGTGTTATTTGTTTGTTTATTAAAACCAGTTATTTTGGCCTGCCAACATCCTTCCTTACCTGGCGGATAACTAACCATGACTGGCAGAGCCAACAAATAGCAACTGACATGTAGTGTAATTAACATGGGTAAAAGAAGTTTTACATTCTTACCAGTAGTGTGCAACCAAATGATAAGAATAAAACATGGAGATGGTGGACAATCCTATAAATCTTGTAAATTTCTCTTTAATATTTCCCCTTAATCCACTTTAGAAGATCAGCTCCATTAACTTCCGGGTTCAGTGGTTAAATCCAAAATAGCATTAAATGGGAAGCTAGTGCATTTATATGTACAATCCCTTCTTCCACACCCCAATTAGTGCACTTGATTAGGGGTTATAGAGTGATTTTGGATTCAGCTTTGTATTAGAAGCTAGTTAGCTCAGCTTAGGCATAAATAGGACAGCACAAAGGCAATTCGGAATGACTTAGGACACAGTGTGGTTTAAGACGACAACGCTATCAGTTGTGTTTTCTTGCTATAAATGCTTCCATGGCTGGTTTTGAATCTCAGTTTTGTCAGGTACAGTAGCTACTCTCTCTTCAGAACTGCTGTCCATTTGGACCTACTTTCAACTGGCAGTTAGTGTAATTATAATTGTAATATAATTTATACTATGTATATTTAAATGTATATAAAGCAGCAACAAATCCTGCAGTATGAATGGCTGGAATTTCACAATAACACATGAGTAATCATGTACCTGAGTTTGTTTTTAAAAAAAAATACTGGGTACTTCACCCTTCACTTAGATGCCATCTAACCAACAGAAAAATACTGAATTAAGAGAAACAATACAAAACAATGACTATTTAAATACTGAAGTATAATAAAGCAATCATTCAAAAGTGAAAATTAAAGGAGTACTTTCTGCTTAATATCTAGCTCCACCTTAAAGATATACTTTCAACTTTTTAAAAATGTAACTAGAATTGTGATTTTTATTATTATTATTTTTATTATTATATTAATATTATTTTTTTTACAAGGGTGACTCCCAGACATCGTTGGAGGATGTACAAGACGGTAGCTCTGACGTTCCTCGTGGCCGTGCTGATGATCAGTTTGTTTGAGACTGGAATCATTAGCACTAGAGGGGACTTGCAGATTGAGAGGAATGCACGCATGCAGAAAGAAATAGTAAATTATTGGAAAGAAGGTCAAGACAAATCAAAAGAAACTAGAGAACCAATGTATGAAACAGAAGAAACCAGAACTTGGGATATCACAAGCACGAACTGCAGTGCTAACACAAATATTTCTTCTGCAGAAGATTTCACTGCTTTGGAGGAGAACTTTAAACAGTTTGTCCTATACAGGCACTGCAGATATTTCCCAGTGATCATCAACCACCCAGAGAAATGTTCTGGAGAAGTGCATCTCCTCATAGTGATAAAATCCATCGTATCACAGCACGACAGACGTGAAGTGATTCGGCAAACTTGGGGCAAGGAGCAGGTCATAGATGGCAAGAAGATCAAGCTACTCTTTCTGTTAGGAACTTCTTCTAATGAAGTGGAAAAGGCAAACCACCAAAAGCTTCTGGAATATGAGGATTATATTTATGGTGACATCCTGCAGTGGGATTTCATGGATACGTTCTTTAATCTCACCTTAAAGGAGACCCACTTCCTGAAATGGTTCTCCACCTACTGCAGGAACGTGCGCTACATCTTTAAAGGGGATGATGATGTGTTTGTTAGTGTGACGAACATTCTGGAGTACCTGGAGAGCAGCAATGGCACGAAGGACCTGTTTGCCGGGGACGTCCTCTTCAAAGCAAAACCCATTCGACGAAAACAGAACAAATACTACATCCCTTCTGAGCTGTATAACAAGACGTATTACCCACCCTATGCAGGAGGAGGGGGTTTTTTGATGGATGGCCCCTTGGCTCGGCGACTCCATTTGGCCGCAGAAATGCTGGAATTATTTCCAATTGATGATGTGTTTCTCGGAATGTGCTTAGAGATTCTCCAGGTGACGCCTATAAAACACAATGCATTCAAAACTTTTGGCCTATTGAAGGATAAAAAGAGCAAACTGAACAAAGAGCCATGTTTCTACAAGAGCATGATTGTGGTCCATAAACTCCTCCCTCAGGAACTCCTGGACATGTGGAGGTTGGTCCACACTGACCTTGTGTGTACGCACAACCTTGGGCTGATGTGGGAAGAAAACTTGAACAATGAGAAGCCAAAGTTATAGCAACATGTTATGGAAGGTGAACTACATTAGATGTAACCCTGTCCCTTGTATTAACCTTGTCTTGGTGTCCAGATTAATACAATGGGGAATTTGAAGGATGTCCCCCCCACCTCTTAAACAGACCAACTTTTCTGTTTAGAAATGTTATGAAAAATAACATCTCCCCCCCGTAGGTTGCTATGGTTTTTAACTACAGTATGAATCATATCAGTCACATGATGTGTAACAAGGAAGCAGACCTAAACAGACTAGTCAGTTCACTTGGTGTGGTTTGTGTAGTATGCCATTTTATTTGTGCCAGAATCCTGAATGTAAAACTCTGTTGTGGGCTCAGATTTGATGTTCGCTGGCTCAAGCTCTCATTCACACGCACACTCATTGTATTATCACTCCCTCTCCTGCATGCTGTTAATCAATGCTCGCTTGCTCAAATCCATCTAATCAGAGGCTAGAGAAGAGACCGCACCAGCTTGTAAGAAACTGCAGGGGGTATGTTCCAGCCGACCTTCTTCTGATTGGCTCCTTTGATGCTCTCTGTGTCCCTCAATGCGTTTGGTGAAACTATTATGTTTTCTTCTGTTTTTGAGTTAAGCAGCTGGTATATATTTTATCAATGCATGCAATAATTTATTTTATGTTTATCAGAAGAAGGTAAATGTCTCTCTCTCCCTCTCACACTCACTTTCACACACACACACACGCACACACACGCACACACACACTCTCTGCCAAAATCCAGTATTGGTGCTAATTAGATTTTTTTTACGTTACTTTTGGAGTGATGCTTTTATATGCGCCCCAAAATGGTCTCACTTCAAACAATAATAATTAAAAATTTAAATGATACATATTTAATTGAGTATGAATATTAAAATTTGTGTAAGCGTCAGCATATTACCTGTAAAAATTGTTGCTTAAATGAAAGCATTCCATGCAAAATGAAGGATTTTTCACACAAATTACTAACAGTGGTTTTGTTTAAATGCTCCAAATTAGACACACACATTATGTTTAAACATAAAACATAGAAAACTATAGTTTATTCAGTTAAAATTTTGTAATCTGCCCAATAATTATTGATGACGCATATCCCATTAAAATTCAAGGTCTACCTTGAAACAAAACTTAAGTGGCACAAAATCGGTAGTGTTTGTAACCATGTCAAATTCATTTGAGAATAATACACTTTCAGGTCTTTTTATGTGAAATATAAATTGGCCAAGTTTCATCTGAATGACAATTAAGATATTGAAAGATTTGAAAAAAATTGTGTTATATGATCCTACCTAAAAATTCACTAGGTCAGATGGTTTTTAGCACCAATACCATGTTTTGGTCAACTAAAAACTAAAATACATACTACTGCCTTAAAAGAGACGGACATGTACAATGTGATATGGGATATACAGTAACTTACTGCATTAGCTAATTAAACCTGATGCGTTGATTCTAGTTGTTATGATAGAAAGCTACATAAAAGTGTACAGAAGTATATTAAAATTGACCAAAAAAAACCCTCTGACAGCAGTAATTTCTATACTGTACTATCTGTTTAATTTTAAACTACCTAACAAATTCTGACATTTACCTTATGCTCATGTAATAATGATATATTTATAATTGTTAATATTCTATTTAAGTTCCACAGCTTTAAATTTAGTCACTTTAAGGGTTTTAAAATAAGAAAATGTGGCCTTTTACAAGAGTGGAGTTGAAAGTTCTCTATAGACAGCACTACAGAAAATCATGATTCACATTTTAGCAGGAAACGGGCAGCCCTGGCTACTAATGATTTTTTGCAGCTACTAACAGTTGCACCTGTCCTTGTTTACAGAAAGGTCTGTAAACAAGGACAGGCCCCCCCCCCCCCCCCAAGAATTCCTTGATGTCTAGCACAATTAAAGTGTGCTGTTTGAACACTAATGCAAAGAAGTTTTAAAAATTTTCAAAGCAGCATTGCAGATCCTTCCTGGAGAAGGATAGTTTTTATAAAAGAAACCACTAAATATTTTTTTATTTTGTTTTTGATTTATTTTATTTTTAAGGATGTAGAGTAGAACCTTGGATTGCAAGTAACCTGGTTTGCGAGTGTTCCACAAGACGAGCAAAGATTTTTAATAAACTTTGACACACCGACGAAACACTAACAGAAACTGTCTTTTTTTTTTTTTTTTTTTTTTACTTTTTCAAAGGTAAAGCGCAGGTTAATTTGTTTTATTTTTACTTTGTATTTTGTATTAATTATTTTTATGTATTTATTTTTTTGGGCTGTGGAACAAATAATCTGAGTTTTCATTATTTCATATGGGGGAATTCGATTTGTTTACGAGTGTGTTGATATACGAACACACTTCCAGAAGGAATTATACTCGCAATCCAAGGTTCTACTGTATTATTTTTTAAAACTCTACTTGCGGTCAGGTGGTTTTGAGTGGTTATTGAGATTTCTGGTTGAGGTATTACACCATACTGATTTGTGAATGTATTTAAAATAGCATTAGTTGTTATGTATGTTAAATAGGAGGAAACAAAAAATCTCTCTACCTCACTCATGGAGATCGGAAGACTGTGTTATGTTTGTGTGTGTATGTATGAACACATCCACACCAGTATTTCAATTCTGTTTAACATGCCTTCATGCACTTGATCAGCCCACATGCTGTTTATTGAGAGGAGCATTACATTACTGAAATCTAAAAGGGCTGAAAATCTCTACAATGTACTGTATAGCAGAGCATTAAAATGGTTTTGTTTATAAGGGTTTATTTGTCTGATTCTGCTCATGACAATGTTGGCTAGTAAACATTTTGGATAGTACACAAAACTGTACATTTCTGAGGAAACTATACACTAAACACTCTGCTGCAAAGGTACTTTAATTGCCATTTACTAGGCAGAAGTTAATCATTTTTTAAACTTTGTTCATTGTCTGCATTTTGTGGTATAAATTGTTTGAAAATGTGTGTACATTTCTCTGACATCACACACCTGAAACCTGAGCATGCCTAATGTGCAGTCCGTACTGTGGAAAAGATTAATTCCCCCAACTTGTGTATAAATGTGCATGAATTTTGTCATTTTGTTCTATTTGTTAAGTAAATGTCACCCAGTGTTTTATTTTCTTCTTTTTTTTCCCCCCCTGTATGCAATTTATTCACATTTGTGATGGTAACACTACAGTTACGGTATACACTCGTTCTATAGAAGTGTGCTTTGGAGTAGAGCAGAAATATTTATTTTTCAGCCACACGGTAATGTTTTATTTATTTTTATAGCAGAAAAAAAAAACTAAAAACAGCAGAGCCAATATTAGACACTGAACATTGTAAACTGTGAAATTAATAAATACTCTGGTACTTAAATAAAAAAATATACTAGTTATAAGGTTTAGGGCATGTTATATTTAATGTTTCTGATTTATGTGCATTTTTAATTCTGACTTGAAATCAGCAAAAAAAAATGTGGAGACAATCACTGTAAATAAAGGTTTATGAAGAGGCATGTTTCCCTGTTTATCTATCTTTCATCACACTTTGGTATGATTTGTATCCCAATTTGAAGTAAACTGAAAAAAAGTTGCTGTGTTAAACTGTTTCATGGATTAGTTAATTAATAGAAACACATGAAGTAGTGCAGCTACTACACTCACTCACTCACTCATCATCTATACCACTTAATCCTGTATCCAGGATTCAGGGGGGCCTGGAGCCTATCCCAGGAGACTTGGGGCACTAAGCCGGGTACACCTTGAACAGGCTGCCAATCCATCAGCAGGGCACACACACATACACACACTCATTCACACACTACGGCCAATTTGGGAACACCAATTAACCTAGCCTACATGTCTTTAGACTGTGGGAGGAAACCCACCAAGCACGGAGAGAACATGCAAACTCCATGCACACAGAGACGGGAATCAAACCCGGACCCTGGAGGTGCAAGGCAACAGTGCTAACCATACACCCTTCTAATACATTACTGTAGAAACAAAAGCTCATTCACAAATGCAGATGCACCACATACAGACACAATAGATCTCAGGTGAGAAGTGTTTTTTTTAACAATCGGAAGTGAAGGGCCGACTCTGTCGCTCAGCATGGACGATTCCAGTGATGCACTGCTTTCCGGAAAGGGATGTTCTGCCATTCTTCAGATCAATTTCAGCTGCTCTTTGCTGGAGAGGTTGTGTAGCTTCGGCACTTACTCTGTACGTAGCCAGGTAATAGTGTTCACTCATCTAAATCTAAAATCATTTTTTAGAAACCAGAGTGCATGAATATTAAACTCCACAGATCACTCCTGTCCGATATCCGGAGCATTTGCCCATGTGGTTTAAAAAAATAAGATTGTGGATTCCTGTATCCTTTGCATCTTTGTGAAATTATTTACCATATAGAGCTATGATGCTCAACATGCTTTCTGTCAGGCTCTCTAACGTGTCAGTCAACACACGTGTTCACATTGTTGCAGTTTGTGGCATACTTTAGGACCTGTACTTTTGATCTGATTAGTCTGTAGTATTTAAAGTTTTAGTTTTTGGTACAAGAAGAAGCGCTACTAGTACAATAGATACAATTTTGAATCATTTGTTATGTAGGTGCAATTGTAAAGGTGTTTGCTTACTTCTGTTTTGCAAAGCCTGGCAGTTCCAGTACAATACTTCTAATTTGCATTATTTTCAAAATTAATATAACCGTCATTACACCATTGACCTTCCACCTGTTAAATGTGGAAAAAATAGAAACCATAAAACAATGGAATTTGCTTCATGTCTGACTTCAAATGCCTTCACGGTGTAGTGTGAAGACACAAGAGCTGCTTACTGATAGCTTTCGCGCACTGTGTTCTAGTTAAATTACTGCAAGCTTCCTGCTGTTTAGGATCAGACAGAGGAAGAGCTGCTAATTTGGAGGTTCCTCTTTAGCTGGATTATCTTTCATTTCAACCACCAAGTTTAAAACGAGCAGATCTCAAAATATGTCCATGCTGTCACCAGCAAATTAAAAAGAAATAAACACTTGAAATACATCAGTGTATGTATAATGAATCTATACAATGTGCCTACTACTGTATAGCCTCATGTTCCTGCCCTTGGACAAGTGCACTGAAACCTGAGGTGATGATCTGCTGTTGAAGCCCATCCTCCTCAAGCTTAAATGAAATGTTTTTCTGTTTATGCTGGTTGTAAAGAGCAACTGAGTTACTGTAGATTTCCTTTCAGCTTGAATTAGTTTGGCTACACAATCATGTGTAAACTATGGACCTCAAAAATCCTGGATCAGGAATCCTTGAAATGTTTAAACCAACACTTTGCCATAGTCAAAGTAACTTAGACCACTGAGATAGTGAAGGTTAACTAGAGATAGAGATATTAAACATGTCTGTTTTACAAAGCCGTCCCACTCTTTGTCTAAACTGCTCTCATTCGTCATGCAAAATAGCCAACATGCATGCAAATAGAAACAGCATCCTGATATTGTCTTGTTTGTTTGTGTATCAATTTCTCCCCACAACATGAACATTTGTGCTCATTCAGTTTCTGAGACACTAAACAAACAGCTCCCACTCAGCTCTACCCCTAACAAGACTTGCAGCTTTACAAATCTCAGTTGTTGGGACTTTGCCAGTCAGTCAAATACTTTTAATAACAAAACAATGCATTATTATGGACAGGAGAATAAAATGGTTTATATAAAAATCAAACAGAAATCATACAGCTTCTTCCATAATTGAACCTCATGATCTGCAGAATTATAATCGTTACAATAGTAAAAACCACAGAGCAGTTCATTTAAAGTACCGCCATTTCATTCTCAAACATAAAAAGCCCATGTATGTACAGAATTTACATGAGAGAAAAGTATGATGCACATTTAAAACTTTTGCACACATCTTCACTCTGCATTTTACAATTCACTTTAATTCTAAAGTTGACCTAATCCACATAAAGAAGAAATAAGAACAAAGAAAGCAGGAGGGGAAAAACTAAAGAAAATGACTACTACCCAAGTAAAAGAGAGAGGAAAAAAAACAGAAGGATGTGAGAGAGCAATAAAGAACAAAGAGCAGGCACGCCCCCACTGCCAACACTTCTACAGGTCACAATTACCTCTTAAATATAATACTATAAATAAATAGGGAGTTATTGAGCCACAAAACCACACACTTCACATGGTTGTGACCTTGATCCTATTTGGATCAGTGCCAAGAGTTCACCTGCTGGTTACAGACATAACTGTACCATTTATATGCAAACACTTAGCACCTTTCTGTAGGTCTTCAAAAGAGAATCTCAGCTGATGCACATCAAAAATACAATGCTTCAACCGCTTAATGATTAGGAATAATAAATGATATAAATCAGAAAGAAAGATATTGATTAAGGGGGAAAAAAGACTTGGATAAAATGTAGGGGAACATGTAAAAAAATACTACAACTAATAATAAAAATCATAGAAAAGTGCAAAGACAAAAATAAAAACAGCAATAGATTTATATCTCCTTTGAATTAAAAAAGTTTTATACCTGTGTGTCTGAAGTTCATTTATATAGTTTTGCACTTAAGACCATAATTCATCTAATTACAGTATATTCAGAACACTGCTGATAAATTCATTTAGCATATATGTAAAATGTTCGGACTCCTGCGCCTTTACATTCAAAATTACATTTGCCTCATTTAACTATGCAGAAAACAATTCCCAAGCTTAAAAATTCATAGCAGAAATATTTTTATATAAATTATATATTTTTATATATAAAAAGTGCTAAAAGAGCTCCATGCTGATTGTTTAAATGTATAATAACTAAAATGAATGTACCCAAACAAAAACTCTGTTGGTATGGTGACAAAACGACCAATAAATCATTTAAAGTAAAAACAGGCCATAAAGTCAACTGGACTTAAACGGAACAGTGTGATATGATTAAAAGGGGGGATAGGTAGAGGGAAGGAGGAAGACGTACGACACCACACAAAACAATGTTGATAAAAAAAATAGAAATATATAATCCAATATATGGCTTTAACATTAATATGAACATTATATAACCCATACAGAACTAACTGAAGCCCTAAAAAGTGATTCTCCCAAAAAATGACACCAAACTTTGAACGTGACGAAAAGAAGAAGAAAAAAAAAAGACAACAGGACATATGAGAGAGTTGAGATATAGAGTAAAATAAAGCAGAGCTCATGCAGTAATAATGTAAAAGACATAAAAATATAACTTGTATGACTCGCATCTGACCAAACATCATTTGTTATACCACCTATTTTCCTGTAACAATTTCTTGTGTTTCTGTAAAGTATTTCTGGATTTTGAGAAATGTAAAATACTTCAAACGGTTTCTAATGCTTTGAAAAGCAAAATAAAAGATTACAATTTGCATTAAATAATTACCACCATTTTGCTGTATGATAAACACACGAGCAAAGAACTTTTAATATCAGAAGCGATTGAGTTTATCTGGATCATCCGATGCCATCTGAGAAAAATCCTGGAAAATGTCCTGGTACGTTTCATCACCTGAGGAACAGAAAGCAATAAACATTAATGAACAAATAAATGCAAAAAAGAGTAGACATAAGCTGAAATGAAGCAAAAGCTGGAAAGATGAAGATAAAGATGGAAAAATGGAGAACAAGAAGTCATACCTGTGGTCTTAGAACTCATCAGAGGAGTGCGATAAAAAGAACAAGAAAGAAAACAGGAAGTAGAGGAAGTGTGTAGAGAAACAGAAAAGTTTATTGCATCTTATCTTAATATTAAAAGATTTGTTTGCGTCTCCACTTCACAAAATAATGCAAGAGGAAATGCTAGTAAAGAAATCTCACAGACAGCTGGGTTTGCATCAATTTCACAGAATAAATGTGGATTTAAACAAATGCATGCACAAATACCAGTAGAATGTATATGAATACAAATATTACAGGGATGTAACAGCATGCGTATCTGTACTGCTTGGTACAGGACTTTTATTGTAGTGAATGTTGTGATCTGAGTAAATAGAGTCTAGCTTTAAAAAAAAAAAGTACAAGATGATTTTTTCCACTAATTTTATTCTTTCAAATTAATAGAACAGGCAGCACACGACTGAGGACTGCTATACCAATATTCAAATATAAAATATGAAATATATAAAGGTTTGAAAAGTTTATTTAGTCGTGATTCATAGAATTGCTTCATTTTGGAATCCGGTGCATTTGACAATAAAATAGGAAGCTCTTGGCATTTCTTAGCAATATGCTAGGGTGCTAACTAGCATTAGTGGAACTAGTTTTCTTTCTCAAACAGTATTGTCATTTTCTTTTGGATTTAACAAGCAAATATGTCTATTTTAAGTTTTTTAAAGCTATGTATTTAAAGCTACTTGCATACTTGCAGTAAAACACATTTAAAAGGTTTTCCATTCTGTGTGCAGCCACGTTGATTTGACATCATTCCGTAAAGGGAAAAACTCCAGATTTGGAAATAAAACCTCAAAATAACTTGTCATGAAACTAGGGATTATAGAGTTGTGCAAAATCTTCAAATAAACAAATACATAAATAAATAGTTTGTACCATTTGCCCTCGCACCTAGATATCTAAATTAAGGTGTTTTTATTCATTTATTCAATCATGAATGCAAGTGCGTTTTGTAAGTCAAGGAAATTATGGGCAGTTCGACACTTTTTACAAGTTTGTACAAGTTTATATGTTTATGAGTAAAATAACATGAGAAGAGTTCCAGATCTATTGTTTTTTTTATCTTTCAATCGCATACTGTTACACCCCTAACTCACACCCACACCCACGCATGCACACGCTCTCTCACACACAAACACTACAATCCTGTACAGTGTTTAAGCTGCACTATTATGATTCATTTGGCAGCTAAAGCTAACAATTTGTGTTTATAATACACATAGGTCTATGTACTAAATATATTACAGGATCTACATAATATACATTCACCTGTCTTAACTATACTTATAAATAAACGGAATAATTTAGATTTATATATACAGTAATATATCACAACAAAGTTTGCAAAGTTCACTTGCCATAAAATAAATAATTAAATATATACAATAATTAGGTTTCACATCATCTCAGATACAATTAAACACTGTGTGTTTTTTTGTGCTGACCAAGATACAAAAAGGAAAATGAACAATAAAGAATTAAATAAAACTGCAGATTTACAGCTAAAATTCTACACACTTGAAGTGTCAACATATATAAAATACATATAAATTGAGATCTATAAATAGTGCAGCTCTACCTAAGTAAAATAACTTAGGAATGTTTTGACCAACATTACTGACTGTATTTATCACCTCAGTTTCTGTTCTGTTTTCTCTACAAAGCAATCAGTCTAACTTTTTAACTAAAGAAAGACCAGATATTTTGTCGGTTTATAATTAATTTGGGGCTATAATAGTGGAAGGAACTGAAAAACAAACGCGTCACATACTCATGTGCTGTTCTAGACACTGAGGACTAAGTAGGAGTGGGAGATTAGACAAAAATACAATATTACAATAACTTTTTACAGTATATTTGATATGTCTGCAAACTACCAGTAATACATCAGTTTTCCATTTACACAAACACTACAGTGGAGTTCAGAAGTCTCAGAGCACTAGTGGAACCACATCGGTTTTACATTCTTTTCTAACTTAATATGCAATTTCCATTACAAATTATAATTTGCAATTACAAGTGTTATTTGTAACGGTTTTTATTTTTGTTGTAATGCCAGCGTGCGCTCGGGTTGACATGGACTCCATCTTAATTAATTTTAGATCTAAATCTTTCAACTTGTCTGAACAAATGCTTCAGTGGAAGGGACAAGTTATAGTTAAACTGAACAATTAATTTAAAATAAATTCTAATAATTAAAATAACGTATGTTAGTAAAAGATTAAGTTTTAAATGGGAATTATGAGTCTCCAGAGTATGTATACAAAAGACTAAAACATGAGAAAAATACATTTCTTTTTGTTCTTTTTCCATTTTCTGAATTGGCCAGGATTAATTAGGACAAGCTAATTAGATTTGCCCCCTGTTGTGACCTCATAGTGACCTCCTCTGTCCTCATGATAGTAAAAATGTGTCATCGCTTTATTTCTTTTTGACAAAACTGACACTAGAGCCTCCTTCACTGGCCAGTGTGAGTGAGAGAATATCCAGCACATAGTAGCGTTACAGATTGAGTTTCAGTCACCTTTTCCTTGTAAAAACAAATAAATTGATGAGAAACAGCCAAAGAGGAGAAGATTAGAACAGCATGTTTTAGCATCTTCCATGTTTTTGCTGGTATCTTTCATAAAGTTTTGGTGCATTTACTACAAACTGAACTATGTTTCATTTACTGGAACTAGTCATACAGCTATTTCTGGGGAAAGCAAAGAGTTAAATTTGTATTAACTACACCTTTACAGTGAAAGATAACTCGGTTTAGCTCAGTGGAACTTGCAGAAGCTACATGAGTCTCGGCTGAACTTGGAATGCACTTTTGCATGGAACTAGAGTTGTGAAAATGGCCCCGATTACTTGCATTGTACTCGCATTATGGGTGACAAATTTCAAGACCTATTTTAATGCCAAATGCCTAAATATAGTGTAGTTACTGTATATGCGTCCCAATTTTTATTTAAGGCAAACATAACCCCAAAAACATAAACCCAAAATAACTCTTTAGATAAAACAAGAACAAAGAGATACAATAAAATAAAATGTTTATGCTAGGTCTCAATACTGGATAGGTTACTTTGTTTATTACAAGTAGTCTATCTAATTACTTGCAAACCTACACTCATCTCCTTATTATAATTTTGGAAAATCGGTATAAACATTTAACAGTGTTCATGTCAATTTTGATGACTGCTGAAGGAACCAGCCCTTGGTGTCATCAGTGCCAATGTCTGAAGAAAGGGTAGCCGCAAGCGCAGCAGGCAGGGTGGGCGTCTGTGCTAGGCTAAAGCAGACCAGCTCTCAACCATACTGCTCTCTATAAAACAAACTGAACTACATCCAACAGCAGTGGACTAGTCTACAGTGCCAGTCTACAGACTGCTGTTTCTCCGTGTTCACCAAGATGTGACTCAGTGAAAAATATATGAACGCTGACATTCAGCTAGAAGTGCGTGCTAGCCTTGTTTCGCACTTAAGGCTCGAGGTGGTGGCTTGTGTTTTTATATTAACTCAGAACGGTGCAAGAACTCTTCTCTGGGGGCGGTGTATAAGTTTAGGACTTTGAGTTCAAACATTAACGTTTTTCCTGGAAGGATCACAGCATTTGTAATATAAACCTGTGATTTGAAGCTGCACTACTGTGAGGACTGCTGAAAATTAATTAAAAACTCAGAATGTCACTTGGGTGAAATGGATTAAGACTGTTAAGAGTCTCCAAGCTGTAAGAAAATAAATTCTTCCATACACTTCCTGTATTGAATCTCAGTGGGACTGTTAGAGGAATATTGACCTGTAAGCCCTGTGTATGGTCCCTCTGACTCTCGCATCTCTTCATTCATCTTGGCCAGTCTCAACCTGAAGAGAAAAGTCAACACAGAGTCAGTAATAATCCAGTAACCTAGTCATAGAAAAATATTAAAATTAAATGATAATCAGAAAAATAAGAATAAATGATTTAAAGGAAATTGAAGCCTAAACAGAACTGTGAAAAGTGTGTGATGCAAGTGTCTCACAGCGTTACAATGTCCGCATTAGCTGCCTCCACTGCAATGGAGAGTGGTGTTTTGTCTTCAATATCTGTTGCATTCTGATTGGCTCCACGCTTCAGGAATAAACACACTTGGCTGAGGAAGAGAAAAAAGCTTTAAAAATCACATTCAACCATACATTATATTTGCTACTTGACTGTACTGCTATGTACTGTACGTGTTTGTAAACTGACCCAGTGTGTCCAAGTATGGTGGCGTGGTGTAGTGGTCCTCTGCCCTGACTGTCGCACTGATTCACACTGGCTGAATTCTGGAGCAGAAACTCACACGTGACCAGAGAGCCCTGAGAAATTATTGGACACAGGCACACACACAGCATTAATATTAAACAATCCATGATTTTGTATTTCATGTCTATTTCCCTGCCATGTGAGCTGAACCGTACCAGAGAATTCCTGCATCCTGCTCTGGTACCTCATGCTTCTTAGTGATTGTTCATACTTTGATCACAGACTGTTCTTTCATATGTTTAAATTTTATTTAACAATTTCATTTTTAGTTCTTTTAATAACCTAAAAGAACAATGTTATTGCTAATTACCAGAATGTTGCATTTCTGATCTGTAAGCAAACCAACATCTGTGGGTTATTTGCATAATCCTGGTCCTCTATGTAGCATCAGTGAGCATCTCACGCTGGAACGTTATCGGCGTGTCCACTGCATATGCAAAAATTACACATTTATTCCTCACTACATATGAGCAAGGGTATGGGGCGAGGCCAACAAATCTAGTAGTGTGTGCAGACAATCTTGCTGTGCTATAGAGGTATAGGCCAAAGCCGTCACAGTCCTATGGGAGAGCTGCTGTTTAGAAATAGCCCTCCGCAGGTTGTTCTTTGCCCAGGTCACAAAAGCTGCTCACTTTTCCTGAAGTTTTTTGATTTATTCAGATGTCCAAACCCTGGACTAGACACAGCAGATATAACCACTGATGCTTATTTGATGAGAATGGAGGGGGGGGTAGAATGATGCAAAGTTATTCAGAAAACATAAACCTTAGATATAAAGGCCAGGTTAGGTTATAAAGTTACACTCCTCTTCTCAGGAGATAACTATACACATACAAAATGTACTGAAAGTTATTTTTATCATCTTTCTTCTTAGCTGAGGGGGGGGAGTAAGCAGTAAAGCCATCTTTAATGTCACCAGTTTCAAATCCACCTTTTCAATTGATTCAAGGGGGAGAGGTGGGGGGGTGGGAATAGAAAACACATGGCGTAGCACCGCCCTCTTGTGGTATAGACACGCAGCACACTGGATGCCTCATGTTATACGCACAGTACGCGGTGCATTAAAAATGTCATCAAGTGCCAGAAAGAGAGGTCAAACCCCTCTGGAGAATAAGCAGCTGAATTTTTTTGTACATTATTATAAACTGGATGTGACGAGATGGTTCTGAGAAATGTGTGGGGAACTTCCAACTGAGGCTTCCTTCCTTCTACCTTTACAGATGGCCTTTTGTGGGAGGAAAAAATGCTATTCCAGGGCTTAGCATTCAGAGACTTGAACTCATGGTGCATATATGTGCAGTAAACTGTAGAGTGTTTGTTTGACTGTTGATGAAAACTCACTCCGTGTACTGCCATTATTAGTGGCGATCTCTTCTCTTCCTCCGTGTTGATAAAGTTGACCTTTGCTCCGTGTGCCAGAGCTTCAGCCATGTCAGGAAGACTGCGTGTAAATGAGGCCCAATACAGTTGTAAACTGGGACAGAACTGCTTTGGTTCGGAGAAAACCAGCTTCTCCTTACTGCTACACGTGGATGCCTGAGGCTCATCTACTTCTGCCGAACACAAAAGAAAGAAAGGTCACACAAAAATAAACCTTCAACACTAACCCCTAAAAAAAACAGGTATTGACAGGTAGCTGACAGGTATTCAGTACTTGTGATTCTAATAATCTGTGTTTTATTTAATGGTACAGTGAGCTGTTATTATAGGAATTATAAACCTGTCAGTTGCATATGCTCTATTGTTAGAGAAACGCAAACACAGTTTGACTAATCAGGTTCCAGAATCCATCATATAAATAAAATATGTGCATCAGACCTGCATGATTCTGGCTGGTGTTTAAGACCGAAGGGCTTCCTTCAGCTTTGGTAATGCTGCCGGTGTCTGCACTTTTCGCTAAGGAACACAAGCACACACACACACACACACTTCACTAACACATAATCCAAACCTCTGCCTTCATCACCAGGTTTATGAGCAATGAACCCCAAAAAAAAGGAACACCAAAGCAACAGAATGGTTTTAAAGAAGCAAATGAAAAAGCAGAATGTAAGAAGGCAGACAGAGAGGTGCTAGAGGATGAAGTTCAGCTCATAGTGGGAGTTATTCTGTACTTACTACTGCGCTTGCCAGATGCATCAAAGTAGGAGAAGAGAGAATCTAATTCAGCAGGACAGAAGAGAGATTCACTGGAACCTTCAAGGCCACTCACAGCTACGCAAAGAGTTGAGTCACAGGGCAAAGGTCAGAAGATGGGGAAGTTAGTCCAGAAGCAGAAAAGAATGTGTCAAATAGGCGCAGTTAAACAAAAGCTGCAGAAAGGGAAAGCAAAAAGGAACGTGGGGTCACGGCGAATAGCAGCACAATGGCTACGATCACGTTACAAACCGCTCATTCCGATTTTTTTTGGTCAGATTGGATTTTCATGTCATTATGGTCCAGATTCATAATTCAGACTTCTATCTGATTCTAAGATGGATATATCTATTCTCTGAAACGACAAACATGTGCACATATCAATGTCTTTGTTTATATCATATATTGTAGGTTAAAATGTCATAAATCTGGGCAAGCCCTTGTTCATTGCAACAATGGAGGTGATTTTAACAAAATATGCTTGGGGTTTTGCTCTGGAGAATGGCAAGCAGTTAGTTGGTTGAATTCTTTGACATCCAGAAGATGAAAGAAAGCCAGACATCTCACTGCTTTACCAGCTATTGCTAGTGTTGCTATGAAATCCCCATGCTGCCAGTGCTAACTGAGGTTAGCGAGTGTCCCCCACATGAGCAGAGACAAAAAAGTCGAATGAATTCTGATCTGACCGTGCTCATCCAAGTTGCATGACCGTGGATCAGATTACAGTAATAAATAAATTAATTAATTAATTTAAAAAAAAATCAGAATCGAGTCACTTCAGACTGGAATGTGAACATAGCCAATGATCAATCTTATTGCTGATTTCGATTCTCATTCTCTCTCTGTTTGAAGTTACAATCTCTTTATCCTGATCGTGTTGCTGGTGCTGTTTACGGTACAACGCACATAATCTAACACCAAACCAGCTGCTTTTAATCAGAGATTGCCAGTAATTAAGTATTAAGTAAGTGTGTGCTACACAATAATTAACCATACTGCCTGGACAAAAGGAGTCACAGCTTAGAGTTCATTAATTTACAAGAGCCTTCGATTATATAATTACCATTATTTATGTTTAATTACAGTAATTAATATTTTTCAGCTGCCAACAATTCTTTTAAATTCTAACTGATGCAGCGTGCAGCTTCTCATTTCTCACACAGCAATGTCAGAAGACCTATAAAATGTAAAAAATGTTGTGTTTCACAGGGATAAATTACTGGCCTATATTAAGCATACGATAAGCAAGATAACAGCTAGAGAGATTGCTGAAATGACTGGAACTAGCTTAAGAACTGTCCAATGCATTTTTTTAAAAACATGTTAGGATAATGGTGAACCATTAATGGAAGAAATGTGGTCAGAAGAACTGATCGGAGATCACTTAAACAAGTTGCAAGGGGGGGGGGGGGGGAGGAGCGATGATGTTTTCTAGTGAAAATAAGAACATTTCCACAAAATGTGATGAGATCTCACTGAAACATGAATTTTTAAACCCAAAAAACTTTGGAGCCAAAGGAAACTTTTAGGAGCCAAAATTGAACCCGTTTCATGATGTAACCAAATGAAATCATGTATTCATGCTAATTTAAACTAGAGCCATTGGACCTTTGGAAGCTATACTTTGTTAGTATTAACTGATAATGATGATTGAATACTGACCAAGTCTGTCCACACAGAGTGCACAGAGTATTCAGAGGAAAGGGAGGATTCATCAGGCTCAAATTGTGAAAGAGCGTTTTTGAGAACATGAGGAATCAGTTTGACATATAACCTGTCCTGACCTTAACACTACTGAAAATCTTTGGGATGTGCTGGAGAAGACATTTGACTCTCCCAGCATCAATTCAAGACGTCAGCCAAAAATGTTTAACTCTAGATGGAAATACACATTGTGATGCTGCAAATGTTGCAGCATCAACATGCAGCATCAAAATGTCGAAATAATAAAACCGCAGATTTGCAGCACCTGAGATTAGAGCGCATATAAATGCTTCTCAGAGTTCATTTGGCGGACACATTTCAAAATTCACTGTTCAAAAACAGCGTGAGTCAGGCCTTCATGGTTGAACTGCAGCAAAGAAATTATTACTTCGAACAACAACAAGCAGAAGAGACTTGATACACAAGGAACAGACATTAGATCAGTTGAAAACTGTCCTTTGGTATGATGAGACCAAAGTTTGGATTTTTGGTCCTAACAGCCATGTATTTGTTAGATGTTGCAAGAATGACCAGGTGGTTCCTGAATGTGTGGTTTCTACTGTGAAGCATGGAGAAGGAGGTGTAATGGTGTGGGGTTGCTTTGCTGGTGACACTGTTGGTGATGTTTAACCAGCGTGGCTACTATAGCATTTTGTAGAATCTTTACAACTGTATGTTAAATTACAACGTTAAATGTGAAACTACTGTATTTGACATAATAATACCATACAAACTAATAAAAAAATGATATTTCTTGGCATTGTCCAATATAGTGTTGCACTGACCTAGAGCTCTGGAAGCTGGTTGCATTTTCTGTAAATGTGTATGTTGTGTTTCTTGTTGCGTTTGTGGTTCACAGGGGTCACTGAGTCGTTTCTGCTCTACACTCAAAGCCATGATCTTCAACTTCAATTCTTCATCTGACGGCATTCTGATGAATCGCCGATCAACGTACTTGGCTCTGATGTACGATTCCACATCTTGCCTAAGAGACAGACAGAGAGATTAAACATTAATCTCTATATTAAGACAAGACTTCTAGATGTATTACCAATACAGAAGTGTCTAAACCATCTTTAACAGACATCATTAGATGGATGGACTTCATGTACAAATCACAACGTGTACCTGGAGTCTCCTGGTTGTGGTTTCCGTGCTCCAAGCTCCTCACGGCGAGCTTCATAAATCTGATTTATGACACGGTTTCCAAGCTCACACATTAACTGAAAAACATTTACATACATAAGGTTACAGCAATCTGCAGAATACATGTTGTACTTTGTGGGGTTTGTAGTTAAAAATCACACATCAAATTACAGTTCGCAGTGGGTGTTTTTTTTTTTCTGCAGCAGTGAATGAAGGAACTGAATGAAAGCTAATGAAATTGCAATAACAATTTTATAAGTGTAATTATTATTATTAAATATGATGTCCACCAGTTGCATAGAAGTAAATTGTAACGACTGGCAGGTAAAAACCTTCTTACAATCTAATCCACATCTCAGACGACCCAATAAACCCAGGGATCGTCACTGTAATCATGGTTACTAAAACATGTTTCTGCAAAAAAAAAAAAATAATAAAAAAAAAAAAAAATATATATATATATATATATATATATATATATATATATATATACACATATATATATATATATATATATATATATATATATAATGTATATATATAACATTATATATATATATATATATATATATATATATATATATATATATATATATATATATATATAGTTTTTATACTGTAATTCCGCTTTAGTATAAATATTTGTTTTCTCCAGATCGTGACCGAGTGTGTATGTGGAAAAGAGTGACATGGACAAAGTGAGAGTTTGAGTGATACTGGACTAATCTAATATTACTGTTTCCTGCACTCCTACAATACCAGTCAAACGTTTGGACACACATTCTTATTTAATGAAATTATCACAAAACAAATATAGAATTATACAGTCAACAAAAATGTGTTAAATAACTGAGATAGTGTTTATTTTGATTCTTCTGTAGCCACCTTTTCCTTTGATGACAGTTTTTCACACTCTTGGCATTCTATTAGTCAGCCCCATGAGGTGGTCACCTGGAATGTTTTTCCAACAATATTGATTGAGTCCCAGAGGTGTGGAGTACTTGGCTGTTTTTCCTTCACTCTATGGTACAACTCATCCCAAACCATCTCAATTTGATTAACTCTCATTCTTGGACAAATTGCTCTTACAGTGATGTCTTTGGGATCCTTGTCCTTTTAGAAAACAAATGATGGTGCCACTAAGCACAAACCATAAAGTTGCAAATTTCAACTTTGCAAAAATCAACAGTGTCACCAGCAAATCAGCCTCTCACCATCACACCACCTCCTCCATTCTTCATGGAGGGCACCAAAAATCAAAAATTTGTTCTCATCATACCTAAGGACAGTTTTCTACTGATCTAATGTCCATTCCGTGTGTTTATTGGCCCAAACATGTCTCTTCTGCTTGCTGTCTGAAGTAATGATTTCTTTGTCATAATTTGACTAAGAGGGCCTGACTCACGCAGTCTCCACTGAACACTGGATGTTAAAATAAGTCTGCTGATTAAACTCCAAGAAGTATTTACGCGGGCTCTTCTATGAGATGCAGTAAATCAGTGGTTTCTGAGGCTGATCATTCTAATGAACTTGCATAAACTAAGAAAAAAATTAAATAAACTTCTGGGTTGCTCAACACTTTTTTGTTAACTGCATAGTTCCATACAAACCCTTTCCTTGTTTGGATGTCTTTAGAATTAATTATACAATATTGAAAATAATAAAAATAAAGAAAAAAACTGAAAAAGAAGGTGTGTACAAACTTTTAACTGGTAGTACTGTATGTCAGCACTGACTGTATAACGTCTGGTAAACCATGTCCCCCTCTCTCTCTTCTTACCTTCAGCAGTTCTGGCTCCCAAGTGTCCAGAGTCAGCGATCTCACCTTGGAGAAATGAACTCCTAAGCTCCTAATGAGAGAAAGGGGTAAAAAAATAAATAAATAAAAAAAAACTGTTCAACATCTGACAGCAGTTTAATGCTCCTAAAGTACAGGATGCAGTTGTGGTTAATGATTTAAAACTGCTGATATAGATCCCAAATTCCTGTTTGCTGTGTACTACAAGTTTATATTTATGCACTTGTTCTAATGTTATCAGTTCTATAGTAACTGATACTAGTAGTATCTCATTCACAGGAAATTCATGGAACCAGAAAACCACATGGAATCATTGATACTGCAAAGTTTTCTGTAGGGATGTGCTTCATTTAACTTTTGTGGAAGTCGTCTCCAGGTGTCAGTATATTATTAGTATTCACATACCACCCTGTCATCCAGCACCATATTATAATGGCAGGACACAGAAGAGATGATTATATACTTGGCAATTACTGTTTTTACATTGAATTTTTAATACTCAAGAAAACTCAAGAGAATGTCGGATTGTGTGGTTATGGTGTTTTGTGGGGTTAAAAAAAATGAGAAGATGAAGGTCAAAACAGAGGGGTGAATCGTTTGAAAAATATGGAAAATATTAAACTGTGTGTGTGTGTGTGCGCGCGCGTGTGGTTGTGTACCTGTGAATGCCAGAACACTGGATGCACAGTGTGATCCCCAGGTTAATGCTGGCCCATTTGGGCTCAGGCTGGCCACAATCGCAGCATGTGTTGTTTCCTGCAATGGCCATGACCTTCTGTAAGGCACCTTCTCCTTTTAGACTCTTCTCTCTGGGGTCTGACTCCAAACTTCCTGTGGATGGCGATGACTTCCTGTCCAACTTCTGTCAAACACATTGTATTGTGACCACCAAATCCTGTACGGCAGTATGATTTTCATAAGGTCTTATAAGAATCAGATTTTTAAATATTTTTCGGGTTTCCTGACATATAGGACATTTCTTCATTGTCCATTATAAAACTTTTCCTAGCATCCCATCAGAAAAAAAAGACTGATCTATTGAACTTATTAATGCTAATAATGTTCTTTAAAAATTCTAATAAACAGGTTCAATCAAACATTTGGCTCGGAGGTACATATAGCACCTGCCTGATGGAAGTAGGGCTAATAGTCCATGATTGTGGTGAGGGGTATCTTTGATAATGCCTCTCGCACTTTGTAGACAGTATTTCTATAAAATGTCCTCCATGGTGAGTAGCTGAATACCAGAGATTCTTTGGATGGTTTTCACCACCCTCTGAAGGGCTTTACAGTATAAAGCAGGACAGATGCTGTTCCACACGGAGCTGCAGTTTGTGAGGATGTTCTCAGTGGTACAGTGGTAAAAGATCACCATTATCCTGGAGCATACAGTAGGTGGGACTCAAGTCTCCACAGAAATACAGGTGCTGTTGTGCCTTTCTAATCACGAAGAGTTCAGAGACCAGGTGAGGTCCTATGAGATGTTGACTCCAAAAAATTTAAAGCTGGGTACACGCTTAATGACATCACTATTGATGTGAATGGGAGTACAAGTGTGATTGCCAGCACATTGGAAATCCACAATGACCTCCTTCGTCTACTTGTTGTTGAGTTCCAGGTTTTTGTCCTCACACCATGCTATTAGGTGCCATGATACTAGGAAGTGCTGGTAGATGTGGGTTTATCCTTAGCTTATCAAAGTTTATCAAAAATCCTCTGCATTTTCCTCATCCTTGTTTACGGCCTCTGCGCCAGACTCTTCTGGTCGGGGAAAAAGGGCTCATTGTGTTGCAGCTTCCTCAGAAGCTTTAGTGATAACTGGTTGAAGTTGAAAGGGTAGTCTGTAACGGAGGTTGTGTAGCTTTATATCCAAATATGTCTGTTGTAGGTTACACTCGTACAACTGGATTGCACAGGTGGAATACTTATGGCAAATCTGGAGTTGAGGCTGGCAGTGTTCACGTGCCACCATCTTGGTCTCTACCTACAGTACATAACACACTTTTCCTAGCATACAATATGCTTCTCATGAATTCTCATGTGCATTCTGATCAGATTCACCAACATCACTGCTGTTTTCTTCATTAGCTTCCTGTTGCTACCCACAAAAAAAAAAAAAAAAAAACACCAAAAAAAGGACCAGCTTGAGAGATCACACCTTCTGGAGTTCTGGCTGAAGACACCTTAAATTACACCATACAAGGCAGGCAAACCTATGGGGAACCACAGTTGAGACTCAGAGTTTAACAGCCACTCCTTGCCAAGCTGTGACTCAGAGCAGCAATGTGTTGAACTTTGTTTCTCTCCCTCAGGGAACAGACGTTATAGCCATAACAATTTGTTACCTTTCAGTTGTTTCAATCGGTATAACACATTGATGGATGCTCGACAGACGTGAAGATATTCCCCACACAAAGTTAGGAACAAAAACCCTGCTAGTAACTGTAGTGCATCATGGACCTGGTAGAGAGGACAGAATGTGCCACCGCGAGGGTCAATATATCAAGACGGTAAAACCGGACAAAAGTGTGAGGTCAAGACCAACTGGCTGCTGAAGAAATATCGCCCGGAGACATCCCTTTGAACAACGCCCATGACGCTGCCATAGCCCTCACTGAATGTGTTTTCACACCCTGAGGCAACAGGAAAACCTTGATGCTATAAGCTAATGAGATAGCTTCCACAATCCAGTGAGAAAGTCGAGGTTTGGACAGCGCCTTACCCCTTACTGGACTGGCAAAGCAGACAAACAATTGATTACATAGGCACATATTATTATTATTACAGGCCCTGCTTGCACTGCCTCTCAGGCAAAATCAGTTCTATTGGAGGAAAAGCATACAATAGAGGGGTCCATGGTGTAATAGTGCCCCACCCAGTGAGAGAGGCATCCGTTGATACTTCCTTGTAAAACGACACCCTGCTTATCAGAGAACCCTGACGGAACAAACCTGGGTTCCCTCCGAGGTCAGAAAAGCCGACAGTATTGAAACGCTCTCATTTTCAACAGCCTGAAAGGCACCACAGCAAACAGACACCGCCATCCCCATTAAGTGCAAAAACACTTGAGAACTAACTGAAACCGAAACAGAGCAAGACCGTGCTGAAATGCGAATATTCTGTTCTCCGAAAGATACGCTCGGCTGGAAAAGGAACACATGTCCAGACCTGGAAATGAAAACTGCTGACTTTGAGTCAGCAAACTTTTCTGCATGTTCTTTAAGAAACCCAGAGTCTGAATGCAAGACTGAACTAGTACTGCCCCTATCTTTGTCTGCTCTCTGTAGCTTGCTGTTAGTGCCCAGTAGTCTAGATAGTCCAGTATGTGAATGCCTTTCTCCCGAAAAGGAGACAGCACCACCTCGATACGCTTCTTGACATTTTCTGTGGCCTGAAAAGATGTGAAAGTAAGCATCCGTGAGATCGATTGCAGTTAAGCAATCCACCCCAATACCAGACCACTTTCGAGCACATCATTCTGGAAAGCAGGCCCGTCAAAGCTATGCTGCTGGCCAGCACTGCCGAGGAGTTCGCAGTCCTCCATCCCCACCACATAATCCATTTGATCTGCCCAGATGAGATCAGGGACTTCTACCGGAATATCCTCATCAGCAGACACAGGTGAGGGTAGACGGCTCGCCGACGCAGGCTGTAGTCGCTAACAGATAAACTGATTCCCAACACATGAAGATGTAGAGTTAACTAACAGCAGCTAGCAAACTCCACAGAAAAGATGTTCCCAGTGAGGGGAAGAGTGTAAAGAGTCAAGTGACAGTGTTGACAGTGGTTTATATCTATAGGCGGGGTTGCGTCTATATCACCATAAGTTTGCCTGCCCTCATGGCGTGAATAAACAAATCTTAGCCAGGACACGAGAGGGTATGATGTCCCATATATGATATGATGTGAGGTGTACCAAGTGAATCGACTGAAAGGGAAAAAGAACACATTTTCTTTGTAGATGCTACCACTTTCATAAGAATGTACATGATCTAATCATATAAAACAGATGATTCTGTAATAAAAATTCACCTCCGAGTCATCTGATCTGTCTCTGAAGGCCGTAGCAATGCTGTTCTGCATTGCTCTGATCCATGCCTGCTTCAGTTTTTCAGAATCAGCCTGCATCATACAGCTCCTGTACACATGCAGGCACACAAACACTAAATTAATCAAGTAGGTGTAAAATATGAATATTATGAATAAAGCTTCAATCCTTGCTCTTGGGTTTAGTGCCGATTGTTATTGTCTTGTCTACAACTTAAGATGCTGCTGTCTAGGACAGGTCACCCTTCCTTTGCAAAAGAGGTTATTAACCCCAATGTTTTTAAAATATCTAGTTTAATACTAGTTAAATATATATTTTGAAAAAAACAATAATAATAAAAAAAAATGTTACAAAAAGTGCCAAACTTTTGCCCAAAATTTCAGTACATCATTACTGTTGAGCTGGACTCACTTTGTGGGTGAAACCACCTCAAAGCAGAAGCGGCGTTCAATGTCCTCGCAGTGTTTAACCGTGCACAACCTCAAATCTTCCACCACCACCGTGGGGTTATCCTGGATCAAAGAAACAAAAAAAGAAGACAAAAAGGACAGAAAAAACACTCACACCAATATCTGTGTTTTAATATTTATAAATAAAAAAAACCTTCTTGTGACGAACCTTAAACTTCTTCTGATACACTAGCTGATTGTTTTGTATTGAGAACCAGCGTCTACAAAGAGAAACGCACACACAGAGATCAATCGTTTCATTCACGCTAATTGGTCTACAACAAATATCTTGGGGCTAAGAGGGAAACCAGTGTGCTCAGAATACAAATACAAAACATTGTGAATACTGAAATACTATTAGATCTTTAAGTAAGGATAATTAAGTTTAATAAGAGTTTTTGGTCAAGAAAGAAAGTGCAAAAATAGTCCCTTTTAATGAAATGGGTTGATGGGGTAACTTCCTATTTAAGTATTTTGTTTCTGACCAGTCATGCCCGTTCTCTAGATAAACAACACCAATTTAAATAGAGCTATTGTGCGTGTTCCAACCTGTTCCATGTTTTGAAAGCATTACTGGCCCTCTTGAACAGATAACCCTCCATAATGATCCCATTATCAGCATCTACATTGTACTCCAGCTTGGTGTCATCATTCCAATAATCCTGAGGAGAAAAAACAAAACAACAAAAAAAAAAACTTAAATCTTCACAAATTCCACCAAAAAAAAAAGCCATTAAAAATTGTCCATCGTTTTTGGAAAAGTGAAAATCAAAATTATGTTGCAAATTACATTATAACAGAAAACCACTTGTCATGTAAAATCCAAATCAGGAAACATGTCAGTCTTCATTAAAACAACATCTTCAATAATGCTCACATCAAGCAAAAACTAACAAATCTAAATGGCAAAAATAAAATGAGCAATAGGTCACTGAAAAAGTTGTGCTTGTGGTGTGGTGGTGTACTCGTTGTACTGTAAATGAATTCCTCTGGAGGAGGAACAAGTAATAAAGGAAGCAGATCTAATGGTGGTGACTATGTTACAGAGATGAGGTGAGGAGAAGAGCTGCTGTCTACTCAAATTACATTCAGAGGACATTATACGCCATCTATTATCAGGATATGTTATTAAACTATACAGTAGGTCCAAAATGTGTGTTTAATATAGAGTTACATTTGAATAAAAGCAAAGTGTAGACAAAATAACAGAAGCCTAAATCATTATTTCTAGCATCAAAAAGTATTTTTGAGGTGAGAGAATGCTGGCCTATAGGTTCAGCATGATCCATTTACAACCCCTATATCTACAGAGATATTTTCAGGCATCTAGGACATAGGCTCATTCTGCATGCTGATCATTTCTACAGTAATAACTCATTCACAGGGACTTATGAAGGGAAAGCTCCACATAAACAGATTACATAAGACTGTTCATACAGTATTACTGTAAGAGGCATTTTAATGAACTTTATCCTTGTACCTCTAGGATGCAATAAAGTAAGTCCCAGACATACGAACGAGTTCTGTTCAGAATTTCTTAATAAGTCTTATACACCTTTGATCCAAACATACAATGTAAAGCTTGGGAAAAAAAAAATGCACAGGTTTGATGATTTGGTTCCGCATTATACTCTCATGAGACTGCGGCTCCAAACTGCGAGGGGAATCCCGATTGCGCAGTGGAGTCAGCTGACCTCCTTTAAAGGGAGCCCGGGAAGATGTCGGTGTAAGACAATGCTACATGGTGTTTACAGCACACTTGAACTGTGAGGACTTTGGACATTTTATACATACACACTAAAAATATTGTATACAAGTGTAAATATTGGTATCTGGCGCACTGCAGTGTCTATTTTTGGATAACACATGTGACCTACTTCCACGATTTGGTCACATCTACGAATGTTCGTGGATCCACGGTGCGTTAGTATCAGTGGGAATTCGTAACTCGAATGTTCGCAAGTCTGGGACTCATTGTGTTCATTCTTTAACCTGTTCAATCAGACTAATCAGCTTGATATCTGGGGAAAAAGATGCAATAGTCCAAGACACGCTACACATTCAGAATATGCTTAAGTGCTACAAATGCAATGGAAATTATTTTGAAACTTATACAGGAGTGATTCACGAGTCAGACGACGTGGAGGAAATGGGGGAGAGGAAGAGGAACTACAGAGTAAGGACTGTGAACTAAATCAACAACAGCTATATGTAAATGCCTCTGATGTCAGTGTTAAGTGTGTGCATTTGTTTCTTCTTCAAAACAGGATATCTATAACAACACATTTTACCATTTACATTAGCCTTTATACTAATTTCTGAATAAGCAGTCAGTAACTCCAACATCTATTAATATACAGTCGTGGCCAAAAGTTTTGAGAATGACAAATATTATTTTTCACAAAGTTTTCTGCTAAACTGCATTTAGATCTTTGTTTCAGTTGTTTCTGTGATTTACTGAAATATAATTACAAGCACTTCATACGTTTCAAAGGCTTTTATTGACAATTACATGACATTTATGCAAAGAGTCAGTATTTGCAGTGTTGGCCCTTCTTTTTCAAGACCTCTGCAATTCGACTGGGCTGCTCTCAATCAACTTCTGGGCCAAATCCTGACTGTTAACAACCCATTCTTTCATAATCACTTCTTGGAGTTTGTCAGAATTATTGGGTTTTTGTTTGTCAATCGGATTAAGATCTGGGGAGTTTCCAGACCCAAAATTTCAACGTTTTGGTCCCCGAGCCACTTAGTTATCACTTCTGCCTTATGGCACCGTGCTCCATCGTGCTGGAAAATGCATTGTTCTTCACCAAACTGTTGTTAGACTGTTGGAAGAAGTTGCTGTTGGAGGGTGTTTTGGTACCATTCTTTATTCATGGCTGTGTTTTTGAGCAAAATTGTGAGTGAGCCCATTCCCTTGGATGAAAAGCAACCCCACACATGAATGGTGTCAGGATGCTTTACTGTTGGCATGACACAGGACTGATGGTAGCGCTCACCTTTTCTTCTCCGGACAAGCCTTTTTCCAGATGCCCCAAACAATCGGTAAGAGGCTTCATCCGAGAATATGACTTTGTCCCAGTCCTCAGCAGTCCATTCGCCATACTTTTTACTGTGCGCTCATACTGTGCGTGCAGATGCTCTCACACCTGCCTGCTGCCATTCCTGAGCAAGCTCTGCACAGGTGGCACCCCGATCCCGCAGCTGAATCCTCTTTAGGAGACGATCCTGGCGCTTGCTGGACTTTCTTGGACGCCCTGAAGCCTTCTTAACAAGAATTGAACCTCTTTCCTTGAAGTTCTTGATGATCCTATAAATTGTTGATTTAGTTGTAATCCTAGTAGCCACAATATCCTTGCCTGTGAAGCCATTTTTATGCAACGCAATGATGGCTGCACGCATTTCTTTGCAGGTCACCATGGTTAACAATGAAAGAACAATGATTTCAAGCATCACCCTCCTTTTAACATGTCAAGTCTGCCATTCTAACCCAATCTGCCTGACATTATGATCTCCAGCCTTGTGCTCGTCAACATTCTCACCTGAGTTAACAATACAATGAAATGCAGTGGAATTTTTTTTTTTCGGGATTAAGTTAATTTTCATGGCAAAGAAGGACTATGCAATTCATCTGATCACTCTTCATAAGATTCTGGAGTATATGCAAATTGCTATTCTAAAAACCTAAGCAGCAACTTTTCCAATTTCCGATATTTATGTAATTCTCAAAACTTTTGGTCACGACTGTATGTATACTAATGTCATATACAGCAAAATAACCAAACTGTATTTAAATTGTAATGAACTCACTGCTAGGTGAAACACAGATGTGATATGCTCACTCTGAAACATACTGTATATGCCAACAATGGTCTTATTTCTATTTAATTATTTTCTGCCTTGTAGAAGTGTAAGGGATTCAGAAATGTTAACATAGTTTATGTTTGGCCCCCCCTTTAAAGAAAGAGTTCCTTATTTATTGTCTTTGAAATGCACTTCATGTGAAGGCTTCCATTTTTGTGTCACTGGAAATGTCAACAATAACGCTACAGAAACAAAGCCCATGACTAGTTATTACAAACAAAGCACACATAAGCCAATTCAAGCCAAGCATCACCTGTGTGTGAAACTTTCAGTTGTTAATTTTAATTTATTCATGCAAACATGGGGTGAATTGGTGTTAGAAAATTTTCATGGCTAATGAAATACACAGGAAAGAAAAGGCGAAAAATCTTTTACTCACAGGACTGGAGCACTCAAACAACATCTAATACAGAAGACATGCAAGCTTTTAACCTCGAGAAGGTGGTTCTGTTTTCCCTCGACACTCACAGGTTTTCTATTTGCAGTAAGTAGACTGAGGCCTGATTTAGAAAGCTACAAGTGTGAGAAATTATAAATAAAACTAACATGGCATCATGTTCACTTACAGTCATGTGCAAAAGATAACACCACCTCTTTATTTTTGTGAAAAACATAAAACCATCTGATCATAGTGGGTCTCAGTATTAGACAAATACAACCTCAGACAAACAACAACATTTTTCACCGTGCCATTGTTTATTTGACAAAAAATAATAATAATAATTTAAAAAAACATGTGAGCAATACCAAGTACTCCTTACTGCTTCCACAGGATTGCAGGCAGGTGCCGCTAATCATCATCCCTTGATTAACTGATCATCAGCAGGTGTACAGACTTCTATAAAAAAAAAAAAAAACGTCCCGGGTGGTGCTGTAACCTCTCGCAGCCGGAGGTCTAGAGAGAGCTGATTGGCCGAGCTCTCTCAGAGGGGAGGGATGAGAGGTACTTAGTGCTCCCACATTAATCACGGCTCTACAGCCAGTCAGGGGCGTCTGTGAGCTCGCGCAACGGAGGGAGCGGATAGCGCTGTCCTCCGAGTGTGTTACGCCGCCCCCAACGGTGCGCGAGCGAGCAGTTCGAAAAGATGCGGTCGGCTGGCGTCACGTGGTTCGGAGGAAACACGTGATAGTCTTCGGCCCTCCCGGCTGAGTGGTAGTAGTAGCCTTAATGTGGGAGCCCCCTAGTGACGGGGAGGAATTGGACACGACTAAATTAGGGAGAAAAATCGGGGAAAAAAAACAAAAAAAAAAACGTTTTGGCTTCATTTTTGTTAAACAAATAATGGCACAATGAAAAAAAAGCAATATGTTGTTTATCTGGGGTTGTATTTGCCGAATACGGAGATCTGCTATAATCAGATAATTTATATCATGTTTTACACACACACACACACACACACACACACACACACACACTGCAGTTAAAAGAGGAGGTACTAACTTTTGATGTATACCACAGAGCACTTGAAATGTAGTATCTGATTGGTTAGAAGGTGTGCATGTTTGTGTAACTGTGTGACTACTCTGGCTGTAACAAACAATCGGTTTAAATTAATGAGCTTGTTCTGTTTCATATACATTTACTGGTATGGCAGACACTCCACATAATCTAAGACTATTAATAAGCAATCGGTTAAGTTTAATGCAACTCTAAAACTAATAATAAAACATCTATACTATGCTGCTATATGGATATAACTGCATGCTCACACAACACATAATACACAACCATACAAGTCTGAATGTAGAGAAAGTAATAATCCCATGGCCTCATGTTACTAACGTTCCTGGGTTTAAGTGACAAAAACAAAACAATAACTTCCACAGAGAGACAGACAGAGAGACAGAGAGCGATGATGCCCTATCTAACCTACAAGCACTGCAGTGACCATCATACTGTTTATGGGCGAGTAAGCATCATCACTAGCTTTAGCAAGCATGCTAGAATAACCAGGAAGAGCCCTGCTGCATTAGGTTTGTATGCTGTTTGTGTATGTGTGTTGACCTTGTTAATGTAATAATGTAGAGAGTAAGGAGATTTTAACATGGAATTAAGAAAAATGAGGAAAAGGAGACAGACTCACCTGCTGAGCCGCCTTGGATAAAGTGCAAAGAGAAAGGAAAGGAGAAACATTAAAAATGCTGACACACACATACACATACAGTAGGTCTCCTACCACCTCCCTCTTGCTCTCCCTATACCTCTAGTTCCCCTCTCTCCCTATCCCTTATTCCTCTCCCCTTCCCACCATTTCCCTCTCCTTCTCCCCTCAGTCTCTCTCCTTTCCCTCTTAACCTTTTTATTCCCCCTCTTTCTCCCCATTCCTCAATTCCCTCTTTCTCTCCCGATCACCCTTTCTTTCCATCAATCCTTATTTTCCCTTTTTATTCTTTTCCCTGCGTCTTTCAGCCCATCCCTTTATTCCCTCTCTCTCCGTCTCCCTTCCCTCTCACTGCCCATCCTGCTTTTCTAGGCATCTTTCTCTTCCTATCCCTCTGTTCCTTCTCTCTCACTCTCCACTATTCCTTACCCCAGTCACCATACAGCAGGCCAGGCTCACCAAGTCACTACAATACCAATTATGCAAGAAAAGTCATCACTAGCTTTAGCATAGGGATATAATGACAATGTAATATCACACAGAGGTGATAATATTAAAATATCACGGAGGCCTACATGATGCTCAAATTTACACACAGTCCAGCGACTCATCAGCTCATTAGAAAGTACTAAGCATGGGCATTAAATCCATGTGCACAGTATGGATCATGTATGGTTTTACCAAATATTGCAAAGCTACACAAAATCTGTCCACCCCCATCAAATGCAGTCAATGAGAGCAGTGCCAATTAGCATAGTAAACCATCGAATTAAATAGTAAAATTGTATACTTAAAAGAAACAAGGAGGGATTTTACTGTACCACTCACACTCAGGGACACTCTTGTGATTCAGGTGACATCTGTTCCTCACAACAGGCTATAAACCAACACACAGGCTTAATTTTTCACTAGGGTCAGTTTCAACACAAAGAAAAGGGAAAAGCAAATTCCCGGGAAGCATGGAATTTCTCTGTCAATGAAGTAGTGCTGTTGCATTGAATATCACACTATTGTATGCAGTGCCAAAAGATAATACACTTGTGCTGACATTCAGTACAACAGCACTTCCTCAAGTGTGACATTGCTTTTACACTGTACCACAAACTCCATTTATCATCAACAGTAAATGACCGACAGTTAGTGTAATTAAGAGTGACAAAAGTCATTTTAAATTCTTACCCAAACTATGTAGCCAAAAATTGAGGAGGTGGTGGACAGTCCTGGAAATCCCAACAAGCTGCTATTTATATTTCTGCTTATTCTGCTCTAAAATATTAACCGACTTTTTTTGTACTGAGGGTGAATCCCAAATTCTGTAAAATGGAAAGGTAATACGCTATGTGGGGTGCACAATTTCTTGTCCTACATATTAAGAAATGCTATTGATCAGGGGTTTGAGATGGATTTGGGGTTGAACCTTGTGTTAGGAGCTTGTTAGCTAAGAACAAAACAAACACAGATGGTTTAGAGGCAATTACTAAGGAGACATCTTTAAGATGATATTAGCAAATGTGTTGTCTTGCTGAAATCGCTTCTGTGACTTGGGTTTTTAATATGGGTTTTATAAGGCAGCTGCTCTCCCCTCTTTCGAGTAGTGCAAAGGCTTCTTCACCAAGAACACAATTTCTTAACAAGTTGCACTCAAGTGATTTCTTTTATTTGTAACTACAATTGTGGCATCATGTCAATGCCAATAGGGTAAGCGCTGTATCACAATGAAAAGCCACTGCTAAAGAAGAAGAAGAAAAAAGTGTTTTGCTCCAAACTTGGCATACTTTTGTCCTTAGGCCTACAGAATGGTCGCACACTGGTATTTTATGGCTGTTCTAACAGGTGAATGTTGTTTCCGTTGCATCCAAGCACACCAAGTGTTTGTAAATTAACATTACATATCAGTGTAATATTTTTTTTTTTTTGCCTCTCAGAATCTGCCATTACTTTCCAAAAAGAGTTCACAGGGAGGACAATCACAAGGGCAGATGAACCAGTTCAGGCAGATAGGAAGGTGAAAAGTAATTATTTATCTTTCAGATTACATTTGGGTAAATTTGGCTACACTGACACTGCGGATAAAATTGACCCTTATCCGGTTTACTGACCAAAGCAAATCTTTTTGTTTGACTGTTCATATTACGGTTTTAATATGACCAAATCTGACAGATAGTCAAGATGAGGCTCGTAATCTGACCCGCATGTCACAGGAACAATGTGTCATATGATAGGGGAAGGGGTAGCTCAGTGGTTCTGGACCGGACTGGTTCTGGTGTGGTATTGGACTATGGATCAGAAGGTCATGGGTCCAAACTCCAGCACCACCAACATACCACTGCTAGGCCCTTGAGCAAGGCCCTTAATCTTCAACTGCTCAGATGTATAATGAGATTAGATTTCCTTAGCAAATACAGTCCATGTTATTTATTTTGCAATCTCTTCAAACTTGGAGAATAGTAGTTGAGTAGTTTTAATTTACACCATTACTCTAAATGTGTATAAGGAGTAATGTCATTTGTTTAAGTACCTGAGCTCAAACTGAAGCAGGAGGACACACTCAGACCCATAAGAATGACAATTTGTTACGCATTATTCTATTTCAATTAAAACTAAAGCATGTTTTGCTGCCTCATTCCTGTTAGTTAACATTAGCTACCGATGCAGCTATGCTTTTAGGGTGAAATGTAAAGTTGAATTAATCAACAAACCCATAAGTTTAATCAACAATTTTGTTCGTTTTTATTGGCTTTCTTTAATGACATTAGCTTTACAAGGCTTATAATTTAATCTTCGACTGATTACATGAATTTATATAGATCAATATCAAAATCAAATTGTGTGACTAATATTTCTCCTGACGTGGAGAAAAAGGGCAGAAATCCTCTTTCACCACTCCACTAAAATCCTCCTTCACTGTCATATCCACCAAACAATGTCATATTGATGCAAAAGTCACATGAATTCTGATTTGACTGTTCAGATCAAGGTCGCACTGCGAACTCAGATCTCAATCCAACTTTGTTAACCACACAAATGAGACACAAATCAGAATTGCAAATATATCAGATTCCAGGTGTTTTGGGCTGTTCACGCTAACATAGAAAAGAAACAAAAAAATATAAACACTGTCTTTTTGTTATTCTTTTCCAGTATACCTGGAAGTGTTTTATTTCTTACTTAAAATTGTGTGTAAAGCAAATATTCACCTAGGGCTGGGCGATAAAATATGTATCGCGACAGGCACGTGATCGATATCAATAAAAAATGTGTTCGATATGTTTTATTCTTTGTCGGAAGAAAACAGAGGTTGCGAAGCTAGTTTGGTTGCATTAACAAAGGCACTCGCTCTCTGGTAACCTAGCAACATAGGGAGTGATACGCTAACAGCCAATCATGTAACAGTATCACGCTTGGTTGCGCCATATCGTTGTCTCGTGCTAGTCTGATGGATTCCTCTTCCAGCAGAAAATGAGTGCCGCAGCAAGCGAGGAAATTGTAAATAAAAGAGGAAAAGTCTTGGAATATTGGATAATATAAGTCTGACCGTAGTCAGACCAGTGTCTTCTGCAAATTATGCAAGACCGTCGTCCCCGCCAAGACTGGTAATACAACGAACTTGATGTACCACCTTATACCTCTTTCTCATCTGCGGTGGCCATAAGTACGGTTCATCATGATTCACCCCGAGTTTTGGCGCTGTGATTACGCTTCCATCTTTCCGCACCTTGCAGAACTTCGCGGAACGTCGGCGAGCAATCGCGGCGGCTCATGGTGCCTAACACCGCATCTCATCGCGAGCCAAACCGCATAGGTGAGATAGTGGTATTAGCCACGCTCACCCTTTGGAGCACACCAGTATTCAACCAACATCATCTGTAGCTGCAACACCGCACAAGTAGCAGACCACCATGGAGAGATACTCTGCATCAGTGCCTTATGACAGAATCTAAACGGTACAAAGATATAACGGAGGCAGTGGCATATCATATAGCCAAAGACATGCTTCCGCTTAGCACTGTCGAGAAGCCTGGTTATAAAACGCTTATACTAAACTTGCACTAAATTCTCAGGTTTCTCTGTTTATATTTAACACTTTGCACTATTTTATTACACTTTATTAAACATTTCTTACATTTTCTTTCATTTTGCACCTTAAATGTTAAGAGATAAGTGTTCATTGTGACCTTAGACTTATGTTTACATTTTAATTATTTGAGTTTTCCATGGTTGTTGACATTTCTGTCTTAATAACTGAGAGGATTATGATCACAGGAAGGTTAAGTTTAAAATAATGTTTAAATGTAATATATTTTTCTCCTGGTTCTTATTTTAAATGGGACATAAAAAAATCAATAATTATCGATATCGACCGATATGAAACACTGATACCGAGATACAGTTTTCAGCCATATCGCCCAGCCCTATATTCACCTCTCTGTTTCTGCAAGTCCTAAATTTGTCTAATTAAATTTGGGGCTTTGGGAGAATGTTAGCTACATTTACTAGCTTCTGGTTTCACTTTGTAGAAAATATCACCACTGATGACTTTTGTGGTCACAGAACATTTTTCTTTCTTTTTTGTTTAAGGAATAACAAATCACGCTTAATTTCCAGAGAAAAAGGAAAGCATAATACACTCTAGGCATGGTTTCTACTTAGAGTCAAAGTTTTGAGAAAAGTTTAATAACTAGAACCACATATTTAATTTTAAAATACAGAAAAAAAACACTTTTTCTACACCCACAGACACACCTTGTACCCACACTATTGTGTTATTTATTGTTGATTATTAATGTTATTTTGGTTGATGCGATTCTTGTATTAGACAGATGGCCAAGTGAGTGTGAACAAGTGGCGGTTCAAGTAAAAAAAGGTGAAAGATTTTAGGAGTGTTTTTTTTTTTTTTTTTACCTTTTGCCGAATAGTGGAGTGCTTAGTTACCATGTCCCTCTTATCCTTTGCTTCATCAATCATCAACTGCTCCAACTAAAACACACAAGGCAAAACAAAAAAAATCTCAGGGTTAAAAAAAAAGTGTGAGAGTGAGTGAGAGAGAGAAAGTGAGAGAGAGAATAATCAGTCAAAGTACGTTAGCCATATAGATTTTTCTCTTTTCTTCCGTGTTTTGGCAAGGTGAGTCCACTTGTCCAGGAGAACTATTTAGTGAAATGCCCCATTTGGGCATATAGAGTCCCATGCTTGGGAAAGGCAAGGCCTATGCACAGGCATAAAGGTTCACCCACTTGGGCATAAAGCAAAGTATAACAGAATAAAGTGAAACAAAGTATATAAATACACACAAACATCAGTCTGTACGTTATCATCCTTTGAAGTGAAACAACCATAGCTAATGAATGGTGTGTTAATTTACACACACACTCACAAACGCGCACACACTCCCACCCACCTGTGGACAGCTTCTCCATGCCAGTCTACAAAGTTCCTGTACATTCTTCAGCTTCATGATGGTACTCACACTAACACACACACAGCTCCTATAAAACACTCCTTGATTGACACAACAGGTCTAATGTTTACTCCATCACACTCAGTCTAAATTACAGATTCAACTTACACTAATCTTTCCTTCTCTTTTTCTCCGCCTCACCTCCCTCACCCTCACACACACACACACACACACACACACACACACACACACACACACACACACACACACACAGTCTGGGAATACCCAGACTGGGAATAACCAGTCATTCCTTCAGCCTGTACTTCCTCTTTCCAGTGTCAGTTTCCTGTACATGAAATTCAAGCAAAAATAAAGCGAAAAATCACTAATGGACAAAATATCCCCATCCTCCATACTTGCAAAGAAATGAACTAACCCAAACCTGGGTCTATAAGCTCAACAACAAATCACAGAGATGTAGAAAATGTAGCTAATCTTACAGACAGATGTATACGGACACACCCCACAGATGGACAAGGGAAGCAAAGACGCTCCAAAGTCAGACAATGGCAATTTAAGTTTGTATAGAAGACAATATGTACAAACAAACCATATTAAGATATACGCCAAACTTGCTTTGTCAACGTTATAGCTGCAGACGCCATGTCCTGGACATTTCAACTGTTTGGCATGAATCATCATGATAACTGGAATTCCCAATACTATCCCCACCTGTCCGTACCATGACAGCTAGCAGTGATGTTTTTTTTCCCTTAATAACATGGGAAAATCCAATCAACTCAACCAAGGTCACAGGAAACAAACAAATCTTGGGAACTCCTGGATGATCTACAGTAGATCAAGATGAAAACTTGATCTACAGTAATGCCACAACAACAAATCTGTGAATGTGTGAATAACTTAATATGTGTGATAAAACATGAATGATCGTGGCCGACCAAGCTGAAAATAATTCTGGTGACTGACTGATTGACTTGCGCATTTATATTAGAAATAAATAAATAAATAATAATAATAATCATCACCAACTGACTTGACACATATGTACTGTATGGTCAGATAAAACATACTCAGCTAAATAAGCCTAGGTGTATGTAAACCTTTAGCCTTCCTCTGTACATAAATATTACCAATATTACCAATGTCTCAAACACTACAATCATATTTTAATATATAAAAACAATCAGAACATTTAGAAAAGACATGTAAATGAAGTACAATATGAAACAAATAGACAATGACCCTCTAATAACCTTTATTTATGATTCCTCTGGGCACCAGCTGTTCATAAAAATGAAACTGAAAGTGGCTCTCTTTTCTTCTTGCAACCATCCTTGCTAACATTCTTGGCTCCCGAACAAACACGAAATTCACTTGTAAACTGAAAATGCTTGGTATACCGAGGCAAATTCTTGAGAAATTTCAGTTCTTACACTAAATGGATATCTGGAATTATTGCAGTTTAACTTTAACTCCACAAGAAGTGCAGGTGTTGACACAGGATGACGTACAGAATATGGATGAGAGAGTTCAATCCAATGCAAAGTAACTTCCGCATATAAATTAATGTCAACAACCATAGCATTTTTGCTAAGCTAAAGCTAGTGTTCTAACCAACACCCAGGCTCTGTTTGTTCTGCCCAGTTGCTCATGTATGGGTTTTATGTTGAGTCAGCTCTGGCCAAGATAGTGACGAGCAGAGCACAAAACCAATTCAAAACCACTCTTTAGAAAACCTATGGCTGACGTCAGATGGATAGTTTGTCTAATTCATAATCAGTCTATGGAAAGAACAGGCGCTTGTCTTTACCTGCCCCCCGAGTTGCTTCATTAGTGGGTGAAGTTCACTGAACAGGTCATAACCTTGGTGGAAGAAGGTCAGATGGGCATACATGAAGGACAGCATCTAAACAACCAGTACAAAAAAATAGAAAATAATATGTAAGAAACACAAAATCAGGTTGTCAATGAGAATTTACATTTTGTAATAATGTCATTATCATAAATATACTTGCCGATTTGAGGATTTCTGATTGTCTCTTGGATTGCAAAAGATTAATCTATAGAGAGAAAAATACAACAGTTAGTGTTACCATCCTAAAGATGGGTTCAGTATTTTATTTAATTCCTCTTAGGTCATAGCAGCTATAAACAGTTGTCCTCTTACCATCCTCTCTTTTTTTCTCTCTTAACATTAATAAGACAAAGATTGAGCATGTACACGTTGTTATGGTCACGTTGTTATAGTAAACAGTGTACACGCACACGGATGTTGACTATACGAGTGACGCATGCACACTGAGACCAGGCATGGGAGATTACCCACAATCCCACAGAGCGAGGGAGAGAAGAAGCATTGGCTCAGTTGTGAACACGTGACAAAGCACATGCGTACTCGTATATCAAGACCTCGCTCGTTTATTAAGTAAAAAATTATTTAGAAATTTTGCTTATCTTGCAGACCAAGTTACTCACAATTTAAGGGTCCACTGTACCATATCTAGTGACCCTAACAACCTTGAATCTTAACCTTGAGGTCTGTGTTTACCTGGAGGACATAATCCAGGACAATATGGCGGAAGCATTTGCGTGTAGCATTAAGGATGCCGTTAGCTTCGTCCACCTCATGTTGTTTATTCCTGGGAGCCTGAGCATTCTTGATCAATGCTGTCTCCTTCTCCTCACTCACTTTATCAAACTGCTTCTTTGACTCTTTGAACCTGCGCAGGTCCCTGAAAAATATACACACACAAACGTGAATACATCAGCCATCAATGGTACTAATACCGTTAGGGTAGTGGACAGATTGCAGTACTTACTCTTTCACAAACATCTGAAGTTGTGATTTGATCGAGCGCTGTGCCTGGTCAAATAAAATCTGTTAACAGGGGAACAGAATAGGCGTCAGTTCTCAATCACTCACTCATCTATACCGCTTAATCCTGTTTTCAGGGTCACGGGGAGCCTGGAGCCTATCCCAGGAGACTTGGGGCACATGGCAGGGTACACCCTGGACAGGGTGCCAATCCATCGCAGGGCACAGACACACACACACATACACTCACTCATTCACACACTACGGGCAATTTGGGAACGCCAATTAGCCTAACCTACATGTCTTTGGACTGTGGGAGGAAACCGGAGTACCCGGAGGAAACCCACCAAGCACGGGGAGAACATGCAAACTCCATGCACACAGAGACGGGAATCGAGGCTGGCCGGGGCAAGGCGACAGTGCTAGCCACTACACCACCGTGCCACCGGCGTCAGTTCTCATTTCTAACAAATATTCTTCTTGCTTATAATAAATAATGAAAGTCTTAATAACATGGGTTTATGTAAGTAACTACATAACAAAAACTCCATTTAGTTTTAACGCGAGGAATAGTACTCAAAATGAGTGCAAAAAAGTTGTTCCCCACTCACAAACGAGGTCCATTCCGGGAGCAAGTTTCTAAGTCGGAAATGTTCTCAAGTCTGACAAAGTGAGTCTTATACGCCTTTGACACAAATATACAACAGTCAATCCACTTGACTAAACCTGTCCCCTTTCCCAGCACTGCCATCATGTGGCCAAAAGCCATAACAAGTAAGCAATCCTCCCTCTTTTGCTTACTACGATCATAAAAGGTCAATAGAATTGTGCTTTAAAAAAACAGTAATCCTGTGTGTGTGCGCGCGCGCGCATGGGGGGGAGTGGAGCAGAAGTGTGTATTTAACCACCACAATGCACAGTCCTCTAAAGTGCTTGGTTTCATAAAGCCTTAACCAGAGTGACATGATTTTACTGCAGGTCTAAACTCTGACTCATTTCACTGACCAATACATACATACGCACACACACAGACACACATGCACCCACATCTAGATCAAGGAAAATATTCATAGTAGGGCAGAACCAGAAATGAGAAGTCTTAAAAGACACACAGACAAACAGCCCGGTTCTGGTTCTCTTACTGTGTGATAGTTGGTCATCTCCTGCAAACTCTCTGCAAACTTCATCAGACTCGACTGTGGAAACAAAACAAAATGTCAAAACTGAACTCTGGTCTTAATAAACAATTATAATTCCAGTGCTGGTAAAGTCTGGATTGCGATTGGTCAAAAGGTGCTGATTAACTGAGCTCATTCTAATAAGTTATCCTTTCTATACAAAAAGTTTATTAACAGGGATTTGTATGACAGATGCACCACAAACAGATTAAAATGCTGATATGGTAAAGGTGAATCACTGAAGGTAGACAAACGGACTAAGTGAGTCTGGTTATGCATTGTTCTTTAATAAATAGAATCGTTGGCAAAATTATAATCCAGAATAAACACTCCTCACCTCGATGACCTCATCCTCAGCTGACTGCTGTGCTAATTCTCGGATACCGTTCACAAACTGCTTGTTGGCTGAGACATAGGCCTTTCCAGCATCGATCATGCCAATGCACAGCTTTACCAACTGAAAAATAAATAAATACGATTGTAATTAATTAGCAGACTAGAAAAGTCGCACACAGTGTGTGAATAATCTGGTCGTTAGATGAGATCAGAAGTCTTAGAATACATAATGTGAGACAATCTATTGCTACTGTGAACAAAGACAATGACAAAAGCTGTACGAGTGTGAGAAATTTCTGAAAAGAATGTACATATGGGAAAACACGCAGGACAGCGACTAACTCAGTATAGGCAACGATGAAAACAAAACATGCCATTTACCGTATTACCTCAAGCTCAGCTGAAAGTACATTTGCCAGTAATTTTTTCTTCTCAACCTGATTCACAGATGATTAATGATGTAAGCCGTGATTTTTTCTTCTTTTTTCTAAATATCAGATTTATCACTGGAGGAACTTAATCATACAGCGCCCTCCACAATTATTGGCACCACTGGTTAAGATGTGTTCTTAGGCTTCTAATATTTATATTTTTTTATTACAGAAGCATAATATCACACTGAAAATTGTAGAAAAATGTAACCTTTAACTGAAGTGAATTAAAAATAACTAAAATAAAGTTTTTTGTTTTTTATATAAAAATTATCTGTTCCACAATTATTGGCACCATTGACTATTCCAATAAAATAAAAGTAATTAGAATTTGTGTAATTTTTACTGTAGTTACTCTAAGTGAATCTGGCGTAAAACAAGATGAGTATGCGGAAAAGCACCTCATGCCCAGTTTGAAGTATAGTGGAGGATCTGCAATCTGAAGAACATCCTGTGTCCTCTCTAATGCACTCTCGACTTCAGCTCACCCCGCAGGTTATGACCCAAAACATGTGGCGAAATCTACACAAAAATGGTTCAGCAGACACAAAATCAAGCTCCTCCCATTGCCATCTCAGTCCCCAGACCTTAACCCAATTGAAAACCTGTGAGGTGTGCTGAAGAGGAGTGTGCATAAGAGAGGACACACGATGATCTAGAAAGACTGTGCAAAAATTCTTAATGTGGGATTTTTTTTCCACTGAATAATTAAATTAAAAGTGGGACTTTTCTCTTTTTTCAATAAAAAAATATTAGAAGCCTAAGGACACGTCTTAACCAGGGGTGCCAATAATTGTGTATAATCTGACATTGAAAAAACACTCTCCACACGGTCTGTTACAGAAGTTGGCAGAGATCTGACAGTGTGTGACGAGGAACAATCTTCTGAAACACGTGATTTGGGTAGAGCTTGTGGCTCAGCAGTGACATGCAGTACTGAAATCTTTTTAAAGACTTCCTTAGTAAGGAAATTTTCAGTTCAAGTGAGATCTTTTAAAGCAACAGCTCAGATTTTTTTTTTCCAGTCAATACACTTATGAGAAGAGCCTTCCTAATCCTGCTGTTCTGTTTTTGTAAACAGGGCTGGAAAATGGATTCAACATGTCTATGAGCATGACTGCTTTTTTTTTTGTCTCTCTTTTTTTGCTCAACCCATTTATAAGCCTGATGTCCGTAAAAAATCTAAATGAACTAAATGATTTACAACAGTTTATGGCTAGCATAAATTAGTGCACTTGTTAGGTATATCTGTCTAATTCCTTAAGACAGAATGAATCCAGCATATCTTTACAGACTTACACATTTGCAAACCAAGCTGCTGGTCTGTGTGTGTGTGTGTGTGTGTGTGTGTGTGTGTGTGTGTGTGTGTGTGTGTGTGTGTGTGTGTGTGTTTTAGTTTCTTTGTATAATCATTACTGAGAGTTTCGTTATTATATGATGTAATGCTATTAATAGATACTTGATTATTTATTATTTCTTCCCGTTTGATATCATGAGCAGCCATCACTATAGCTGAGCACATGATCGTATTGTGACATGATGATAATTAATGTTGTGATAAATGATGTCATGGTACGTTAACATTGTAAGTATCACGATTTTTAAAATATTTTGTAAAATAACAATTACAACAATGTTTTATAATGCTTTTCAATACTATAAAATGGTAACATTTTTACCAAATTTTTATTTTCTTAAATTATTGTAGCCATTAAATTTTTTTTTATTAAATGCTCATTGCCATTTTTGCCAGCTCCTATGATCCATGCAGCAGCATAACTGTGCATTAAAGAAATGTATTGAAATATCTTAATAATGTTTTTCATGTCAATCAGCTCTAGTTGTCACCGTTTAGAAGCATTTGGGCGGATTAGTGTGTGTTGGGAAATTACGGAGAGGCTAATTTCAGAAGCATGACCCTCCTCCTCCTCCTGTTCTTTGAGATCTAAGGGGAATATCCTTCCTTGGCATGAAGGGGAAGTGAGAATGTGAGTCACTCAAACAATAAACTGCTCTGAACACTCCAGTGCTCAATCACTGACTTTCAGTTCTGTTTTACAAGGTCTCTTGCTGAAATGCTCTCTTCACTTCCTCTTGGTCTGAATCCCTTCAGCCATCATCATTTGGATAAGTCTGTTAGATGACAAATTGGTCAATAACACAAGATATTTATAAACATTGACTTGTTTTTGTGGTGGACCACCACAAGGTCAACACTGACTGAATATCGTATGTCCAGCATGCTTACTGTACATGATCAGATACATGTTCATGTGTCAGACATCTGAAACATCAGTTCTGTAGTTGTTCCCTTAAGTCATGACTTGAGGGGAAGTAGTTGAACAGTGTAGAACAGACCATGATCCTGAACTTACCTTGTCTAATTTGGATTCCAGCTCACACACATCTCCCTCCACCTCCTCAATGGTCGCCCTGTGACAGCAAAAAATAAGTTATATTATGTTAAAACAGCATGTGTAGCAATAACCCATCAGTTAGATCAGAATATTTTTTGTCCTAGTGAACCCCTAAATTGTTACATTAACTATGCAAGCAATAGTACTGATTTCCTACAAGAATAATGAAAACAGCAGCAAGCTTGAGAAATCACTAACCAATAGTCAAACATCATTTTAATAAAAATGTTACACGTTATGTTATAAAATAGCAAGATATACTTTCTCGTCCCTATTGCCCACCCATGGATGAGCAAATAGGGACCAAAAAGTACATCTTGCTATTTTTAGGCAGAATATCAATACAAAATATATATTGAAAGTGGGTTAAGTGCTCAGTTGTGAGCCAAAGCCACAGCTCAGATGTCAAGTATATTACAATAGACAGCAATCAAAATAAAATGCAAGGCAAGAAATGAGCGTGCTTCCAAGGCAGGAGACATTTCAAGCTGTGTAGGCTTTGTGGGTCAAACTAGAACACTCTCTTTGTACTGGAGTTTATGACAGATAAAGACACGGTGAAAAATATTTAACACACACTATTGCCTGTGTGTGTGCCTTTGACTTTTAAATACAACATGGTCTCTTCACACTAGCATAAGGAGCCCAAATCATTAACACTGCACATTAAACTAAATTAAACAGTATTGTTTTATCCTATATCTTCTTTCAAAATATACCACCCAGACAGATCAACATCAAAATAAATAGACGAGTGATGAAATAAAAAATAAAAAAAAGGGTTGCAATGCATCAGATGCCTATTACCTCAACTAATGATTCATCTCATTAAAACAAGGTCTCAAACACTAATCAAGGTACTGAAGAGCTCACACTGGATGTCAATGAGGATGTAGAGCAGAGCATGTTACTAAAAAGAGCCACTGATCAAGGGTAACAAAATGTGAAGCCACATTTAACGCTTAAAATTACAGTTTTGTCTCCTCCTCTATAAATGTTTACTTAAACATCTCCTTACTGAAAACCTCAATATCAATAATTACGAACTGTGAAAGTTGTAACAGAAATTCTCACACGTCACATATTACACAAGAACAACCATGTTTACATTTGCAGGTGCACTGCTGTACGAGAAAATTTATCAACAACTTCTGACCAATCACAATCCAGAATTCGACAGCGCTGTGGCGTAAAATGAAAAGAGGTGCAAGTGAGAAAATGAGTTTACAAGCTGGATTATGATGTTCCCCCTCTGATTTGCTGCTTGTTTCTCCCCCACCTTCTCCCTCCCTCTCTCTCTGTCTCATGCACACACACACTAATTCTTCATAAATTCCTCTACTCTCAGCACTATTTTCCCACCTTTTAAAATCTTCTGAAAATGAGAACAGAAATGTTATTGTAGTGCAGAGCTGTGTTTGTCCTCATCCATGGTCATGAACTTGTTTATTTCTAATATGACTTCATTATAAGCATCATGTCCGCTACTAGTAATATAATGATTTCTAGACCTGACTTTAAAGTCATGATTGTAGCCTGTGCTGACTCTCATTTTTAGCTTTTCTTAAGGAAGCTGTGATTCAGAAAATTAATGAACTGTGTGGAGAGGAGGACACTCGCCACCATATAAATTTCCCTTCATGCACCAAAAGTGCAGAACAAAAGTGCAGCACAGTTTGGTAACAGACAGGAATACTAGTAATGAACCAGGTTCTGACCCAATACCAAAATCCATGGTTCTGCAGCTTACAATTCAGCTCAAAATATAGACGATGTGATCCACTTTGTGGTGGTATCTTTTTTGTTTTTAGATAGGATCAGAGAAATTGAGCCCTGCAATTGACTGGCACCATGTGGCCCAAGTCCCCTGGGACTCCAGAGAATGAATGAGTGAGTAAAAGTCATGGAAATTGTGTCACTGACAGAAATACTACCAGTTTTTTTTTTTTTTTAATTAATAACTAAAAATCTCATCCAAAAGTTTGTCACACATCAGGACATGCATCAAATGAGACAGGCCAGTTTTGAAGGCGCTTGCAGTGAACATGTAGTGGACCAAGACAGAGCAATGGACCATTCTTTCTGGATAAGAGGAGCATACTTTCTCTCTCTCGCGCTCACTCTCTCATGCTTGCTCTGATGTCACTCGCAGTGAGATTAACCAAACATCTGTGAGCTATGTGGAAAAGGGCAGATGGTGTTTTTCCTGAGAGTGCGTTATGCTGGCTGAAACAAAACTGAAGGACTAGTTTCTATCAAACAATTTGAAATGCAAAACTTTATTATTATTTATTTCCAGAATTAGAAAATACAGTAGTTTTCTCAGCATTGCTTGTGTGTGTGTACAAGAAAGAGAGAGAGAGATTAATTTGCTAAAAGCTTTTTCTTACTATTTTATTAACCAAACATTTGTATTTTATTTAATGTTCCCTCGGCTCTCCAGAACAGATGGGTTGTGCATTTCGTGGTTTCTCAGTAACATGACAAACTCCCAATCCAATCGAGCACCCAGACAAACAAGTCAGATCCACAGAGGTACCACCCCCCACTCTCAGTACGCCAAGAGTCTGCTGCCATCGTCCCGGGGCCAGGCACCACAGCACACTCCCGGAGTCCCTGCAGAGACACATTAAGTTGGGTCACAGCTGCCCCGATGCAATAAGGGTAAGTGGTATTTTTTTTTTTTGTTTTTTAAAGGGCGCGAGCTGACCTGTGTATTTGGGAATCACTACTTAGTGAAAAACTCACATTGTTTTGCACAGGCACAAATAAATTAGCTCAAACCTCTCTCTCATGTACAAATTGTATTTTCACTTGCTCACACTTTCCCACTTCCTCACTCTGTGCCCACCAAGTTTACCAGATCACATCGACAAAATCCCACATACACAGTGCTGAAAAACCACGCACTCACTTAATAAAAGGTCAAATAATAACTAGAACTCAGACTGTAACTCAATTATATATGCATATACCATGTTTTACTTAATTAACGTTTTTTTTTAATCAACCTCTCAAGACAAATTCTCCTAGGTTAATAGCTTATTAACCTGTAACTTCTATATTCTATCCTAGCATTAGTACCACGGTTTCGGAACATATGGGACAAACTGGTTTCTCGCAGGAAGAATAAACATACAATGATCTGTTCATACATCTGTGAAGGTTCAGTTTTCAAAAGTTACATACTTTTTTTTTGTAGTAAGCCATGCTGTGTCGCAAGTTTGTACAATAACTCTGCTCTGTGTCAGGCGAGGGACTTCCGGCCAGAGACCTCCTTCTCTGACATAAACAATAAATATTCTCATGTACTTTCTTTTTTCAGTGCACTGATCATGTCCTTTTTGCTGGTTCATCTCTCCATTATTACCATTACAACTTGTTGGTGCACCTTATCCACAGTTTCCGCTTGTACATACAATCATCATGCACGTGTGCATAAAAACAGAATAGTCTTATTATTTTTACCTCAGTGCACCTTAAATTGTAAACAGTGCATCTAATGAGTTTTTATTTTATTTTTTTTTACTCATTGCACTTTTTGCTTGTTGTATAATCTGTGAACTGGCTGCTGTAACAATAAAATTTCCCTTTAGGATTAATATCAGTACTCTATCTATCCGTCTATCGCAAACAAACAGTCATGTTTTCTATCAGTCTGAGCAGTGACGTTCCTATAATTGGTTACAGTATTCTTTTGAAAAGGTCGCATGATGACCAACTCATGCATAAATGAACGGCAAACATTTATGCTCATCTGTTAATAGGAAATAAGATGCAGACACATGCATGACGAAAATAAACACTGAAAGATGCCTGCTAACGATCTGCTGCTGTAGAGGAGCACAGTGAAGATGCCCCAGGGGCAAGGCATGTACTATATGTTGTAAAGAACATTTAATTAGATGAACACAGTAGTATAGAACAAAGCAACAACAAACTAACTACAATAAAACGTTTGTTTTGTAAGGGACAGAAAAAGGCTCTAAAGCACTGATTTGGATTTTCATTTCAAAGAAGCAAAGCAGAATACAAAGAAAAAGACAAGTCCATGCAGCTGCCACCATCAATGAGAAACCACCCAAGTGTTTGGAAAGACCAGTTCATCAGAGAGTGGTGTGTATGTGTGTGCGTGCGTGTTTATTCTCTTTCATTTGAAATTCTTAAAACAAGTGGGAAATAATTATATTGTATACAGTGTTTCTCACACGCAGAGTATTGATGTTTTTTGAGAATTGATTATAGTGATGGCAAACCAAGAACATTTGAACACCCTTTATAAAAATCTGTCCAGGAGATCATTTACTTAGTAGCAGAAAGTTCACACGTTTGGTACCGCTTTTGGACCCGTTTATTTTGCCACCACAAAAGTGGTGCACTGAGAGACAGTAAATGCAATGGATGCCGTCTGCCATGAAAAAAATAAATAAATAAAAAAATGTAAAAACTCAAATGCTCTGCAAAGAAACACTGAAATATCAAATAAATAAAAATATTGTGTTCAAGGTCATATGTACTTTGGCAGGTAATGCCGGCCCATTCTGCTGGCTACTACCACAAGTATATTTCAGACCTGTGGGACACATTGTATTGCATTAATTTTAAATAATATAAAATTAATTATTGACATTTTCATCTAACTGTTTATAGTGTTATCAAATTTGGGCTATGCCACTCTGTCCTATTGTTATATAATTAGCAGTAGGGCTGTATACCTTGGAGAACCTGGCGATACGATACATACCTCGATACACAGGTCACGATTCGATACGTACCTCGATACGATTTGATACAATGTGACAATTCGATACGATTCAATAAAAATACATGGGCCAGAGCCAATTAGTTAATGCTGAACACATTTACTCAACAAACAGAACTCTGCATTTTTCTTCAATGTATTGAAGACAAAAGTGCATTATAACAAAGTGCATTTTGCTTAAATATTTGCAACTTTAAGTGCTCTGATTAATTATACACAAATTGTAATCTGGAAATTACCACAAGTCAACATTTAACTTTTCAAGGGTACAGTCTGTTTTTTTGGGCTGCGGCGAAGCTAGCTTGTCTGCATGGTGCAATAGAAGCCTGTTAATGCTTGCAGATTGCATTTGTTTTATCGATCCCTTGGTTTCCTTCCTTTGCTTTAAGACCAAAATGTGTCCAAACATCTGCCTTTAGGGACAACGGCGCTTCTAAAATCTTCGACATTTTCCATGAGTTTTTTTAAAACTCGCGGGCGCCGCTGCGCCCCCTAATGGCTGGGCGGAGTATCAATAGTAAGGGCTAGAATGTCGATACTGTATCTTTTTTTATCATACCGGTATGTATCTAAGAATCGATATTTTGAGCACACCCCTAATTAGCAGTCCTGTTTTGCCTTGTTTGTTGATACGAGTGAAAGTAGACGTTTTGTCCAACCGTTACCTCTGAATGTCACAAAACACTAAGAGACTAATTACACAAATACATAAACAAAAACTTTACCATATAAACGATTTTTTAAATTATGTTTTTTTGTGGATTGTGCAACGTGGTCGCTACGGATAAACTGTTATTAAATAAAACAACAATTGGAATAATGTACAGTATGTAAATCTACAATCTTTTGCTCTTAATTCAAAATGGTTTAAAATTTTGTTTTTGTTGTATCTAACTGTAATTAAGTAATTGTGTGTAATACATATGTACAGTACACAATAAAAGCTGTGGAAAAAAGTGCAATCGAGTCATGATGTTTATTGATAAAACTCAGGGGATAATACTCAAGCCTCTTTCCAGTGTTTCCTGCAGAAAAAACTTTCTAAAACATCTGGTGCTTGTTGTCCTGCTGTGCACAAATGAGGAACGTGGAGAGGGGAACGAGGGAAAGGGTAAAGAGGGAGGAGGTCATCATTTCATACAGCTTGGAAAGCCTCAGCTGAGGGCGGACCAACACTTCCTCTGCGTGAAATACAGGAAAGACACAGTGGCTATATCCCAAAGCCCACACCACTATACTCTTTAGTGACCAAAAAAAAAGGGGGGGGGGGGCTTGTTGGCCACGTCCCAAATAGAAGACTACGGTGTTAAAAAGTATTTCAAACTTGTTTAATATTTAACATAAAGGCATAATGATGTTCGATCGTTACCAAAGCCCATGCTAGTTTACCAAATAAAATATCAAATCAGCACAGAATAGCAGCAGAGTAAATGCAACATCCCAAAAAACACAGGACAGGCTTCAGGTCTGCCTCACAACACATGCTCGGCTTTGACTAGTTCAGTTCTCAGAGTAGCAAGCTAACTGTACTAGCTATGTACACTCACTAAAGACATCAAATTTGTACACTCACTGAAGACACCAACTGTCGTCTCGTTACACATTTAAAGGCAGGTTATACAGTATATGACCAGATAAGATGAAAGTAAATGGAACTTATTATAGGCAAAAAATAAAGGGGAACGTTCTTTGGGCTTGGTCTCAGGACTCTTTCAGATGAATGTTTAGAAAGAGCTACAAACAAGAAAGAGAGACAGACAGAAGGTTAGCAGAAAGAAACATTAGCCAAATTTACATGAAAATTTTTTCTTCAATCCAAATCCAAACATGGATCACTAAGAAGAAGTGCATTTAGATGTACAAGTCATTTAATCAGATTCTAATTTTTGACATGCAGAGTGGTTCAGCATGCTGTGAAGCAGAAGAGGAAGTACCTTTCCTCCAACTCTGTGGTTAGGTAACACACTAGGAATGGGCATCACCAGTCACCATCCGTTACGATTGTATTACGATACCTAGGTTGTGATTCTGTACGCATCACAGTTTTATGGATCATATTTAGTGTGCAATAAGGTAAAAAAAGAAGAAAAAAAAGTAGAGAAAAAAGCATGCAAGTTTCAACATTAATTTGTGCTCGAAAAATTTTAAGACTGGTTTAAACATGTGTAATGAGTAGATTTTGAGACTAATTCACTCTCAGAGTTTGGAGAAAAAGGTCAATTAGAAGCTTTTAAGATAAAAGATTTTTGATAACATGATAAAAAATTAGTTTCTGTTGCATCTCTATTTTGAATAAAATGTTTTTTTTTTTTTTTTTTCGATTTTCTCCCTAATTTAGTCGTGTCCAATTCCTCCCCGTCACTAGGGGGCTCCCACATTAAGGCTACTACTACCACTCAGCCGGGAGGGCCGAAGACTATCACGTGTTTCCTCCGAACCACGTGACGCCAGCCGACCGCATCTTTTCGAACTGCTCGCTCGCGCACCGTTGGGGGCGGCGTAACACACTCGGAGGACAGCGCTATCCGCTCCCTCCGTTGCGCGAGCTCACAGACGCCCCTGACTGGCTGTAGAGCCGTGATTAATGTGGGAGACCTAAGTACCTCTCATCCCTCCCCTCTGAGAGAGCTCGGCCAATCAGCTCTCTCTAGACCTCCGGCTGCGAGAGGTTACAGCACCACCCGGGATTCGAACTACCGATCTCCGGATGATAGGGCGAGCGCTTGATTCAGAAAATCGATTTTGGAGTCAGTGTGGCATTACGTGAATACAATACATACTGTATACACAATAGAACCACAAGCCATAACCCACCCACCCCCCTAGATTACAAGAATTCAGTCTCATCTCTGATTGGGTCGTTATTTTACTGTGTATGACAAGGTGAGCCAATATGTGCCCTTTCCTGATCTACACCCAGTAGATGAAAGCAAAGTGTGGTTGGAGAGAGTGGTTCCCATGGAGGAATGAAAGTAAAACCTCCTTCCCGGAAACTCGTCATCTAAAGTTGTACTTTCATAGAGAGAATAGATTTATTCCATCAAGAGAGTAACAATCAGATTAAGTTGATCAAGGGCTTGTCACCCCTCTCATTGCCAGAGGTCTTTACATGATGCATTTTTATTCTGATTGGCCGATTATTTCAATTATTACAGGAATATTGGGGTCCATGTAAACGCCCCCACTACCAGGCAGAAATGCAGAAAGAGTAACAGAATGACAATGAGACGGAAAGCCAACGTCATTTTCAGTCAAATCTCATGACAAGAAGACTGCCGGATAAAAATAAATACATTTAAAAAAACTTAATGTTTATACAATACTCCGCTCACACTAGCCTGTCTTTTCCTTTCAGGATCAATTTCCGTTTTAAAGTCCATTTTCATGTTAATGACGTCACAAGCAACTTATCGGCGGTTAATCGGAGCGCGTGACAGTTCAGCTGGGTTTTGCTCTGGTTTCCTCAGTCAGGACTTCACATTCCTGGACCAAAATAGCCAAAAAAACAATATATATATATACACAGCACTAAAAACGTTCCTACCTGAATCTGGGGGAGTCTCTTAGACATTCCTCAAAATCCACTGTGATCCTCATGTTTGTCTTTCAGGGGAAATATCTCAGAAAAAAAGTTTTACTCGTTTATTTCTTTTCTTTTTTTTTTTAGAAACCGAAGGTTAGCCCAGCTAGTCAGCCCAATCCCTACAGCCCTGCTAAGCCACCTCAGCAACAAACACAACACCAGCTAGCCTTTCTGCTGCTGGCTCGCAGATTAAACTAACAATAAATACCAGGAACATATATAACTAGAAAAAAACTCTTTGACCCAACTTATAAGCAGCGCTGAAAAGAAAACAAGTTTTTTTTTCCCTTTTCTGACTCCGCTAACCCAGAGGAACTCAAATTGGTTCAGGTCACTTCTGCCAAGTAGGTGGGCTAAACGCTAACTTTACCCACCCGTATTCCGCTTAATCCCGCCTCTGCTTAAGCGGTCGAGACGCACGAGCAAACTGTTGGTTGGACAGTGAGCACTAACGACTAGCCAGTCGTAGCACAGAAGGCGGGAGTTGAGTGGGCACGGTGGAAGGGGGGGGGGGAGGCTGGGCGTGTGACGTGCGCATCGTTCTGTAGTCAATAATATTCCTGTAAACTACAACTTCAGTTGAGCAACGCGGGAATCATGTGGACAAATCACAAGAGAGGAGTGATTTTTGTAGTCACCCTTAACTGGCTAGTTAAATACTGTACATAAAAGATGATTTATAGTGAGAACACATCCCAGCCAGGGCAGGAGAAGCCCAAGGTTGGCCAAATTATTCCCCAGACTGGCTTGAAGCACTGGGCCAGGCAGAGGAAAGAAGGGTTGATGAAAGAAATGCCCTGTTGATGAAAGAAGCTTGAGGAAGCAGACAGGCGCAAAATGAACTCTAGGATGGCAGAAGAAGCCCCATGCTGAGCGGAATATGCTCAGGCTTCATTGAGGAACCATGAGAAGCCAAGATTGTACAGAAGCCTGTGAAAAAGAAGCATGAGGCAGTGCTGAAGAAGTCCCAGTCTGGACGGAAGCAATCTGAGAACAAGATGACATAGACAAAGAAAGTAATCCCAAGGTAGGTGGAAGAAACCCAAAAGGAAGGAGCCCCAGAATGGGCAGAAATATCCCCAGGTTGTTCACAAGAAAATGCCATGTTGGATGGAAGAAGCACAACGCTGGTGTTTGAAGCCACTGGGCCCCAAGCCAGGCAAAAGAAACCCCCGGCTTTGCAGAGAAAGTCTCAGGCTGAGAAGAAGAAGCCTTAGCCTGGTTGGAGGAAGCCCCAGACTGGACAGAAGAATGTGGTGACAGACCACCTCATATACTCTTTCAAAAATCTATATCTTTACATGAGAAAATAGTATGAGTATATATATATATTTTTTTAAACTCATTTTCACCACCAGGTGACAGCATTACAGCACAGATAACTTGTTTTAATGAAGCAGAAATACTTGTTCATGTGATACAAATGTCTAAATAAAATGTATGAGCTCACAATCTATATGTTTAAAATGTATTTGTAAATATCTTTTTTTATTTTATTTTACTGATCTTTATTTTGAGGCTTAGTCAAGCCCCTGTATAATTACTGTATTTAATAATCAGTTATGTGTGGGTGATTTAACTGTTTATTTATTTATTTATTTATTTATTGCTGTGTGGGTTTTCTCTAGTTTCCTCCCACTGTGCAAAAACTTTCTACCAGCTTAGTATCAGCTCAATTAAATACATCAAGACATGTAGTCTGATTAATCGTCTGTGGTGTGTGACTATGTGTTGGGCCCTAAGTTCCCCAAGATAGGGATCCCCTATTTCTCCTCATTTTATCTCATTCAACTATGGAACTTAATTAATGGTTTCAAATAGATGGAAGTTTGGCAAAATAACTATACTATGCTCATTTGAAGGATGGTAGAAGGATGTATCGACTGTGTGTTTGTGAGGAAACTCCTCACATGAGATATACTTTAATTTGAGGATGTTTAATTTTTTTTCTTTTGAAATATATTAGAGTTTAAACTGTCTGTGTGGATATTGTAGGGACCCACTGTAATAACTACTGTACTGTATATCAAAATGTAGATACAGTATGAGCTGTGAAACTATCGACATCATGTTTCACATATCCAAGCATCAAGAATTGTTTGACCTTCTCCATCAGTTTAATCTCTTTCTCTTTTTAACAAAATTATTTTTATTGCTTTATAAGTCATTTTTCTTTCAAACTATACTGTCAGTGTAAGTAATAAACACAATTTCCCTTGGGACCTTCGTCTGTTTTTGATTGTAAACATTAAATTCTTGCTCACATCCCGGCAGTTTGGTTTTTTTGTTGTTAACTGGTTGGGGAAATATAATCATGAATGAATGAATGAATGAATGAATAAGATTGAACCAAGATGTTGCCCCATGCTACAGCAATCTATCATCTTTCCCAATTAGTGAATCTTTTCTTTTTATTTATTAAACAAAACACCTCATATGTTTACTCTTGTTAATGTCATTGAAAGATTAAATTAATTTTTCTATTTTTGCGTACAATATAGCAGGTATAAATAATTGGTCCCTAACCAGCACTCTTTTCTCTCTTGAAATTAATCAGAAATAACGTTCCTAATGTTACTGAGAATTCACAAATCACATAAACACTTACTGTACAAAGCACTGACACTGGAGACTCCTTCCATAAATCTTAAATAAGCCTCTCCTTACAAAAAACTGCACCACATCAACAGTTAGACACTTTTACAAAACTCTGTTCATGCGGAGCATGTGCTATATCAATCCATATGAATTAACTGTTACTACAGAAATTATACAAATATAGAATAGAAGAGTGCGTTAATCTAAACCCGAGATTTGTTACAGAAAATGAATCAACAACTTCTGGCCAATTAGAAGCCAGAATTCAACAGCACAGTGGTGTAACATAAGCTATCTGAGAATGAGTGTTAAAGCACCCTAGAACTTTGCACCAGGATGCTAATGCACTTTCTAGAATACCAGTAATCTGCTCTTCCTGCTCCTGAGGTTTTTTAGTGGTTAGCCTCTTGTGGTGAACCCTCTGAGGTCATGCTGATGTTTTCTTCTCTTTATGGTCGCCTTTGGCCCAGCTGGAGAGACTACATCCTGGAGAGCTCTTTTAATTCATTCTGCAGATGGAATAATGGGGCTACCAGGTATAACAAGGCTAGGCAAGCTGAATTTAGCCAAGTCTGTCAGAAACCTTTTTTTAAGTCTATAAATGGAACTGGATTCTTTTCTCATATATTGTATGTTCTAAACGATACCTTCTTGTGATTGAGAGTCAACATACATAACGAAAACAAAATGTACAGGTGGAACTTCTGTCCCAGCATCTATTAAGCTATAATTAACTACAGTGACTAGTTAACTGCCATGCATACTGTAGATGAGTTACTTTTGAATGTGGATTGTGGATGTGGGAGATCACAACTAACCTCAGCACATTAACCAGCTATATTTTATCATCATATATTCCTATGGATAACCCAGCACAAACTTTGTGTTATGTACGTCTTTGCATTTTTTCATTTATTTACAGTAGAGTCAGAATAAAGAGACGCTGCAGGGGGAACAATTGTTTGCAGCTGGTATAGCATAAACAACGTAACTTGTTTCAAATAACATTAAATGCATGTGGAAATTGATAAAGTGAGGTCATTCTTTAATTAATTTTTAAAAATGCAATTACTGTGGTAGAAGAGGAATAAAACATTCTCAGGATTTTCAGGTATAGGAAAAGAATCACCTTCAGGATGGAAACAGTAACTTCACTTGAGTCATTATTTTATCCCTAATAGCTTTGAAAACTTTAGATAGTAATTTGGTAACTTTACTTATCTGTACCAGATACTGTCCGCTTATTGACTTTTGGCTGTCCTAAAACATTTACCCATTACATGAGCTTTTTTTTTTTTTTTTTTAAGTCAGCTAATCATATAGGGACCTGTATTTTACATTATAGCTTAACACAGTAGATATATACAGTGGGAAGACCAACAAATCTTCCAAAAAATTTATAAATAAAAACATATGATGGCAATGTGGTGCAAATTAATGATACAATCTGTTACCTCTTTTCAGTTTCTTCCAGACTCTAATACTATATAATATAATATATAAAAAAAAATATATATGACATAATCTTTCAGGCTAATGAGTTATGCATGATTTTTTAATCATTTTTAAATCATGTACAACTATTCAAGACAAAACAAAAGTTACAAACATAATTGGCCTGCAGTTTGCATTCATTTGAAAATGTTACATAAATAAAATTCATTTATAAATATCTCTTTTTTATAAACATATAAATAGTTTTTTTTTAAACATAAATACATTTTATGCAGGAATGAAGTACATTAATTTACAGCAGCAGCGACAATATACAGCTTCGCGCAATGTTTTACACCGTCCTCCGTCATCTTGTGATGTCATTGATGATGTGTGGAATTTTTATTTGATGTTTTTTGATGATTTGATGATTTTTTTTCTCCCATAGCAGTCAATCTTGGCAGTTTTCCGTACCGACAATCCGGGTCTTTTAATTTTATTTTTTAAGGCTTTCCTTAAAAGAAGAAAGTCAACATTGTCCCAAGTCTTATGCTCCTGGTGATACTCTAAAATAGAGAGAAAGAGAGAGAAAAAACAGACAAGAATGATTATTGTTAAGGCATGTAGATTCTCCGTAATGCATGCTGTCAGTCACATTTTGCCCGCATGATGTGTCTTGTGTGAGTCGTTATACAAATCTGTGTTTAAACATGCAGCAAGCATTAAAAAAACAAGGCCATACGATGATGTAATAATTGTTCACCTTACACTCTTACAGGTTTAGTGTTTAAGTAAGTGGAAGGTTTCTGGTCTTCTATATGTATTACAGATTACAAGGGTAGTTTTTTAGTTTTTTTTTTTTTGTGGATAAAATGACATGAATTTATTTAGTGTTCAGCCTGTTTTGCTTACATAGGTCTTTAAACTTTCATCTTTGGATGTTAAATAATGAAAAATAAAAGTGTGATGCTGTCTAGACATGTCAGGTTATCTGGCATCAACATAATTTATATATGTATGTAAACAAAAAATGTAAACTTGAAGAGTTTTGTAAATGTGCACACTTTGAATGATATAAACCCAATGAACGAGATAAACCTATAAAATAAACGTTTCTAAAAAATAAACATGTGAAATGTTCATTAAAAGTTTTCATTTTCATTAGCTGTTAGACATTTAAGAAAAAAAAATGCCTAAAAGTGAAATACAAACTTCTTCATGCATTTTTACTTTAATCCCAGTTAGACCAAACTGAACAGTATTTTGTATTCAATGACAAAATTCTGACGTACCAGGAGAGATTATTTGTGGATGGGTAATATGCTGGTTGGCAGCCCATGCCGCTGATGGTGCCTATTCTGTCCATCTTGTGTCCAAAGCAGCCGCTCCTGGTGGTGCTTCCTCCTTTTTTTGTTCCCGCCTTGTGTCTCCGTGAGCCATTCTGGTCATTTACGAAGCGTGCCCACATGCCCTTGGCGCGAGTGTCTGTGCGGAGTTCCCTCAGCAGTCGCATCCTACGTTCACCTGAAGCCAGAAAATCTGCCAGGTCTTCTCCAAGCAGAGCTTCCAGAGCCTGAAACACAAACATGCACATGCCAAGGTTTTTTTTCTTCCTTTTTTTTTTCACAGAATACAGGTCTGAATAGTGTTGAAGCAGGAAATGATGAGTCTGCAGATGATTTCATGTTCATGATTAAAACCAAACTGAGAAGCCCTGCAGACTCCTCTAGTAGAGTGATAAATGTACACCCTTGCAAATTATGCAGAAAGAATGATTTGATCGCTGCACTGTACAGACTGCATATTAGAATAAATTCGACGCTAAGGATTAAAAAAGTGCTGACTTAAATGTTTTGAGCATCGCCTGCACCGATCCAGAGCATCTTTCAGCATTGTGGGTTTTTCGCTTCTTTAGATTTATGTAATTTCAAGGATGTTACATACACTAATTACAACATAATTAAGACAAATGATGACTTAAACTGGAATACTGAAATATCTGCACTGAAGGATTTTTAATGTGTATCCTGTGAAGAACTGAAGAACTTGTGCTTAAATAATTGTTGCTGTTTGGATGAAATCAATTTGTCAGAATGTTGAAACACCCACTGTGTCTCTTGTTTGTTTTCCACTTTTTCCACTAACCGGAACTTTTTTCTAAAAAAAAAAAAGAGGTCCTAACCCCAAAGTCTCACCTTCTGCTGGCTTGGTGTTGTTGGTCTCGCCTCCATTCTGACCAATACAAGACTCATGATTAGTCCACAAGCTACCAGCTGCATGACATTCATCCTGACTTTTAATAAAGGAGCAATTCTGTGATTGAAAAAAAAAATCAATGTAAGAAAATATCTTTCTCTGTTCCTCAAAGAGCTCCAGCTCTACTCTAAATCCCTGTGCTGCTCTCCTCACAGTTTTATAGTCTAATGAGGGTGATGTCATTGCAACCTGCGTAATGCTCTCCCTCTCCTCCCTCCCTGCTTCCTTCCCTCCATCTTTCCCTCCCTCTTCTGTTCCTTCCTCACAACCATCATATCAATCACTCCCGCTGACCAATTTCCTTCTCTTTGACTGATCAAAGAGACTTGAGACATAGCACGTATCCAGTGTTTCAATAAAATACATGCAGGAGAAAAGAAACTGAGAATCGATTCCTGAACTCCTAAACCAGTGAATAAAATAACTGCAATTTCTTTATTGATTTTACTGGCTACTACTATATTCTACTATATACAATATTTAACATTAAATGTTTGACATTATGGGGAAAACTTTTAATACACAGACATGATTTCATATTTTACTCCTGGAAAGGATGCTCATTGTGGAATTCCAAGCACATCCAACAGTTAATAAAACACCAAATCCAAAACATTTGTGCTTTTTTATTTTAAAAAAGAAGAAGAAAAAGATTGTTATATATATATATTTTTTTTAAACTGGTTGACTTTGTATAATTTCATAATTTATACTCTTGTTTAGAGTTTCCCCAGAATTTCTTTTCAAAAGTAAGAGATCTGAGGAAAAGCTTAATCCTTAAAAAACTTTATTAGTAATTTTGTGTTATTTATTTATTTATTGAAACTATGATAGGAATAATTTGGAAGAGTGAAAATCTCACATTTTCGACCTCCATCACAAAAAAATACTAAGTCAAGTATGTGTGTGTACAGTATGCATATTGGGTAGGAGGGGGTTGTCATGTGGTACACATTCTAACTACTAGGGGGCAGTGTGGATACACATCATATCTGTTGGTTCAGGTGTTCATCTCAGGTGTTAACAGACCATACGTGCAGGAACAAGGAGACCAACACTAATGACTTTCGGGAGCTTACACAGAACCTAGTTGATCAGAGTCAGAGTTTTAAAAAAGAGTTGGAATGGTTCTGTGTTAAAACAGCACTTTCCATGCTTATGCATATTAGATGAAATTCTTTTCTTTCAGGCAAACAGCTCTCCAATAAGGCTTGACACTTTCACCTTTCATGCATGTCAGTTTAGGAAAGTTACGTTTCCATAGGAGAGCTTTTAAATTTAGATATATTGCAAAAGTAACAGAATGTGAAAAAAAAAGTGGAAGCGAAATCGTCATCTTCATCATCAATATTGCTTTATCTTTTATACATGGTCGCAGGGCACAAGGCAAACACTATGCACACAGAAATGGGAATCGAACCTGGCTAGGAATCGAACCGAGACGCTGAAGGTGCAAGAAGACAGTGCTAACCACTACAGGAGCTAGAACTGCCTTAGGAGCTGGATTGGCAAAATGAAATTACCCTAGCTGTGTGTGTGTGTGTTTGTGTGTGTGTGTGAGACTTAGTGAGTGAGTGTGAGTAAAGGCTAAACAAAAATAAATAAATTAAATAAAACAGCTTACATACAGTGTGACCCTAAAATCTGGATCCACAGACATTTTTCATTAAATGAAACTTGATATTTTTCTTTTTATTTCAGACCCAAGCTGGGCTTTGTGTCTAACAATAGAAGATCAAATAGCACCAGCCCTAACACAGCTCAACTTTCTTTTGAGGGGGGCCGGTGGGGGGGGGGGGGGACACCTTGAATTAACATGTCCCTTTGGTCACATTATTTTCAGTATTTTCTAGGGGTACCATCATTTTTGTCCAGGCCTGTTCCACGAGTTTATTATTTTAAATAATTCTGTTGAAGCATGGTTGAAAAGCAATGTCTGACTTTCATTGGTTGACATTCATTTTTTTTAATTATTACTTTTGTCAGATTAAAGTTATTTATGTGACCATTGTGAGTTTTACTTTCATTGCCCGAAGGGTACCAACAATTTTGTCCATGTGTGTATGTAACATACTGTAGCGTTGTGTGATTCTGTAATCACTGTGGTAAAGTTAATTTGTATTGCAACCTTATGTTTCACTTCTGAATCAATACTTCTCTTTTTTTTGTTCCTCATGCTATCACTAGCACTGGTTTGGTTCATTTGGGAGCCATGATGCACTTACAGTCAGAGGTGGAAAGTAACGAATTACATTTACTCGCGTTAGTTACTGTAATTGAGTAGTTTTTTGTGTACTTCTACTTTTTAAAGTAGTTTTTAAAATCTGTAAGTTTACTTTTACTTAAGTATGTTTTGTTTGAAGTATTGTAATTCGCTACATTTAAATCATATGCGTTACTAAGTAAAACACATGAATGAAAATGCAAAAAATATTATGCTTTGTATAAATGCTTCGTTGTGCTCGCGTGTGTGTATCATGTCCTGTTCGCGCGCCGCTCCAGACTCCACTCCAGGTTTTCTGATTGTCCCCACATCGGCATCTACCTGACCTTCCACACGGTCGCTTCCACCCTGAGAGTGACGTCATCAACCAGCGCCACCATATATAAACCGGAGAGAGACGCGGGAAAGAGGAAAGAGGTTGTGATTTTGGCATTTTGATATTTGGTTGTGACTTTTTGCCTCCCATTGATTTTGATTATTGCTTTTGTTGGTCTTTATACATATTTGTAGATAATTTAACTGTATGTTTGTGCACTCACCAGTAGTAGAATTTTTTCACTGTTTTTGGTTTAGGGAGTCAGGGAAGGTACATGTATTTTTGTTGGTGTTTTTTTTTTTTTTTTTTTTGCAGGTAATCTAGCTACTAAATATAAATACCATTTAGTTTATTATTTTGGCCTGGGTCCACCCTGAATCTGATTCTCCTGTTCTGTGTGTGTGTGTGTGTGTGTGTGTGTGTGTGTGTGTGTGTGTGTGTGTGTGTGTGTTTGTAAAGCAATACAAACCTCATTATTTCACCAGTTAATGACTGGATCTAGTTCTTTCTGCCATATACCACCATTTCCATACAGTTTAAAATGGAACCCTGAACCATTCTTTTGCTGTACGGCCCAACCTGGGACGTAACGCCATATTTAAGTGACCACTTTGATTTTCAAGCACAAGAAATTAATTACACAGCATTATTATGCAATGGTGTTCCTTCAGTTAAAAACAACTAGTTTGAGATTTATATCTGCTCATATTTTTTTAACTATGCTAGAATGCCTCAGCCCACCCTGCTAATAAAAAAAAAAAGTTACTCAGTAACATTTACTGAGTAATTTTTTTATGAGCTACTTTATACTTTTACTTGAGTAGATTTTTATAATGGTAACTTTACTTGTACTTCAGTAAAATGTCACTGAAGTAACAGTACGTTTACTTGAGTACAAAATATTAGTACTCTTTCCACCTCTGCTTACAGTAACACTTTTGAAAGAAAACTAAGCAGAGATATATAACGTCACACCACTCGAAAGACACGCAAACTTAGTGTACAAGATAAATGTGCACGCTATGTGTGGGAAGCCGCTGGGTTCACTGCACCTACAGTACTTATGTTTCCCATGCAAGGCAAGTTTATTTGTAGAGCACATTTCATACACAGTTTTAATTCAAAGTGTTTTACATAAAAGAGAAGAAAATAATCATAAAATTAAATAGAATATAATCAATAAATATTTTTTAACATTTAAAATCAAAATAAAACAGTTAGAAATACAAGATGTTATACATAAAATACAGTGCAGTCAGTTCGGATGTACAGTAGCACAGTGCTCGACAGTGCTTCTCTTGTTCTGTATAAGATTTTCTGAACTACTGTATGTTATAACTTATGAGACCACAGGTGTATGTGCAGTCAGAAGATGCACAAATTAAAACGACAGTATGTGACACATACAGTACCCGTACTATGACAAGATGATTCAGTCAGGTACCAAATTGAAATTTAAACCGTTAAAGTAAGAGGCTGGTGATGCTGTAAACTGAAGTTTCTGGATTGTTTAGAATGTTTCTCATGATCTTCAACAATCTTTGTGACTAAAAATGTTTTGTGTAAAAACAAAACTTTTTTCTTTGATCTAATTTGCTGGCGGTGACTCACTAAGAAAAACACAATCAAAGTGTAAGTTTGCTATGTTTTTACTCAAACTCAGCCAGCGTATTATTAATACTAAATTACATACTTAAATTACCACGAACACAACTGCAGGCTGATTTATCCGTTATGACAGAACTGTGGCATTGTGACAAACAAGCTGCCTAAAGAAATCTTTCCAAATACAATTTCATAGAGTTTTATTGTTCAACAATTAAAAGACTTTCAAGCCGAATAAGACAAACAGAATCAAAAAGCAAGAAAGTGAGATCTGAAACAGATTTTCGCTCATTAAAATAATGATTATGATGATAACGTTGACGAAGATCAGATCTAATAGACCCAGAGATTGTGATAAAAGTGTGTCAAATGCCCCAATCTCCGAATGTCAATCATCAGTGGTTGCAAAGTCCTCTGGTGCTTTTGCTTGGATCAAAAGCCTAAGATAAAAGGACAACAGCAGCGCTCCTACAGTGTGCAGCTGCATGTTCTCTCGAAAAGAAGAGTAAAAAAAGAAAGAAAGAAAAAATGAAACTGAAGAGGGGCTAAAAAAGAACTTCTAGGGACAAGAATGAAACGTTTGCTGCTGCCACTCCAGTTATCAGAGAGTAATTCAAGGGTTAATGGCAGAAACTTTGATCAGCAAGAAAGTTTTGAAAGACATGAATCCTCTCTGAACTTCTCCTCAAAATCCTCATCATAGATAGACTGGCAGCTAAGACTTTAAATCGGTTTAACTTTAAAAGGTGTGAATGCATGTTTGATGAAGCGACATTCCATCCAGGGTGTATTCACAGTTCATACTGTACACCAGTGGTCCTGGGATAGACTTCGGATCCACCACCGCTCTCACCAGGATGAAGTACTTCCTTAAGATAAATGATTGTTTTTTTTTTCTTTTCTCCACTTTAAGAAACATTCTTACAACAAACCATAATTTGGCAATGCCACCTTTAATAAAAGAATCATCAGCACTGGCTTCTCACCAAACACTGCACAAATTTGGCCACCTTTAATGTACGTTTATGATGTAACATTTTATCATAATTTGTTTCATTTTGGTTCCATCTGGTTCTCTTTCAAACAGAGCTGTACTGATGGAGGGACTCTGACATGCATTGCTCTTTCAGTATGGAGGGGGGGGGAAAAATAGCTGGTATATTTAAGCCTAGAGTCTTGAGGGCTTTATGGAAATAAAGGAACATGGGGGTAAATGAACTCCAGCTGATGATTTCACACACCAAGATGAAGATGGCACAAATTACGGAGACCAAATATATCTAAAATAAATAAATAATTAAATAAATAAAACCCAGCGAACAGCACTTGGCACATGAGAGGGCTGAATTATCTGTTAATAGGTTTTTGTGAAAAGCTCTTGTTAATTCACAGTCCCGAGGAGATGTTTGGGGTTAATATAGAGCACGTTCTCCTGCACACAATGAAACCTGACAGGTTGAAATGTGGTGTTGATCAGCGTGGGCATAAATGTGGGGCAAAAAACGTAATGATCACCAGGCAGCAGGAGCTTTGGCTCATACTGAATACACTGCCTGTGCTGAGCTGTCAGCCAGCCTCTTCAGCCATTCTCCAGCGTTTTGCATCTAAAATGAGCACGACCGCTTCAGCACACACACACAAAGCGACTAGTTTCTGTATCACGGTGATCGAGAGGTCATACGCATCGTTTATAAAAGCAGATGTGTGGTAGATGTGAAGAGCATAGGTTTTTTCCATAACGTATGACGATACCTCTTCATAAAATGATTACGGAGTGCGCTGAAATGGCATGCACCCTCGGAAAAACCCATTACCTTCAGATAGAATAAGATTCTCCGCAATACTTTTGACAGATTTATTTTTAAAGAGAATAATCGTTCAGGTCATGTAGTGTATTATGTTATATGAGAGGAACACACTTCTGCTTGTACATATGTAAGAATGGTCACTTCTCCAGCTGAATGATGGTGCTGCGTAGTGTTTAGACATAAATTTGGAAAAGTGGAAAAGAAGAACATTATGTTATCTAATTTCTGAATTGATCTGTCATGTACATGAAATATGATCTAATCTAAATGAAGTCTAAATTCTTAAATCTAATCTAAAATAATTGATAAATAGGAAAACGGCGTCTCAGATGTAAGATTTTTCAACAAAGTCCGACAAAGTTCAAAGCTATTCAAAGTGTCAGTTCCTGATAAACTGAAATCGAAATTAATGTATGTGCTTTGGTGCTACACAATTCCAGTCACTTATACAATCTGTCCACCAAATATGCAATAAGTGAGCAGGTTAAGGGAGGGTTCGTCAAAGAAGCAACCAAGATGTCTAGTGTAATGTTGAAAATGATGCTGCTGCCACTGCAGATGACGATCACGGGGTAACAAAGCAGTGTAGCCAAAAATGTCTAATTTCGGTTACAATTATGGAGATTTATAATGCAAAATGACAGTAAAATCCGTTCCACATTCCAGGTTTGAACATTACAAAATGCAGAATGTTTCAATCAGTGTAAAAATGTATACACACACCACTGTAGCTAGAATAACTAAAAGCCAGAGATTGCAAATAATTTTTGTAACAGAACATAATAGAAGGCTATTTTGTTTTATTGTCAGCCAATGTCTATTTGACTTTTTTTACTTTCACATACACTCCCTTTTCTCCTTTTTTTTCTTTCAGTGTATTTCAGATACAATAATGTTATTTGTTATTTGTTGGTACTTATACAGTAGTAATTCTTTTTTGATAGGGCTTCCCAAGCCAAACTGGAGCAGCCAGATTAAAGGAATCTAATTTAATCTAAGTTTGTTCTGATGGTAATCCCCAAACACACAAGGAGGCTGGCAGGATATACTGTAACTTATAATAAGTTACCACCTGGATTTAATTAAGCAAATATTAAAGACATTCTATGATTACAGAAGTAATTAACATGGTTCAGTTGTCAAATTTTTATTATTATTTTTTTAAATGATGTAGTGTGTAGACAAAACGATCTCATTTGTCTCATTTCTTAAACAACCTTGTCAAAAGACATATCCGGTGGTCGTGGTTTTAGAAGAGACAAATTATTGCCCTGCATCAAGAAAAGAAATCTAGCAAGGAGAGGGCTGAAACTACTGAAATTGGGTTAAGAACTGTAAAACACATTATTAAAACCTGGAAGAATGATGATGAACCATCATCTGTGAGGAAGAAATGTGGTCGGAAAAACATCCTGAATGAGCGTGATGGGAGTTCACTTTAATGCTTAGTGAAATCAGATCATTAAAAAACAACAGTAGATCTCACGTCTATGTTTAACAGTGAACGCAAGAGCATTTTCACACACATGATGCAAAGAGAACGCAAGGGATTGGGAATAAACACTATAGACCCCTACAATAACTACTTGTCGGTGAGGGTAATTTAAATAAATGCTTCAGTTTTCTAAGGAGTGATGGGTGCATCATGCCTGATGCCTATAGAACAAGCATGTGGGGCAGTGTTGTGATCTGGGGTTGCTTTTGTTGGTCAGATCTACTACCTAAATATACTGAATGACCAGATTTTTTCCCCATAAATATTACAGCACAGCTCCACATATTCTACAATTTGATGAATGAATTGAAGAATTCATCAGGCTCAAAATTCTGAAAGCGTGAAAGAGTCCAGACATTGAGAATCTTTGGGACGTGTTAGAGAAGGCTTTAACCAGTGGCCTGACTCTTCCATCATCTATACATGATCTTCGAGAGAAATTAATCTGCATACAGCTTACATTGCATAAGCCTATCAAACTATATAAAAAGTATATGAAAGTTTGGACATAAGTTTGGATTTATTTTCTCATCCTAGAACAATACTGGAGAACTATTTTGAAATATGAAATAATAGTTAATTAAAACTATGAAATAATGCATATGGCATTAGGTAATTAATTGACAACAACAATAACAGTAAGTTGTTATTTTAAGACACGAAGACGCAATACTTGCAAGAACAGTATTGTCAAGTGCATTTGCAAAACCCATCAAGCACCATAATGAAACTGGCTCTCATGAAAACTGTCTCAGGAAAGAAAGACCAAAATTTACCTTTGTTGCAAAGTTTTAAAGTTACTGTATCAGCCTCAAAAATCACCAATAAAAAAAAAGGCTTTACAGAGCAGAAGTAGCAGACACATCTCAGTATTAACTGTTCAAAGAAGATTATTAAATATTTCTTTTCATTGGAGAACAATTTCATATTAATGAATTTTCTCAGCTGCTTATCCCTGCACAGTGTCGCGGGACGCCTGGAGCCTGTCTCAGGAGACTTTGGGAACTAGACAGGGTACATCGATCCATCACAGGGCACACATATATCCAGAGGAAACCCACCATTTGATCTCAAACAGAACCGTGGCGAGAATCGAACCTTCAACCTTGGAGGTATGAGGCCACAGTGCTAACCACTCAACATTTTATTTTTATTATTTGAATATTTAATAGTGAGTAATTAGTGAGTGCAACATTAGCCTGCCGTGTTTGTGAGTGTGTCATAACAGATTTTGACCCCTCTACCTTTCATGAATTTAAGAATAATGTCCATTTTTTCCAGTGACATCAGAAAGAATATTTGAGAGAATTTTGTCTTGTTTTTTTTAAGACTTTGACCGCGAACGCTATTTTTTATGTTTATTTTTTAATATGCCTCCTGTCTTTTATGTGGTGGAGTGCACTGTAGGCTGACATGTTGGGGGTGCTGAATGGTGCACAGAGACGGACGGAGAGGTGTTGTGTGTTCCGGAGAGGTCCTTGCTGTGCTAAGTGCTTCACCACAGATCCAATGTCTCTGTTCTTCTTTTTGGGGTTAGTTCAAGACAAACTACAAGCCTGTTACAGTCCTATAAATAACTGGTTTATTAGGCCTGCGATTTTAATGCCTTTTACATGCCACTGCTCTGAAAGCTTTCCCATGTGGAGCTGTTCAGCATGCCGATCTCTCTCTCTCTCTGTCTCTCTCTCTGTCTCTCTCTCTCTCACTCTCTCTCTCTCTCTCTCTCTGTTTGTATATAACATGAAACACATGGGACAACAAGACCACTGTGATATTTCCTCTATCCGCTATTCACACCATCTCTCCATCTCTCCTTCAGTGAAGAACACATCTCCCTCCTGTACAGACCAAATGACTGCCAGTTATCTGCCTATTTACAGTAATTGGTCTTGAGAAATGTTCTATCACAGCAGCTCTGACAGCAGTACAATTGCAATCTGCAATCACATATTTAAATGAATGCACTTGTTCTAATAGGTTTCTATAGTGACAGCTCATTCACAAGAAATAGACCTGAATGAAATGGTTATGAATGGAATGACTTGCTTCAGTTACTGTAAATATCACCAAGATGAAGAATTAAAGGAAACAGCGGTTGGTTGATGGGAACAGTGGTTATTAATAATGTGAGCAGAAGATCTGGGCAGATCAGTGCAGAACAGTCACTTTTTAAATAAAAGTCCATGAATAAGTCAAAAAAGCCATGACATGTAGCAACAAAATTAGAATCTTGGTTACACTGCTGATGTGTTTTTGTCTCAGTGGTTACTGGCCACCTTATTGGGGATCACTGTATGGGGAATGAAGCTCTAACACTGCCCAAACTGGCACCATCGTATCTGCTCCAGCTGACCCTACACTTTGACCCCAGCCTCTTACTGTAACAAGCTGGTATATGTGAATTACAGTATTTTTCTGTAGTATAATGTATGTGTGACAAATAAGGGCTTCTTCTTGCGCAAGGAAAAAAAAAAAAGAGAAGCTGGTAAGGATCTACTGTTTATAGCTTAATGAGATCAGGAACTAATTTGTTGCAGTTTTCAGAAAATGATTTATAAAAATATTCTTTAATAAACGGAAATGGGTGGGACTGTGGTGTAGTGATTAGGACCTCCAGGGTCAAGGGTTCATGTGCTTGGTGGGTTTCCTCCATGTACACTGGTTTCCTCCCAGTTCAAAGATATGCAGATTAGGTTAATTGGCATGTCCAAATTCCCTGTATTGTGTGTGTGGATGTGTGGTTGTGAATGTGTTACTGATGTTGTTAACATTAGTGTTCAGTGTGTGTTTTAATGAGACATCACTTCAGTCTGAGAGCCATGTCATGAAACAGTAATAAAACATACTCTTAGGTCATCCTCTATTCCAGGATGAATATGGACTTAGCTCTGGATGGTATGGAGCGCAGTCTGGATATAATTTCGTAGTGGTCTGGTTGCAGAACTTTATACTAACGGTAATGACACATGTTCTTCATGAGACTCTCACAGGACTAAAAACTAAAATTCACACTTAACGTCATGTTTTACCGCTCTCACAGGGTTAGACAAAATAGTCTTCCTGTATGCCTTTCAAAAGTCCAGCAGCGTAGATATATCCAATCATCACGCACTGGATATTTTATACATGTTGATTGATGACATTTGCATACCTAGCAGTGGAACAAAGGCCACTTTTGCTCTAGTGGCAGTAGCAGTGATGTCGCTCTGCTAGGCTCTGCTGTCTGTGTCTGGGTGGCACATGTCCCTGCAAAACTTAACACAAATGGAACATATTTGAGGAGTTGAGTCATCTTGTGAAACGAAGTGCAATAACGTGTTTGCGGCTTTTGCAAAAAAGGTCTCGGATTCACTCACAGGGATGGAGTGGCACATGACGTCAATCAGCAAATCACACAAATAGATACAGTATTTAAGGAACATTTTGTCTGAAAATAAGTTGTTCACAGTGTACTGTTTATTTCAAATGTAGTTGATTAGAAGCCATCTGCATAGTTTATTAGTATACAGTACAGACCAAAAGTTTGGACACAGCATCTCATTCAAAGAGGGTGAATTTGTATTATGGCAATCATTACTTTAAGAAATGAAGGTCAGTCAGTCCGAAAAATTGGGAAAACTTTGAAAGTGTCCCCAAGTGCAGTCACAAAAACCATCAAGCGCTACGAAGAAACTGGCTCACATGCGGACCGCCCCAGGAAAGGAAGACCAAGAGTCGCCTCTGCTGCGGAGGATAAGTTCATCCGAGTCACCAGCCTCAGAAATCGCAGGTTAACAGCAGCTCAGATCAGAGAGCAGGTCAATGGCACACAGAGTTCTAGAAGCAGACACATCTCTAGAACAACTGTTAAGAGGAGACTGTGTGAATCAGGCCTTCATGGTAGAATATCTGCTAGGAAACCACTGCTAAGGACAGGCAACAAGCAGAAGAGACTTCTTTGGGCTAAAGAACACAATAAAGAACACAATAAAGAAAACTCTTTGAATGAGAAGGTGTGTCAAAACTTTTGGTCTGTACTGTATGTTTTTATAAAGCACAATAAAACTCAGGGCAGATCAGTGACTTAGTTGTTAGCACTGTCACCTTGCACCTCCAGGTTTTTTGCACCCTGGGATGTTTCCTCCCACAGGCCAAAGACATGCAGATTAAGCTGACTTTAAGTGACTTTAAAACCTTTAAGACCTTAAGATTGAGTGTGTGAATGTGTGTGTACTTGTGTGCGCCCTGCAATGGATTGGCACTCTATAGAGTGTGTACCCTGACTCGTACTACAAGTCTCCTGGGATTGGCTCCATTCCCCCGCGACTCTATACAGGATAAAGCGGTATAGATCATCTATATTATAATAAAGTAAGAAAACAAAACTCATAGAGAATAAAGTGAATGAAAGAACTGGGTATGGATAGAGAGGATGGAAAGCCTCAAGTTCTTATATGTTCATTTCCCAAAACATTTTTGTTTACCTGGGATTGGTCATTCCTGGATCACTGTAATTAATAACAAACAGAAATATAACTGATTAAAAAAAAGAGCATCCACTGAATACAAATCATAAGGTGCTACAGGAAGGTAGCACAGTGGCTTAGTGGTTAGCACTGTCGCCTTGCACCTCCAGGGTCCGAGTTCGATTCCCACTTTGGGGTCTGTGCGCATGCAGTTTGCAGGTTCTCCCTGTGCTTGGTGGGTTTCCTCCCACTGTCCAAAGACATGCAGATTAGGCTAAGTGGTGTTCCCCAATTGCTTGGAATGAGTATACAGTATGTGTGTGCTCTGCACTTAATTGGCACTGCATCTGGAGTGTAACCTGCCTTATGTCCCAAGTATCATGGGATAGGCCCCTGTGACCCTGTATACAGGATAAAGTGGTATGAGTGAGTAAGGTCCCACAGAAAATAGATCTTTCACCTTCTAAAAAAAGATCCAGCTTTACATTCTACGTAGAGTTCTTCCTCATTATTACCTGTTTGTGGTGATAAAAATGTGCAGAAAAAATACAAATATTTGCTACCATGAAGCTAGATTTTTTTGTATAAGCTCAATATTTTGTCGGTATTTATCTTCATTAGTAAAATAGACGTAAAGGGGGAGCAATTAATCCTGGAGAAATATTGTTAATATTTGAACTAAAAAATTTCCAATACCACCAAAGTTGCACTCAGAGACATGGCAGAATCAGAAGCATCTACTGTATGTAGGAATTTAGGGAGTATTGACACTGGTAAATTCTCATGGTGAATAAAAAAGTCACAAATTCCACCAGAGATGAGCAGTAACTAAAAACTAGTACAGTTATCCAAGTTGATATAAAGACACAAGCCACCACAGTAAGTCTTACCACACATTTCTGTCAGCACAAAATAAGGCTAGTCTGTCTAGCTGAATAGTGGCATCCCAACTTTTGTCACTAAGACCACCTGTCAGTGGGAACAAGGTTACAGAAGGCTCTAGTAATCCACTGGAGTCTGATGTAGCCCAGTTTATTTTCCAGAGAGCAGACATTGGACAACAGGATGGATGGATGGGAGAGCTAAGCTTTTAGCCTAGCATAGACCCCCGCTCACTTGCCACACTTCCGCTTTGTCCCACACGTCGTACCCTCATATGGTCTGGCGGACTGCTATCTAGCATAGCATTTCAAATTGTACATCAACCCAAGTAATTCCACTGTGTTTGGGGGCTTCGTGGCAATAAGTCCTTATGTACAGACAATAAACAAGATCTAACATTTAACCCAACAGGAACGTGGCACCTAATGTTAGCTAATGATGCTATGTTGTGAGTTACAACAAGTGGTCAGTACTTTGAAGATAACAAATTTGGATTATCTAAGCTAGCACAAAATGATACGGATCTATTGGTTATGAACTTTATTGCTACCTGTTAAGCAGGAACAAAGAAACCTCATCACCACGCTTTTGAGCTCATGGAGGTCTTTCTACTGTTGAAATGCAAACCGTGGAAAAAAGTGCTCTCCATTTGGCCAGCTAGATCTAGATCTACAGTAGGTTCAGTGTCTAGCACAGTTTGTAATTCACCTAAACACAATCACTGAACCTGGTATTTAACAAATTAGTTGAATCAGCTGTGTTTAAGCGAATAATCACCTGGAACTGGACATTGGTCTTCCAGGACTGGAGTTGAAAAACCTTGATTTATAGTGTAGTGATGTTTTGGAAATAGGATTTTCTCCATTTTTCATTTGACAATTATTTTTACTGTTTAACAGTATTTCAATTAATTACACACTCATTCACTCATCGTCTATACTGCATTATCCTGTACTCAGGGTCACAGGGGGCCTTGAACCCATCCCAGGAGACTTAGGGCACAAGGCAAGGTACACGCACTTACATTCACGCACTATGGGGAATTTGGGAACACCAATCAGCCTAATCTTCATGTCTTAGGACTGTGGGAGGAAACAGGAGTACCCGGAGGAAACCCACCAAGCATGAGGTGAATTTACAAGCTCCATGCACTCAAACCCAGGATAGGAAATGAACTAGGAACCTGGATGTGCATTACACACATTTGTTTCACAGATAAAAGCTCTTTATGTTGTTTACATTTGTATTTATGGTGATTGGTAGATGGTCTTATCCATCATATATCCTGATTTAGCTTAATAACTAGTGTAATTGGGTATTATCATTGCAGAAATACTGTAAAAGCTGTCAAATTTGAAAAGTACAAATTACACAGCAGATCATCTGGATGTAAAATGAGAATTATAGTGGACCTGAAACACAATTTTGTGGTATGCCATGTAGACTGTATGGATGTTTCACAATGCTAAACTGGTGGCAATGATCTTACATGTTAGCAACATTTGCTCATCTGCCTCATAAACCTTAAAAACTGAACTTGTCTAGAAATAGAGCTGATCAACTGGGTTCTAATGAACTGAGTTTTATTTTTAACGTGTGTGTGTGTGTGTGTGTGTGTGTGTGTGTGTGTGTGTGTGTGTGTGTGTGTGTGTGTGTGTGCGCGTGTGTGTGTGTGTGTGAATGTGCTGTAATGGTGGACATGAAGTCACACAGATGGAATGATGTCATCCTTAATGACAAGTCTGAAATCCACAGCACCACGCATTGCCTTTGAAGTGGAACTTTAATTCCTGTGATGGGTTTGTTCACTTATTCAAAGAATTATTACTAGAGTGAGAATACAGTCATTTTTCTAACATCTATTTTTCCTTTCACTTTGGCAAAAGCCAGTGCTCTTTGTTTTGCATAAGCTGGTTGAAGTAGCAGATGCTTTTATATATTTTTTACATACATGCTTTATATATTATTTTAATTAAATGTATATTTTACATTTACTTGAAAGTTCTTCTATTGTTTTTTAGTTCATAGACTCTATACTTTTTTATTTTACTAAAAGTTCCTATATTTTTGTTTACTGTTGCCATCTTATTCAGTACTTTTTATTTCTTTATAGAGAAACAAAGATAGCAGAATTACACAAAATCAATACTCAAGTAAAAGTACTTGCCTAAAAATGTAGTCTAGTGCAAGAAGTACCTCTTTAAAAGTATGGGTTCTAAAATGCACATTCATTACAAAAGCTCTGCAAAGAAACTTGATTTGTCTGGAGATCTAACTCTTTCATTCTCTGTACCACTTAATCTATACAGGTGGCATTTACTATCCCAGTGGCATGTGGTGGTGTATACCCTTGGAGAGGGTGCCAATGCATCACATGGCACACAAGCACACACACTGCTCTGCATGTCTGTGGGAGAAAACTGGAGTACCCAAGTATTTTAATGAGACCTGAAACTGATGATGTTAATAACATAAATGTGTAAGTCAGCAATCTAAAATGTACAACCAGTCCAAAATTTTTAACCAGAATGAAAGTATAAATTATTAGTCAATAAATATACAGTTCATTGGCTGTGTTCAGATGCCTTACAAGTGCATAAAAACTTTGTAGGCATTACAAGAGATAAAATATAAACCATCAATCACTTTGTTGGGCTAACTAATCTGCACTTTTATAATGGCCCACAGTCATTTCTGTACATAAAGATTGGGGGAATTGTTTTGTCCTGGTCCTTCTCACATATAGTAGCTTAGGTTATGCTATAGATTGGAACATCAATGCACCTTTGTTTGTATTTGTATTTTGTTACTTGCCACCTCTGTAGAGGAAATGACAGAAGTATTTTTTCTGCCCTAAAGACCACAAAACATACATACATATATTACATATTGCATGACAGACCAGTTTTCAGATGGGGGAAAAAATTAAAATAAATTAATGTCCAAAGTCAAAAGCATCTATATTCCTATTTCTATAGAAACACACATATGTATGTACAGATGCATTTGACTTTGTACATTAATTTATTCTTCACTTTCTCAAACCATGGTTTTTGCACGTTAATTACTGATGCAATTTGCACAAGCACTTTTTCTTTGTTGCGATTACAACACAAAATGTTTACTGTAGCCTCTGAGTGGCGCAGTGGTAAAGTGTTTGCCCTATCATCCGGAGATCGCTGGTTTGAATCCGAGGTGGACAATTTATTTGCCTGTAGCTCTGTGTACTAGTCAGCTCTACATTTTCACAGTGTATTGCCTTGTGTTGTGTTTGTTACTGTTTGCACATTTGCACGAGTACACTTTATGTTGTTTTTTTGTCTTTTAATATAGCTCTTAGCTAGTTTTCTCAAATTATGGTGTTAATTTTTTTTTGTCTTAGCTAGTTAGCTAATTAGGTTTCTTAGCTAGTTTTGTTAATTTATGTTGTTAATTTATGTTGTACGTAACACCTTGGTCCAGGAGGAACATGTGAAACACTATGTGAAAAATATATAAAACTGAGCTACATTTGAGAAACACAGCCTAGTTGCAGGGCACAAAGTTCAGTTTGAACTGCATCATATATAATTAAGAGCATACGCAGATCAAAATATACACTGTAAACCCAAATAAGTTGGCAAAATAAAAAAAAAATTGGTAATCAGTTACATCACATTTTTTACGTAATGGTGTTTGCAATTTTAAGTAAATCAGTTTTTGAGTTTGTTGTATTCATTCATATTAATCATTCTTTACTTGCATTATTAAGTAGCCCAACCCATATTATTTAATAGCAATTATCTTTTTTTTTTTGTTCTTGCAAAACAAATAAATTGCTGCTCCTGGCAATTGGTTGCCAAGGAAGACAATCCGGTCTGCACACAAGCTTGACACAGGTTTTACGCCATAAAATAGAGTTGATTTCAAACATTTTAACACATTGACATTATTTGCTTATCCAAGAATTTTATGATGTTGTTAAATGCAGATTTAAAATAAAATGTCGAAAATGTGTTTTGAAAAATGTTGACCTGCAGCACTTCATATACAAAAAGTATTAAATGTAAACTTAAAATACAGTTGATTACATTTTTCAAAGATTTCTCAGTCTATTCAAGATTATAAATTGGCTTTTTAAATCAGAAAACATGCATTTGAGAAGAAAAATATATGTAAATTCATCATACACAGTATCAGGAACATACACAGTCTTGTCATGATATTTAGTTTTAGTTTTTAATTTAGCTCTTGTGTATCACTTGCCCTCTTGCCATTAAAGTCAATTCTCTGAAAAAAAAAAAAATTTTCACTAAGTAGGTAAGTAACCAGGAAATATAGTCCATTTCACACTTTGTAACACATTAACTTTGTTTATCCAAAGAATGATTTCCTCTCACTGATGTCACTGAACTGGGAGGCTAGGGTGATTTGTATTATTATTATTATTTTTTTATGCATTAATTAAACAGACACAAGTATTACAGCAGTGTTTTGAGAAGGATATTATTATGAATTATAAAAATTGATCCAATTCAGTAAAAGAGGTCTAATGAGGAGAATGTATTTTTGTAGGTAGGTGTTATAGGTGCCAGGCTCATTTAAATACAGTAATCATCAATAATTATTAAAAAAATAATCATTATTTAAGGTTCAGTTTATATCAGTTTATATATACAGTACACACACACACACACATATATATATATATATATATATATATATATATATATATATATATATATAAAATAACTGATATATATATCAGTTTATATTGCCAATATAGCTTCAGTGTGTCTTTGTCTTACCTATTTCAGAACTGGAGTGTTTGTGAGGGATCGATGCTCGCTGAGACCTGGTGTAACATTTGCAGTGACATCAGTGATGGCGATGCTTTGGAGTTTGTGGAGTCGCAGGTTTTCATTTAGTTTGATTTAAGTGGCAATAAACAGGCTGCAGCAGACCGTAGAAGCTCTCACAGTTTGTATACATTTGAAAAAACCGCACTGCAAACACATCGTACCTGAGTGTCCATGTTGGCCTGAAGTCCTCGACGTTTATAAAACATTTACAAATCCGAATCGGCTGTGTGTTTTTTTCCCTCCGTAACGGTTTTGATGTTCTGCATGGGTTCGTGCGCACACTGTGGTTCTGTACACGCAAAACTCTGTCTGTAAGCACAATAAGAAACAGATACAGACTCGACGGCTTTTTTTAAACTGCATTTTTTTTTATTTCCACTTTAAACACTTTAAAATGATCATTTATGAATACAGATGTTCATACAGTGACATGTTTACATAAGGGAAGTTAAAGAATCCACATAAAAATGTATTTTATCATTTCTAAGTGCATTTATAATTTATTTGAAAATGTGAATCTTCCTAATGGATTTCATGACTTTCTTTTCTTTTTAAGGTTTCTATTAGAGATTTTCCTGATACTACCAAAACAATGCAAGGCTTTAATACAAGGTATATGATTACCATCAGGAACTATTAGGAGTAAAAGGTTTAAACTTCTGAATGATTTTTGAAAATGCAATATTTGTAGTTATTTAAGACTTACTGTGTGTATGGACTTGCACGTTGTGTGTGTGTGTGTGTGTGTGTGTGTGTGTGTGTGTGTGTGTGTGTGTGTGTGTGTGTGTGCGTGTGTGCGTGTGTGTGTGTGTGTGTGTGTCTTTAAGAACTGCTTATTGAGTATTTGATTTGCTGCTTTAACCCAGGTTTTACAGCAGGCAGGGGTTAACCACAATCCTGGGTTTAATGGGAAAAGTTTCAATATCTCTACAAACAAATTTCTGCCAACAAGATTAGTACATGCTATAAATTATGGAAACCTTATTATTCCTGTGACGGTGTGGTACCCACCAGATGATGTTTAGATAATTAATCAATTCTAATATTATCCAAGTTATTTTTTATTTCCTTTCCACTTTTCACTCCACGCTATGCTAGTGGATTATTCTTAACATCAGTCTGTGCCGCTTCCTTGTTCACTGCCAACCCTCCCGTGGCACGGGTCAAACCCCAAACTGCCAAAGAGCAACCCAGAGACTCAACCTCATGAACCACCACTACCCACTTCCCAACTTTATGTGTGTACTGTATAATGATGAGCCATGCTTCAAGTCATCAGCACTGAAGAAGGAACACTGAAACGTTATGAGTAAACAGGAACAGTAAACAATAACTTAAAAATGATTCTTCTCCTGGCAGTCAAGTGGGGAAAAAAGCAGTGAGCACCTCACAAAATAAATTATTTAATAAAGATTTAGATAAAATCTAGACATCCAAAGACTAAAGCCCTTAACATGGCCTGACACATGGTTCACAAGTATGCGCAAGTACGCGGACACAGACGCTTCAAGCTACGCAAGTCTGGTTACACGCATCAATGCACTTGTTGAAAAAAATGAATGAGCTGCAGCCTCAGCATCGCCACTGAGGGCACTATACCATGAAACAACATAAAAAAGCTGACCTCTTCTTCTTAGGTTAACTTCCATTTGGAAATGTTTAGAACTGGAGACCTTTTTGATAGTATTCATTCTGACATTAAAGTTTCTTATGGACATATAAGCATTGCAAAAGGAAGCAGGACCAACCAATGAAAAGGCTGGTCCATGAGAATAGTGTAGAATGGAAAATGGAAGAGAAAAAGAATTAAAAGCTATTTTAGAATGGCAGCATTTTTTTACTTGGATAATATTAGATTTGATTCATGATTGAACAATGATGTCATTGAACATCATTTGGTGGGATCTGGGATTAAATGCAGATGTCTTTGTGAAATATTGCCAATTAACATACACTCTCTGTGCTACATTTTGCCAATGTAACTTTATATATTGGGTTGACATTGACCAGACGTATGTGTGATTTTGTCCAAACGTCGTCTGGTGGACATTTTCGATTAAATGTCGACGTCTCAGCGGCATGATGCGGATGCTTGTCAGACATTAGAAATAGGAGCCAGACATGCCCTCTGAGGCTGACATCGGCGATACATATGTGTGCGGTTTGGGACCATATCCCCATGTGTCTTATTTATTTATTCATTCCTTCTATGCAATCCTTTATTGTTTGGAAACAAAAAGATGATGCTGTAAAACCTGCTTATGAAAAGACCTAAGGAGCCAATCTGAATCTTATTAAGGAATTGAGTTGGCATCATTGAAAAAGTGACTAAATTCTAAATTACAACTAAGCACTAAGACAGAGAATGTTATCCACCTACTGTAAACCGGCATGGGGAAATTCTGCAAGTTCCTTTTGGTTTGGTGTTCTGTCAATAGCTAAATGGTGCTAAATGGTGTTTTTACCATATTGTGGATATTAAACATCTACACACCACTTAAAGTGGCAGGTTTTAATGATGTAAAAAAAATAGATCTGATATTTTCTAGTAACCAAACAAAACTTGAGTAAAAACTAAGAAAATCTTTTTATAACAAAAATAAAATAATAAAAAATAATCAAATAACCTGGCAAAATTTGCAAAGGTCCACACCATTGTCCTCTATACTAATCACATTCAGTTTCAAAAGTAGATGATCATCAATTAAGTGATTATGGTTAACTGGATTATGGAAGCCATGGTCCACAAAGAGCCTACAAAGCAAATACAGGGTATCATCAATGAAAGGTATAGATTAGGAGTTGGGTACAAAGTACTTTCCAAAAACACTTTGAAAACCATCATAAACAAATCGAGGAAATAGGGCATCCTTTTGAAATGACCAAGAATAGGATGTCCCTGCAAAATTGGTACAAGAATGTGCTTATCAGGGGAGCTGCCAAGAGACCTACAGAAACATTAACGGAATAATTGAAGGCAAGAACTGCCACATAAAAAATATCCTAAATCATGTGGCAAAATGTGTTATGAGACCCAAGTGAAACTTCAATCTAAAATTAAGGGTATAAATCTAAATAATGTGTTCAGTACAAAAACAAGAGAGTTTATCACTCAAAGAGCACCAAATCCATGGTGGTAGCAGCCTCATAGCAAGTCTCAGCCAACTTCAACTTCTTTTAGCCCCAGGTCTAAATTTAAAACATGAGGAATTACTAGATGAGTGCTGCATATCTCATATTGCCTATATTTTTTTGCAAAAAAAAAAGTGAAACAAGCTGCCAATCAAGATGGGCAATGTTGGTAACTGCTTACACAAAAAGACTGAGTGCTCTATTACTATCAACATGTGCATCATCAAAATATTAACTAACATTTATGTACACTAATGCCTCCAAATAACCAACCCACTTTGAACTAATCTTGGAAGCTGCATTTGTGTAGAAAGTTCAAATGGATTTGACCTTTTACTGCTGCACTCATGCAACTCAGGAACTTCATATGGCGATAATTATGGCGATATTATATAATAATAATATTAATAATAACAATAATAATAAAAACAAAGTGTGGTACTACAAAAACAAAATGCTGCCCAAATAGCTGCTTTAAAGAAATGTATTAGCTAAACAAAGTTAGTCAGCTAAAAATGTTCATTAGAGGCAGCTGCTCAACAAGAATTGAACCTAAGTATCAAGTGTTGGTTACCTAGCTTCTTAATGTTTGTATAAATATTATAAATTAAGCATTTTCTCTAATTTGCAAGCTGAGGCTGTTTAGTTTCTTAGTTAGCAAGCCAAATTCACTGATATAACAATTAGCAACTTAGCTTACATAAAATTGTCATTGCAAATGTTCTCTCTTAATTGCCTGTAACCATGACATCATCACCTGACTAAAAATTGCTACGGTTTACAAAATTACCTCTGACTTGTTCTCAAAAATTACAATAGTCTCTTGCTACGGTTCTGCAAAGATGAGGTGCCACTGATCTCACCGTGAAGTGTCTCAGGCAGGAGTACCACAGCAATTTGAACAAGTGTATTAATATAAACTTTAAATTTGTTATATCTTTGGACCAATCAGAATTCAGACTTGTACACCACAATAGTGTAAACATTTATACTTTTTTGAAGAGTTTATTACAGACTGCGAAGTTTGTGTCTGTATTTAATCTTTTAAACCTCAGTTTTTACAGGAGGAAAGACCGAAGCATCTGGAGGTTAACCATAATTTCAGTTTGGCCGGTTTAATGGGCCGCGGTTCACCTCCGCCATCTCTCGTTCACTGCAAAGAGTGTTGAGGCATTTTCAAGGAAAAGCACTTTGCAGCGATGATGAACAAATTTCCATTTTGTTTCCTCGAGACCTTGGTTCTGTTCTTGAGGAACCCTGATGGAAATCGGGTAAAATGATTTAGTGATTAATGGTGGGCCTTGACGCCTTACTTGCAGGTGTTACTTCAGATCAGTTATTAAAGTTATAAAAGGGTTCAGGCGAATCCTGGATGTTGTAGTCGTTAAATGGCTTGCTGTTTCTGCAAGTTGCCATGAGATCTTCTTTTCCATGAGGAGAACTTTACCACTCGTCCTCTCTCAGTGTCTCACAACTAATTGTTCCTGATCAGACAGAGGAGTCAAATTTATGTCTCTTGATGCTATAAAAGGTGCTTCTGAAAGGTTATGTTCTGGGTGTGAGCTGGTTTTCCATCTTTATTTAATCCTTCATCAATTTCAAAGCAATTTTTGACATTAATGATATATTTTGTAAGGAATGAAACAGGGTGGTGTAATGAAACTTGAAGTAAATTGGGGTGACTGTTACCAGCTGAAGTAAATTATTTTCTTATAACAACAAATATCAATAATATTTTATTCTTTAGACACCGAAACTGAATACTAGCCAATGAGTAAATTTGTTATTAATTGGTGGATGTCATGTAGAACATTTGATCTGTTCATAGTTAGACATAATTCTTCAGAACATCATATCCACAGAGTGTACATGTACACCACAAATAATTAACTTCTGTACTGATGGGAAACCTACAGATACAGATTTACATGTTACTGTTACAAAATGCAAAGAATGGAGATACCTTACATGTTAAATAAATATTTCCTTATATAAAACTTTACCACATCAATGATTTTAAAAATCTGTTTATGTGTAGTTTCTACCATAGATGTCCCTGTGAATGAACACCCATATTAAAATTAAACAATTATTTCTACTGTGAAAGCCGACTATAGTCTTTAGCCTATTAGTAAAAGATAGTGAATGTAATTTTTTGTGCTTTATCCAGTGTAGTTAAAAGTATAATTTAGTGTGTGATCTATATTCTTCTTCAATCATTTCAGTTAAGAAAAGAAATGAAAAATAGGAAAATATAAATAGAAAAATATTAATCTGTGTGGTTATTTAAGCATCATTATCAGGTAAAGTAAACATAATTATTCAGTTATTCATGTGAAAATAAAACCCATAATTTTTTTGTTATTGGATATTCCCATTCTGTTTTTTTTTTCAGGTTCACTTAACCCAAAAAAAAAAAAAAAACATGTCTTCCTCATTAATGGCCTGTATCTTGGATGACTTCACGTAGCTGGTCCTTTCTGTCATTTTTGGGGTTCATATGTTCCATGAGTCACATAGGATCCTGACAATAGCTTTAACATCTCAAGGTCCCATTGCCACATTTTTAGCAGGCGAGCAGGCAGGGAAAAAATGGGTTGCCATCCCATATGTTTTGCCAACACTGTAAATACTGCGAGAACGGAAGAGGAACCTTTGGGTGACCGGGTGAGGGGATGGCTATAAACCCTCGAGCCGTCCATTTTACAGGACATAGAGACGGACCTCTACAAACTTTTCCAAATTATTGCCATCATTTGTCATCACATTAGTTGCTGGCTGCACTCCGGGGAAGCTGCAGTTGATTTTTTAGACCGCCGAAACCAGGATCAGGGTCGAACCCCGGACCAGTTGGCACTGACAGACCCAAAGCAGTTCAACCGCAGTGGGACTAAAAATAGTGTCTCTTAGCTCACAGGAAAAATTAGCCTTGCACTGTGCGTCTTTTTAGCGACCTCGTCTTTGGCTCTCTTGAGAATGCATTGGCCTCTGAATACATCAGTCAAGATTGCTTAGCGTTGAACCATGGTTACTAGGGCTGGGGTTCAGATTGTTTTGTTTTTTTTAAACCTAGGCCTCATTTGCTAGTCATAACTCTGCAATATCATTTTAGTCCTGTTCTTTTCTCAATAACGATGCTCATTGTAGTGCAAACACTGTTTTTATTTGTTGCTTTGGAGACAGCGCCATCAAAATGTGCTTTCTAATTATCATATACCAAGCTAAGAACCATCAGAAACATAGAAGAGGAAAAGCCAGCTTAATCATACATATTTATACCAACACATTTCAGGACTTAAGAAGGCATTTGAGGAGACAAGGCACATCTTTTTGGCCCTCGGGCACTATATGTCCTCATTAAAGTGTAGTTGAAGAGCCAATATAAACAAGGACGTTGTGTAAAAGGTGTGCCATGGGCTAGACTCACACACACACACACACACTTGCACTCACACACTTGGAAGTCTGTTTTTGGCAAACATATTTTAATACTAATGTCAATCATTTATGTAATTTATTTAAACATTTCTGTTTATAGAAGAGTGCTTTTTTTTTTTAACTAATCTCTTAGGTCAAATCAGTCGAATGTTTATGAGCAAGTTGTTAAAAGTGATTAAAGTTTAAATCTGAAATGATGAGCTTGTAATTAGACCAAAAATCAATCATCACACGGTTTATTCTTCTGCTCATATTACTACTCTGACTTAGAACAGTGTCAGTTTCTGACAGTTAGGAGAGTATTGTGTATGCTAAGTCTAAGTTTAATGCAATTATTAGTTTAAATAATAAGTTGCAGAACAGAGGGGGCCAAAACTTTTGTTAGGTAGGAAAAATAATAACAGCAACACCTAGTTATACAGCCTACTAATGTGCTTAAGTGAGTATTATAAATATTATAATTATAAATTACAAACAATATAATACATCTTCTTTTTTACTTATACCTATTTTCTGAAAGGTAAAGAGCATTGAGCATTCCCTCATCGGTTATAGTTGACATGTCTTTGAATTGTTTTTGTTTTTTGTTTTTTTATGTGCAAAAACATGCTTCAGTTATGCTGACAGAAAATGAGAACACCAAATCAGTGCATCTTCTCTAGTAAAATCAAGTGAATAAGAGAGAAACATATCAATTTAATAATTAGATTTTGAATGAATCATTATGAGATCATATTTAAGGGGGGTTGTACCGAATTATTGTATTTGGTGATTTTGATTATGGGGGGTTACAACCGTAATCCCCCACAGATTAATGCTATGGGATCATTTGCTCTCTTTATTGGGTGGAGAAATGGAAGAATCTTTCTAAGTATTTTTCAGTGATAACTCATAGCTGTGCACTCTTACTTTAAAATGCTCAGTTTTATATATAGAATTAAACTGAAACTGTACAGTTTGATTTTTAATTCTTTTATTTTAGGATTCTATAATAAAAATAATAATAAAAACCATACATAAAATGTCTATAATATGTCTGCCGCCTAGATGCTATTGGCCCTGGGCTCTTGCCACCATCTTGTCACCATCACCATGTACTGTAGGTCATGTTCCCTCAAGTCAGCACCACTACTGCAACTCAGGATTAGTCTGACTGGGTTATATGGGCAGCCCTAACACCAGGTGGTTACCTACAGACATTTGTGTAACATTAATATACAGTTCCACAAAAATGTATTTTTAATATTAAACAAATATAACCCACCTAAATACAAAATGCAGTTATTTCATTTATTAAAGGGAAAAAAAAGCTGTCCAAATCTATCTGGCCTTATGTGAAAAAGTAATTGACCAACCCCCCCCCCCCCCCCCCCCCCCCCCCCCCGCCCCCCCCTTGCTAAATCATGAATGATCTGTGATTTTTGTGAAGCTGAGTTAAAATACACTTGTTGAAGTTTTAATTTGAGCTGGGTTTTAATTTCACTACATCCAGGCCTGATTACGAACAGACCGATTGAATCAAGAAATCACCGGAAGTACAACATGTCTGATAAAGTAAAGCATACTAAAATGAAAAAGCAGCTTGATCTAAGGAAATTCAAGAATTCAGGAGCAACAAATTGATTGACATATATCAGTCTGGAAAGGGTTACAAAGTCATTCCTAAGGCTTTGGGACTCCAGCAACCCACAGTAAGTCATTATCCACAAATTACTCCAAGAGCACAACAACAACTCATCAAGGAGCTCATAAAAGAATTCAGAACAACATCTAAAGAGCTGCAGGCCTCAATCGCCTCAGTTAAGGTCAGTGTTCATGAGTCAACAATAAGATAGATAAACTATGGGAGAGTTTCGAGGCGAAAGCCATCTACTGATAAGATAAATGTTGAACGTGTTTCATTAATAAATAAATAAATAAATAAATCAATCAATCATACCAGCACTCCAGCAGTCAAACATGGTGCTAGTAATATAATGGTTTGGGTCTGATGTGAAGCTTCAGGGCCATAATTGATGGAACCATGAATTCTCCTAAAGGAGAATATCTTGCCATCAGTTTATGACTTCAAGCTTAAGCACACTTGAGTTATGCAGCAGAACAATGTTATGAAACACACCAACAGGTCCACCTCTAAATGGCTCAAAAAAAGGAAAAAAAATCAGGTTTTAGAGTGAGGCTTAGTCAAAGTCTGGATTTAAATACAATTGAGATGATCATAAGCAGGCCATCCATGCTTGAAAACCCTCCAATGTGGCTGAATTAAAACAATTCTGCAAAGAAGAGTGGGCCAGAATTCCTCCATAGCGATGTGAAAGACTCACTGCCACTTATCGCAAACACTTTACTGTCTGTTTAGGGGTCAAATACTTTTTTCATAGTACTGTAATTAGTAATATGCCAATAATATTCCTCAAAAACTTCATGCTTCATGCATTTGTATGAAATTTTGGGAGTCAGGCTAGAAGCCTTGATTTGTTTATATGTGTAACCTGGACATACAAAACTTGCTATTGCACACATTATTTCATACATCAATGCTAATCCTGTGCACTGACACACTTTTCAAGTCAGTATGAGTTTAAGAGACATGTCTATAACAGTGTAACTGCTCATATTTATGAACATGCCATTACCAACGGGATTAAAACAGCTGTTTAAAAGCAGTGTTCACTGTTGGAGATACTCTCTGGGTCTTCTCTCTCTTACGGCTTCTCTAGGCTCCTTTGCTGCTCTTCAAGGACAATGCCTTACTGTTTCACAGATTCCTGGCATTCATCCTGCCTCCATTTTTACTTTTAAGCTTCTGTTTTGTTCTTTTGAGTGTTTGCCTCATCAGGGTACCTTCAGGCTTCTCCTTCCTTCAGTGTTCTCGTTGCTTTAATTGCTAAATCACTTGTGTCATCCTGTGGTTTCTGCTTAGAAGCCGAGTAGGCCACAGGACAGGTTTGGTCAGGGAAGCTCTGCAAAACCCGTGTCGTAGCTTTTTCATTCTTTTTTTTTTTTTTTTCAGAATGATCTCCAGGTTTCAAATAAATTGGCAAAACACTGGTGTTCATCTTGTGGGATCTGTTTATAAAGTCATTTGAGGATTTGGTCATCTGAACAGGAAAGAGATGGTTTAGGCTGAGCTCATCGTTGTGTTCTGTTGTTGTTAAAAAGCTTTTTGTTTTAAAATTGCTTGACAACAAAACAATCAGTAACTACTAATATAAAACATATTATTCACTGGGGGTTACAATTACAATACAATATAATTTCAATAAGACATTTTCAAAAGGTTTCTCCCTTTGCTTTTAGCCTTCTTGCATTTTCCTTTATCTATACCACAATACCCATCTAGTGCTTTCAGATTTATGAAGAAAATGTACTTTCAATGTTCAGAAGTGCCATTTTAGTGTGAAAAGCAAACTGGATAAGAAAAAATGTATATGTTACAAAACTTTTTTTTTTGTAAGTTACAGTTAAACCTCTGACTGAAACACAGCTCTGACATTGGAGAGTCGTTGCATTAAGGCTAAATAAACATACTGTAACCTAAAGAAAACTTCAAATAAATACCTTTTTAAATCCGCTAACTGTATGTAGAGTCCCGATAAAGGAGCTCTTACGATAAAAACCATAGCATAGTAGAATGAGTGCTTTAACATAAACATGAATATAAACATTTTCATATTAATATTTGTATAAAAACATTACTTGTTACTTACAGTACTTGTTACATTACTTGTTTATTGATAGAAACATGATTAATATAAATATTAATATCTATTAATTGTGACATCTGCTATTTTTTCCATATTTGAATTGGTCACAATCATCAAATCAAAATCATCAAAATGAACAATCATCTTATTTATTAAAAACCAAAATGGATTAAATGCCACAGTCCATAAAAAGAGCAAAGACCATAATAACCCTAATTAAAATTAATATAAGTAATTATATACACCGGTCAGGCATGAGATTAAATAACTTAATATTGGGCCACCAAAGCAGCTCTGACAGATTAATGCATGGACTCCGTAAGTTCTCTGACTAGGCACTACAGTATGGTATCTGGAAGCAAGATGTTAGCAACCGATCATTTAAGTCCTGTAAGATGCTAGGTGGATCCTCTTATAGGGGCAAATTTGGCCACTGTTGCTTTTCCATGGGAAATGGACCAGACAAGCTAGCCTTTGCTGCCTACATGCAATGAGTCTTGGGCACCCATAATTCTGTTGCTGGTTCACTATAATGCTAAACAAGATCTATTTGTTCCTTTTGCTTTGCTTTATTTTAGTGTATTTGTGTATTTATTTATTTTTACCTATTTTTATTGGTTTCACGTGGTTAATACGTTTATTACTTATGAATGAGTACACACTGTTATTTTTATTTGATGATTGTGAGTGGAAATTCTGTGGTTATGAGTGAGTCAGGAAAATCAATTAAAGCATCAGAACAAGCGTTTCGTTTTTCCAGACATTTGTGGTTTCCAGTTTGAACCATCCTGAATGGAGATTTTCTACAATCATAAATGAATGCTTTGGATTGTAATGAGGTATTTTATGAGCTAATCCTGATATTCTTTCCAAAAGCAAGCAAAATAGTTTACTACATAAAAAAGTCTAGAGCTTTTTTACATTCACTTATCAGTTTAAAAAGGTTAAAAACAAATGTTTTATAACCTGATACAAATTGTTATAAATGTATAAGCGTTTGTCCCACAATGCTGTTAAATTGTACAAATCTGTGTATTTTTTTAATTCATACCCAGAATTTTTATTTCTTTAATGCTGCTTTTAGACATTATCTATGTTAAAACGTATATAAAAATAAAATGGGACTGAATTGAGTTTTAGTGAAATTCTGCTGTTCAGTTGTTGAGAAGGTTCTGGTTAATTTTGAGTAACCTTCGCTCTGACAGAAGTGCATTTTTAATTTTCTATAAAAGCAGCTCAGACAGTTGTGCAGCTGAAAATTTATATTAATGCATAAATTATAATGCAAATAATTTCTATAGTAACTGCTCGGTTACCAGAACCCGTACAGCGAACACTGTAAACGAATTTTAAAAGTTGCTGATCTGGTGAAGGTTTCTGCAGGGGGTTTAGGTAAAGCTAAGCGGTAAAGCTGTAACTGTTTCTGACACCGTGCGGTCTACACAGTACTCTGTCTTGGTAAAAATGTTACTTTTTGCCTTAATAACTTCAAGATGAAAATTAACAACTGTTGTTTAACTGTATGAGATTTTCAACTTGCTGTTGAAGTTAAATAATCAAGTGCAAGCAAATGGAACAAACAGTGAAAAATAAACTCCACTTAATCACACAATTTCAACACTCATTATTTTACTATCACAGCAAGAAATTTAATATGGAAACTGATCTTTTATTTGATCTCATTAATCAAGTAATTATTCTTCAAGTAATTTATTTTCTGATAGAGATTATAGAGAAAAACAAAATCATAACAATCTCCTTTTTTGTTTAAAACTTGGCATATAAAGAACTTTTAAAAACAAATTAAAAGGTAAAAAAGTTTGCTCTGCTTAGGATCACCAGAGGTTTCCCCTTGTCAAGACAGTTGCCATGGTGACAGATTTCCCCTCCATCACATTGGTTTAGAATGAGAACCTTTTGTAAACCTGATTTACAGTTCTGCTTAAAAGTTTGCATACCTTGAAAGGAATTGTTAAACATTGCCATTTATATGAAAATATGAATAATGAAAATATGAATAATCTTTCTTATTTAAGGGGAGTCATTAAAGTTAAAGTCATTAATTATCACATCCTTTTTGACAGCTTTTTAAAACCTAATAATAACTGAAATGACTCAAACAATCCTGATCAAAAGTTTACATATCCTTGAATGTTTTATAAACACATTTGCTGTCTGCGAGAAAATATCTGCAGACAATTTGCATTCTACCGTATAAAAGCTGCGCATTGGGAGGCTCTTGAAGGTTCCAACATAAAAATGATCCCAAGCACAAGGTCAAGTTGACTTTCCAATGGATACAGCAAAAAAGGTGAAGGCTCTGGAGTGACCATCAGACTATCCTGACCTCAATATCATTGAGCCACGTTGGGGAGATCTTAAACGTGCAGTTCATGCTACCAAAAAACCAACAGGAACTTGAGGAATTTTGTCAATAACAATGGGCAGCTATACCACCTGAGAATCAAGGACCTAATGCACAATTATAGCACGACATCATTGATGCTACAGGGGGCAATACATGATATTAAGAACTAAAAGTATGCAAACTTTTGAACAAGAATTATTTCCTCAATTTCTTTAATGTCACATTTTGTTGGACGATTGTGCCACCTAACACACAGTATGAATGCAGATCAATTCCTTCTTCCTGTTTCACCCAAATGAGGATGGGTTCCCTGTTGAGTCCGGTTCCTCTCAAGGTTTCTTCCTATTGCCATCTTGGGAAGTTTTTCCTTGCCACTGTCGCCCTCGGCTTGCTCATCAGGGACTATCTGACCATTTTGAATTCTACACGTTCACATTTCATACAAACTTAAATAATTCTTTTGATTGTGTAAAGCTGCTTTGAGACGATGACAGTTGTTAAAAACGCTATACAAATAGAATTTAATTGAAAATTAAATTTTCTTAAAGAAATGGTAGACATCTTGCAAATTCTCCCAAGGTATGCAAACTGTTGAGCACAACTGTATTTGTCAGATCTTGCGACTGCTGTTGCCTTTTTACTTTCACTCCTCTGTCAGGTTTCTGTGCATTTTAAATGTCAACCAAATGCAACAGGAGGCTAGGAAGTTTTACATAGTTTTACAGGCTGAATTTCTAACCACTAGTCAGGAGTGACCTGCAGGAAACTGCCAAGTTCAACTTCCAGTTATAACTTACTTATGATAAGAATAGATGTTCTACTGGGAGTCACCCGATTTAACTTAAACACAAAGAGCTGGGTGTTCACTTAGCTATCTAACAAAGGGCAGAGTTACAGTGGCCGACATCCTGAATCACACACACACACACGCACACACACACACACACACACACACACACACACACACACACACACACACACACACACACACACACACACACACACACACTAACATGTGGAACTCCTGTAGTGGTCCCTTTTCATTAATGGAAAGTTCCCTGTGTACTGGATAGGGCTTCATGGCTGCTTAAGTGGATTTTCTAAGCTTGACATTCAGATTATTAAAATATTCTCTTTTTCAGTAAAGTCTAGTTCACTGCATTAAACACTTTGTGTATTAAAACTATGTTTCAGTCTAATGTCCTAGCATTGTACCATAAACACAAATTTGAAAAGATTAATATGAGTAAAGAATACTTAATGCAGTGGGACAGATATTGTTTATTTGTTTACAAAGTGAGGGAGAAGGCAGTAAAGGATTCAGTGGAGATGTTGTTGAGGGGAAATGTTCGATGTGAAGTGGCTGGGCATGAACAGCAGTTCAGTCAGGGGAACACCACAGGAGTGAGCTGCGGTAAGGAGCCTAAGGTTGGGAGACAGCAGCTGTGTGCTTCCCAGAGCTAGTTGTAATCATCCGTTTGCTCTGCTGACAGGAGAAAATATGCCTTCGGGGTTTCTTCTGTCCGAGCGGAAATAAGAGCCAAGCTCCAGACCCCTTTTGTACATTTCTCTTGCTGAAAGATCAGTAAAAACACTGTCATTAATATCATCATCTTGGGATTTCAGCAGCCCCCTGAAGTTGCTGATACTGGACAGGTTCAGTGGTGGCAAGCTGCAGGCCCAGGGCCAGTGTGGTGGTGTACTCCTGGATGCTGGTTTCCATTAGCTGCCATTACATGTTCATTAGGGTTCACCTAAGAACCAGATATGTCTTTAGATTTTGTTTAAATATTTGCAGGTCTCAGCTGTACAGACATCTAGAGGAAGTTCATTCCACCACCTACGTAGGTCACAGAACAGAAAACAGTCTAGATGCATGTCTTTCTTAATCCCTGAGAGATGGTGTGATCAGTTAAGCAGGGCTGGAGGATCACAGGCAACATGGTTCAATGAGGGGTGTGATAAGTTATTTGAGATAAGAGGGTACCGGGCCATTGGCCGTGGGTACTAGGCTTTGTAGGCAAGCATCAGCATTTTTTAATCTGATGCCTGCAGCTAATGTAAGCCAGTGGAGGGAGTGAAGTGGCATGGAATGGGAGAACTTAGGAAGGGTGAAAACAAGTCTTGCATCTGCATTCTGGAACAGCTGCAGAGGTCAAATGGAGCTCAGTGTCATACATACTCACACCGCGACCGGCACGAGGACCCGGAAGTAAGACGGTTGCGCTTTCAGGAACCATAAAAGGAAACAAAATGGCGCTTCACATCGCTCAGTCATTGAGTTCATCTATGCCTTCGCCTACGCTTCGCCGACTATTTCGTGAGTACTCACCTATTAAGGTTGTTTCCTTGATTGAGTGTGTGTTGCTAGAACGCGGGTTTATTTGTGTAGATCCTTGCTCTTTGTGTAAGAAAGTTCTAAGTGTAAACGCGTGGTTATCCGACTCGCGCTACTTCCACGTTTGGGTTTGCCATCCACGCAACACTGGCTAACTGCTAAGGCTGTTGTGTTCGTCCCTCGGTTGCTCATGACAGAATGACTGAGCCGAAAGCAGTAAACCCAGCGGAGTTTGCTCGCCTCTGCATGGTGGTTGACCAGCATGCCGAGCTCATCAATGAGCTCAGTGGTGAAGTCGCGAAAGGAGCTCCAAGACGTCGCGGTTTTGCGCTGCAAGGTGGCAGAGCTACAACAGGAGAATGCTAGGGCGGTGGGTGTTCGTTTACCTGGACGATATCCTAGTTTATTCACGCACAGCCGAGGAACACACCCAGCACATCAGAGCGGTCCTTAAGAGATTACTCACCCACCAACTGTACTGTAAGTTGGAAAAATGCGCATTTCACGAGCGCTCCACCATGTTCCTGGGTTTTGTCATCTCGCCCTATGGTTTGGGCATGGACCCGCAGAAACTGGAAGTTGTGCGTCATTGGCCCCTACCCAAGACCCTCAAGCAACTTCAACGGTTTCTCGGGTTTGCGAACTTTTATCGTCGCTTTATCCGGGTCTACAGTACGGTACAATACCCTTTAACTGCTCTGACTCGACACTCTTCTCATCACTTCAGCCTCAATCCCGCTGCCATCACCGCCTTTCATGACCTATGCAACCGATTTAGCAACACCCCAATTCTACTGCACCCCGACACAAGTAAACCATTCGTTGTAAGAACTGAGGTGTTGCGATGGGGCCATTCCTCGCCCTTATCTTGACATCCCGGCGCCAACCGCACCCTCCAATTTATTAGATGAGTGACATAAAGGAGTACGTCCAGGCATGCCCAGTGTACTCTACGGCTAAGAATACCAATCAACCGACACCGGGGGAACTCCAACCACTCCCCATTCCTCATCGGCCCTGGACGCACATTGCCGTCGATTTCATCACAGGCCTGCCAGTCTCCGAAGAGAAGAACACCATCTTAACTATCGTCGACCGTTCCGAACCAGTTCACCGCCCGGTTCTGGAAGGCCTTCTGCCATCTGATCAATTCCACCTGTAGTCTATCTTCTGGTTATCATCCCCAGACTGAGCGGACCAACCAACAACTGGAGCGCTACCTGAGATGCTTTGTTGCTGATTGCCAGTACTCCTGGGCCCGCTACCTCCTATGGGCTGAGTTATCTCATAATCTCCACGTCTCTTCAGCCACCAATCTCAGTCCGTTTGAGGTATGCCACAGTTTCCAACCTTCGATGTTCGATCATCAAGAACATCAAGAGGTTGAGGTGCCGTCGGCCCAACAGTTGGTTCGTCGGTGTCGACGGCTGTGGAGTCAGGCGAACACCGCCATCCAACAGGCCAACAACCGCTATGCCATTCAACATCGCCGTCAACACCTGCCGAGATGTTTGTACAATGTAGGTGAGAGTATGGCTTTCAACCAAAAACCTTCACCTTCACACAGAATCCAAGAAGCTATCACCCAGGTTCATCGGTCCATACCGCATCACCCTCAGTATCAATCCTGTCACCTACCGGCTCCAGCAGGGGGGTACAGTCATGCACACTCGCACCGCGACCGGCACGAGGACCCGGAAGTAAGACGGTCGCACTTTCAGGAAGCATAAAAGGAAACAAGATGGCGCTTCACATCGCTCAGTCATTGAGTTCATCTATGCCTTCGCCTACGCTTCGCCGACTATTTCGTGAGTACTCACCTATTCAGGTTGCTTCCTTGATTGAGTGTATGTTGCTAGAACGTGGGTTTATTTGTGTAGATCCTTGCTCTTTGTGTAAGAGAGTTCTAAGAATAAACGTGTGGTTATCCTGCCGACTCGCGCTACTTCCGCGTTTGGGTTTACCATCCACGCAACACGGGCTAACTGCTAAGGCTGTTGTGTTCGTCCCTCGGTTCACACTCAGAGACAGACCTGCCAGGATTGAGTTGCAGTTGTCCATTTTGAAAAACAGACACCTTAATATCAACTGTGCATGGAAATGAACAAATCTTTCCAAAGTTATAAAGAAGACATTGACAAGACCGTATAAGGTTATGTGTAATCTGTGAGTTGTCCAGGGAGATCATGAGATCCTAACAGTAGTTAAATCACCTGAGATGAACAGCAGTTCAGTTTTGCTGAGATCAAGTTTCATTTAATGAGCATCCAATGCCATCCAAAATTAGATGTTTGCCAGACATTCTGAGATCTGAGCATAAACATGTCTATTAGACGAAATGTGAGAATGAGTTGGGTGTTGTACACATTACAATGGTATGAAAAGTCATGTGAGGATATGACCTTAACAAGACATCGAAATCAGAAGAGGACCGTCAAGTCCTCTTCTGATTTCGATGTCTTGTTAAATACTAAGCTTTGTGGGACACCAGTGGAGATTATGCATGGAGCAAACCATTGGCATGTTGTGCCACAAATTCCAAGGCTTGCAAGGATGGACAAAGGAGTTTTGCCGAGAGATCCAGGAGGATGAGGACAGATGATAGTTTGGGCAATCTAGCATCATAGAGTTTCTCAGTGATGAACAGAAGGACTGTCTTTGTGTAATATGAAACTTTGAATCCAGATTGGTTAGGATCATTGAGGTTGGTCTGCGAGGAATAAAAGGACATTTGATAGTACATAAACTGTGTATATGTTTACAGACAGAAGTGATACTGGCCAATAGTTTTCTGTTGTCTGCTGGATCCAGGCTGGGTTTCTTAAGAATAGGAGTAACTTTGCCATTTTAAATGTAGCAGGAACATGGATAGAGCATTGTGGCAGCAACTGTACCCAATAAACAGGTGAGGAGGATGTAGGATGAGATGCTAGATTTTTGGTAAAATAAATGTCAAGGTCAGAACTGCATATAATTGAAACATGTAGTGTAGGTGCATTTGTTTTAGACAAACTTTGTTCTACATTTGTACATCTTGCAGTCTCCTTTCACTGTGTGATTCTTCTGAAGGTGGGAGTATGGCCTGTGAGGGGAGAAAAACAAAAATGCATATAATACTTCTGTGCAGTGGCGGCCGGTCAATACAGGGCGCAGGGGCGCCGCCCCCCCCTTAAAGTTAGGCAATGAAGAATGCTACTTTAACATGTAATTATTTAACATAATAATTACTAATAGTAATAATGAAATAAAGTCATTTAGTCACAATATTCCGCTGTATTTCTTAATATAATTTATTTGCAATGAAAAAAAAATCTAAACTGTATTACGTTCATTTGTGTTCGTGTACGCGGGGCGCCAGAAAAACGAGCACTTCTTACGGCAAGCAGAGCTGCTAACTGGATGCGATGTGAGTCATGCCTTTATTTTATACTAGTAGTAATGATGCTTAATCACCTGATAAATGCCTATTTAATTTTAGTATTAAAAGTTTAATTTTAATTTTTTTTTTAATTAAAATTTACTTACTTAAATTACTTACTTATTAGAGTAAGTAATATTCTGTGGCCTGTCTCAGGCTCTATAAAGGAGCCAGATCTAGTTTCCACTCTTAGAGGAAGTCTCAGCACTGCAGAACTTTTTAGTGTGACACACCTCATCCGCTCTGTCACTTACCTACTTTTCTTTTTAATTGAATTAGAATAAAAAGCACAGCACTGGAATGAGAACAGAGAGGACACGCTGAAGGAGATGGAACATCAAACAGCTTTGAATAGAGGAACTAAATGTCAAATTAAACCAAAATAAAAATTTCTACTTTTAGAATTCCATTTTGCTCATATCTTTGCTCATATTTGCTCATTTTGAAAAACAGGCACCTTAGTATCACTAAAGTGATTAAAAAGGATATAATAATAAAATGTTATAATTTTTTTTATTAAATTTTATTCCTTCATTAACAAATTTATCATTTTATTAATTTTAATTTGCAGGCAAAAATCTAAAGTTTTCTGATGGGTCATATTGACTTCAGTGCTCAAATTTAATACTAAAGTTAATATTGAAACTGAGATCGAACTACAGAGTTAAATGCTATTCAAAATTTATATAAGGATTAGGCACATGGAGGTAGAATTTGTCTAAAATAAAAGCATGTACCAGTTACAGATAATTTTGATCATAAACATAAGTGCATATTTCTGTGATGGAACCTGATCCGCCTGCACTCATCAGACATCAGACCGCTTGATTTTTTTTCCCCAGTGATCCATAGTCCATTCTTTATGCTTTCCAGCAAATTGATTTGGTTTAATTAAGGCTACATGGCTGTTTAGTCCAATCCCTTGAGTTTTGCTTGCATTGTGTGTGTGAGTGTGAGTGTGAGTGTGAGTGTGTGTGTGTGTGCGTGTGCGTGTGTGTGTGTGGAAATGCTCTTACTTTTATTATTAAACATTGTTTTTTTACATTGATTTCACTAAGTCTTTAAGTGATCTCCCATCACATTTATTCAGGACGTTTTCCTGCCCACTTTTCTTCCTTGAAGATGATGGTTCACCACTATTCTTCCAGGTTTTAATACTGCATTTTTCAGTTCTTTTAACCCAATTTTAGTAGTTTCAGCAATCCCTTTAGTTGTTTTCTTTTCTTGATGCAGGACAATAATTCGAACCTTTTGAACCAGAGTAACATCTTTGACATGACCACAGGATATGGCTTCTGACATGTTTGCTTAAAAAATGAGAAGCTACTCACTGCCTGGGTGAGGGTTAAATAACTTGTTGCCAGCTGAACCATATTATCACCGCAGTAATTATCCAATGAAAGACTCTTAACTATTTTTTCTAACTTTTTTTTCTCTTCCTTTGGTAAATTCACGTTGATTTGGGATGCATTTTAATCAGTGATACTGCTTAGAGAAGTGAATCTCAAGGACTGAATTTCTCATGAATAAAATTATGAATGAACTTAAAGTGAGCTGCAAGCATAACAGATGAGTGCTCCTTCAAACCGTACACACATCTTTACAGGAACGCACATCAACTTAACAGCAGCAGTGGATTTTATTGCTTTATTATAACAAATAAAAATTTAACATTGTTATAAATTATGTTCACACATTATGGTTCCATGAACTTGATTTAGAATCTCATGGCTGTATCAAGGGAACATTCATTTAACTTATGACAAAAATCATAACTTTCATTTAGTGCTATTTATTTAATATGCTAAATAATGCGTGAAAGCTATATTGTTAAATTAAACCACTGATTAATGTGACAATTACCACTCGGACTACTTATGCAGCAATAAACTGGCAATAGAGATACGATGTACTGTACTGTATATGTGTAAAGATGATCTGCTCATAATTAACTTTGTTTAAACTGCCAGTTTTTTATGTACAGTAATTGTTTGCCATATTGCCTATACACTTCAATCTTATTCAGAAGTAGATTTCCTGTTTCTGACCATGCTGTGGTGTGTGATGAGTCACATAGTGTTGTAAGTTTAGTGCATAGACTGACGACAGGGGCTTCCCTCATCGTCCTCCCACTAACGTACTCCTCTGTCCTCCGTAATCTCTCCAGAACAGCTTGTGCTGTCAATCCCAGCATGCTTTTCAGGACAGGAGCTTTACCTGAGAGATAACACACAGCTCACAGAATGTTTACCAAGTCATTAAAATGATGAAAGGGCTTCACTCACCCTTCACTCACGCTTTACTCAAGCAGTGATTACTGAACAACATGAACACTTTGCCATCCTGGCTTGTGACTCGTGACATGCAAATTGTAAAAGTAAAGACCCACGTTACATCAAAATGTAATGGTACACACTTTATCCATGCTCACAACACAACCACAACTTTTTTTTGTCTTCATGACAGCTTATTAATATTAGAATTTAAATATTACAGTGTCCCATGATTACCATTTATTACCATCGAATAAATAATAAACGCATGTAATCGTCCATATGGTGAAATTTTCTGTAAAGAGAAACGTGTCCATTTAATATTTCAGTATGAGTAAGAAAAAAAGAAAGGCCAGTGAGGTGTTATAAGTGAGAACAGGAATCAACTTGTTTCACAGAACAATTAATGTAATACATAAACATATTTTTAATTTAAAAAAAAACAATTCATTGGCAAATTAGAAGAATAAAACACATATAGAAAACCATCAACTTTATGGCCATAACAGCAATTAAGTAGATTAAGCAATTAAGTAGTATTATTATTTTTTATTTTTTTGTCAAATAAGTTTTTATTCAGTCATCCAATAACTTTGCAGTAATCACAATTTCCAGGATTTATTTTCTGATATACATTTTAAAAAATTACCAAAACAAACAAACAAAAGGATGAACTGTTGAGCCCTGTTAAATGAATATGTATCAGAGTGTCCTAATATAATAAACATTGGGTCTGGATCCAAGTTTACATCAAGTATATCTGAAAGCACTTTAAAAACCTCACACCAGAATCCTTGTATTTTATGACAGAAAATAAAGCTATGAGATAAACCGGCATCCTCTGTTTTGCACTGCATAGGAGAGACATTAGGGAAAATGTCTATGTCATTTCTTTTTAGAGAAGTGTAATCTACTGTACTGTATGTAGGACCTTAAACTGAATGAGGCATAATCTAGTATTGACCGATTGTTTATCAATATCCTCCAAGCCCCTCTGCCAAATCTCTTTCGAGATTACCATTCCAATCTCTTGTTCCCATTCCACTCTGATCAATTTAGTGGACGGGGAACTAGCTGATAGTTTACCTTTCGTAAATTAAAGATAGCTGATATTTGTTTCCTCTAAACTGTGTGAGACAGTCATCAAGGGTTGAGGATCTCGTCTAGAGAAACATTATGTGTACGCAATTAATTCCTTATTTGTAGAAATCTGGAAAAGGGTTATACAGTATATCTGATTGTTGTAGATTATTACACCATGTTCTAAATTATTATGCAAATGATATCATTCTCTGATTTTTATAATTAGTCAATGCAAATGACAGTCAGTATAATTTTCAAGTCGTCAACCATTAGGGTGTACAGTAATCCGAATTTTATTGAACAAACCTTCTAATGATAACAATATTTATTTAGAAAATAACAAACTGAAAACGCACTGTTCCAAATTATTATGCACAACAAAGTTAAAACATTTTATAGGTTGTAAAGAACTGAATTTGCAGCATTACTAGGTCATATTTACTGAAGTTAAAAGCTATTTCAATCAAAAACATCCTAACAGGGCATGTTACATCTTAACAGAGGGCCCCTTCTTTGATATCACCTTCCCAATTCTTGCATCCATTGAACTTGAGTTTTTGAACAGTTTCTGCTTGAATTTCTTTGCAGGATGTCAGAATAGCCTTCCAGAGCTGCTGCTTTAATGCAAACTGCCTCCCACCATCATAGATCTTTTGCTTGAGGATGCTCCAAAGGTTCTCAGTGGGGTTGAGGTCAGAGGAGGATGGTGGCCACACCATGAGTTTCTCATCTTTTATGCCCATAGCAGCCAATGACACAGAGGTATTCATTGCAGCATGAGATGGTGCAATGTCATGCATGAAGATGATTTTGCTATGGAAGGCACGGTACTTCTTTTTGTACCATCTTTTGTACTTCTTGTACTTCTTTTTGTGGCTGAATCAGCCACAAATGTCTTCACAGTACAATGATCACGCTTAAGTTTTCGTGGAATATCTAATGTTTTCATGCCTTGTTCAAGCCATTGCACTATTTGACACTTTTCAGCAGCAGAGAGATTCTTTTTCTTTCCCATATTGCTTGGAACCAGTGGCCTGCTTAATAATGTGGAACAACCTTTTCAGTACTTTTCCTTTAATTGGGCTCATCTGGCAAACTAATTACCACAGGTGTCTGAGATTCAGTTCAACGATCCAAAGAGCCCTGAGACGCAATACCATCCATGAGTTTAATTTAAAAACATTTAATGTTTATGACACTTACATCCAATTTGCATAATAATTTGGAGCGCGGTGTATTGTATATACAGGTGTACTGTATATTTTCTTATGCAGTAACTTCCCTATAATCATCCTTTTTACTTAATAGTGTACTACATGTTACTGATTATTGCAGTGTGAACACATTACTGCAACAAATCTTGAAATTTACAGCATATCCATTCTTTTTTTTTAAAACATGATTTTTAACACTTAATGACTGAACATGTGCTCTGTGTGGTCTTTTCTTCACCATCTCATCATCCTAATCCATTTCAGTGTTCACTAAATGGCACTATTTCAGGGCTGAATGTCCAGATATTGAGAGCTGAGATTAAACCCTGGCTTACCAAATATTTATTCTGTGATTTGTCTGTGACTCAGCAGGCGATTAAGAGTGACTAATTAGTACATCACAATGGAAAATCTGAGCTGAATGTTTGAGGTTTGGTCTTTAGGGCTATTCTAGCTGTCACAAGAGCACTAGACATAGGGATTTATTTTGTCAGCGACTCCAGTATGGCATTGATACCGGATCACATTAGAAAACTCACCTGCAACTTCTTTAAAGGTAAAAAAATCTATTTTGTTATTTTCAAAGCACAAAAACTATTATTATAATTTATTATTCACATTTCATAATTCACTATTATTAACCTATAGCCCTATTATTACACACAAACACACACACACACACACACACACACACTCACGCCTCTGAATGTGGTGCATTTGCACAGGAAAAGCATTGCCTGCAAATTTACTAAAATTTACTGACTCGTCGCCTGGATATGATGTCAAGGCTTTACGTAACATCCGTTACCTTGTTTGTCAACATGGCTGTTAGTGCTAAGAAGAAAAAACGGCTTTCACTTATTATTATCTGATTATATATTTATACACTATATCTTATGTTCAGCTTTCTCTTCACATTGTATTGTTGTATGGTGCATAGCGATATGACCCAGCTCCCAAAATATTGTAGGTCAATTGCAGGAGAATTTTTGCTTTACAAATGACAGACATGGACGATTCGCACAGGATTAAAATCACAGACAACCTCCATAATACAAATGATTACAGGTCACCAGGTAATACTAATTCCATGCAAATAGGGCTTATACTGTGTCTGATCCCTTCTCCCAGCTGGGAATAGTGTGCTATTAAAGTGGACCCTCGCTATACAACTTTAATCTGTTGCGGAGTCAAGTTTGTAACTCAAAGTTTTGTATAGCGAAGCATATTTTATTTATTTATTTATTTATGTTACCAAAATTCCAAATTCTCAATCAGATGTTGCATATGAAAAAAATCAGACATTCAGAAAAGACATATAAATGAAGTACGTCAAATACAAAATAAACAGACATTAAACCTCACTTAACCTTTAATTATGATTGTAATTATGCCTTATGGAAACAGTACCATTAAAACTATGATAAGTTGCAGACAATCAGAACCCAGGCCAGAATACAGAATACCAATTATACTGTATCTTTATTATATATTTTTTTATTTCCCTTGAAAGTGGCTCCCATTTTTTCTTGATACCAGCCTTCTTTACTTCATGTACTCCTACAAAACTATCGGAACTCTCGGTCTACTGAACACCAATTAAAGGAATGAAAATTCTACCTGAACATGGAACTGGACCACTGTTTAGAACATGACATCACTAGTGGCAGATTTCTTTTTTCTTCAGAAATGTCAATAATATTAAGCATTGTGCGAAGATTGACTTCTTGAAAGTGTCTTCTTCCCTTTATGCGTACTGCCACCTGCTGTATAGGAGAGTAAAAATATGCAAGTGTACCCGAGTACAGAGAATATTAATGTGAACTCTGACCAGCAGGGAAATTGAGAAGGATGAGCAATCATTCCTTGGCTGCAGCGAGTGGTCTAAGCCACACCCATGGACGGACACACACTCACACACTGATTCACAGGGAGTATACAGACTGATATCTTTGTAACCATGTGGGAAAGAAATAATCTACTTTTAGTGTTTTGCACAGGAAAAGCAGTGCACCATTGTTCCCCTAAGTCGCAATTTCCCCTGGAATTGTATCGTGCCTATATATTAATATGCTTATAATAGTTTTTATGCCAAACAACAAACAAGAATAATCTTATGATGTATGATTGGGGAGGTTGCTAATTAGAATAGAATATAACAGTTAGTTCTGACCGAGTAAGTAAAAGTTTTGATTAACCAGAGGCATTCCAAGAGTGATGACATAAAGCCTAACAGCATTGGGACATATAATGATATGTATCACTTCATATCACATGTGTTCTAATCATTAAGTGCATTAACTGTTGGTTGTCAGCATGGGTGAAAAAAGGTTGGTACTGTCCACAGTACTGGGAAGAGGGGAAAACAGCTGCCTACCAAATCCCCCATTCAAAACCACGGAAACACTTTTAGCAAGAAATCACATTTGCTATATATTATGTCAACTTAAACAACATTGTTTCTCCTTAGTAATTGTTTCTAAGTCATTCCAAATTGCATCTGAACTGTCTGTGCTGGTTTGTTGATGGCTTACACGATCTACGAAGATAACTGGCTTCTAGCACAAGGCTGAATCCCAAGGAGACTACATGGTACATAGAACAAGGGATGATACACCCTACATAGTGCACTAGCTTTCCAGTTTATATTATTTATTCAACCCCAGAAACCCAGAAGTAGATGATTTTTTTAAAGTGGAATAAGGTGAAATATAAAATAAATCTTTTAAATTCTCAAGGCTGTCCACCACATCCAGGGTTTATTCTCTTTATTTCTTGGCTACATACTACCTGTTGGTCGCTCACTGCCAGTCACCTGCTCCGCATTTGTGGAACGGTTGTATAAAAGCCATATCAGACTCGGGCTTGTGATTTTGTACCTAATATCTAGATGTAGCAGTGATATCCTCTGCACTCAGGGTGCAGCCTCATGCTTATGACATCATCTTAGCCATGCTGATATTCAGTACAACAGCTCTCCATCTTGTGTGATATTGCTTAACTATACCATGATTATGTTGAAATGTTCTATTTGGGGGGATAGTGTTGATTAATTTCCTATAATATTATCTTTTACTGTAGTGCAAATCCACAAATCACAGGTTTAAATTAACAATATCGTTCAAATTCGAGTTCCTGGGCATCCAAAGTTTATGGGTTCCTAAAGGTCCTAGGATCTTTAAAGTTTCTTATTTGTTTAGGTTCTTAATGTATATGTATGTATGTATGTATGTATGTATGTATGTATGTATGTATGTATGTATGTATGCATGTACTGTATGTATTCTTATTCTATTGTATGTATTCTTATCTTATAACTTAATTAGCTTTCTTATTGTCCTTTTATATTATCATTTAATGGAAATGAAGACCTACAAGTGCACACACACACACACACACACACACACACACGCACACACACACCGAAGGAACGACCAGGCAACCTTATTCTTCTAATTGCAGGTGTGTGCAGGTGTGAGACCAAGTAATCGTTTATATTCAGCTTTACGTTTTCAACACCTTCAAAGTAATTTGTGACATTTTTATTTATTTGTTTATTTATTTATTTAGATGAGTAAACAAGATGTGAAAGACAACTCTGCAGCATTATTTCCCATCACAAGCACATTCTCCTGCTCGCTGAGTGAGCTAATAAATGTACAGCGTTTATTCTTCACCCTTCGCCTCGCTTGGGTCACATTATGGCCACATTTACAGTCTGACAGCCTCAAATTAAAGTCTATATGCAGAGGAGCGAGGTTGAAACTGGGGAAATCTGTGCAGAGCTGGAAAGATGTTTTGCTTGTTTTGGCCCTGGACCGTCTTCTCCGGTCATGTGTGTACGCCATTCCCAGGTGTGGGTGACCATATTTTTTACGCTAAACCATCTGTGGCTCACCCCCCGGCCGGCCAGACTCTCCTCTGTTGGATTTAGGTTTGCTACTTTCTCATTCTCACCTCTTTAAGAGTTTTTTTTTCCTTACTGTGAGGAAGAAAAGCAACTGTGCTGCTACGTAACCCAATCCACCCAAGATTTTTTTTACTTTAGGAAGATGGAGATACTTTAAGTTGAATTATTTCTTTGAGAAAGGAAACTCCACTTGAGGTAATTTGACTTTCTGTGAGCTTTTTCAAGCTTGATACCAAATAAACTTGAAATTTAGATGCATTAACTTATTGTAGAAACTGGAAGAAATACGTGTTATACACACGTAAATAAACAGTAATTATGTCATTATGCTAATTAGGCTTCAAAGCAGATTATTTTAGCGCATTAAACATGTTTAAGATATTTTAATCTCCTATATGCCAAAATGCTTTATTCATTCTATACAGTCAGGGATTCTCTCTTTGCATCACAGTTCCCAACGCAAAACCTGTTTTGTCCTGGTTTCTGTTTTATTCTGTCCCCACCCTCCTCTCATCTTTACCTGCCTGTTTTGCAACTGTTATCATGCTTTTTATAGACTTGGTTTTCAAATTCCATTTTCTTGCCTCAAATTTTCACAAACTGATTATCCTAATGTGTCCCTTTTTATTATTCTTGTATTCACCCAAATAACACTCACACTAAATGTCTCACACTAAATGTACCACACTAAATGTCTATAATCTATACCACGGAAATGTGCCAATTATTATTATTATTTTATTTACAACATACATTTATCTGTTTATAGTAACATATAATGCTTTGGAGCCAAGATGAAATAAGCTAGTTTTTGTTCTCTCAAAAGCTAAAGCAGCGTTTCATGTTATAGAGAACCTTCAGCGCGTAAACTCCTATGTTCAGAGGATGCCAGAAAACTTAAAGTTGTTAAAATTGGTTCTGTAAAGCATGGTTTTCTTAGACACTGTTTAATAGCAGTGTGGTCCTGTTCCATCTGAGATAATGAATGATTTTCCCTTACAACACAACACCTGCGTGAGATTTTACCCGTTTTCTTCTTAATTATGTCATGACTGACTTCATGATTCATTCACTCTGTTTTTGCTTCGTCATAGTCCTAAGGTTCCCCATCCTGTGTCAGTTCCCACTCAATGTGCTAGTATGACAGGAAGCTAAGTTTCCTCTTTAAGATAATAAATAGCTAATGCAGTCTGGCCATACGTTAACTCTTTTAGTTCAATGTAATAAAGGTAACATCATTTAGTGCTCTACGTTAGAGAAAGTAAAGTAAAGTAAAACTTTGATAATCGTAGGTGTGGCTGGGTAATATGGCAAACCCTTTAACACCAAATCGGCTACTTTTTTAAATTAAATGCCATTAAGATAGATAGATAGATAGATAGATAGATAGATAGATAGATAGATAGATAGATAGATAGATAGATAGAAATTGTACAGTAATATCACTATATATTACTATATTATTAATATATTATTATATATTAGTATAGTAAGGCATACTGTCAACATTATCTCAGGAAAGTTTATTGATACATTGTTCACAGTATCAAAATCACAACACTGATATAATCAACAATGTGCAGGTTTTCTTCAATGGCATTTTTTTCTCATTTACATGTTAATTGCAGTACTTGAATTTTTCAAGTTCCTCAAAAAGTTCCAGAGTTTATGCAAAATGTAAAGTCGTGAAAGTGCATGCAACTCTTTGAGGTTATTTATTTATTTATGTATTTATTACTTTTATACCACGGTGCTTCTTTTTTCTTAATTCTGTTTTTTTTTCATGTGGGCTTACATTATCTAGAGCAGATTGCTGTTCTGAATTGTTTATTCGGTCACCTCATGAACAGCAATTCATTTGGTAGCTTTCATGATTGCACATTCGTATGGTAGCATGGAAAAGTGCACATATTATAACTAAGATATATTTTAAATGAAATGAGGTACTCATCCCAGATCATATGTGGTAGTATGGCTGTATTTTCTATAATGAATCAAAATAAAATGCTAGTATTAAATAAAAATTTTGCCCACATTGTTTTCAGTGTACTACAGTATCTGGACATCCAGGTGTTTTGCAGAAATTGCCCTACCTAACCAGTACTGCTGGTGCCTAGGTAATTTCACCTTCCATAGGCTAGGTGGTTTAAAGTGTAAGGTGTAATTTCACCTTACATAGCAAAAGCTAACACTGAGACTTTTCCACAAGAGCATCATTCCTTTCCACTTCATCTACTGTATAACTCAATCTCTTTCAAGATACTTCTTAAGAGGTGCTTCATTGAGAAGAGCAAACCTGTTAGAGACATAAAGTGGAAAGGAACTGCATCTCAATGTGAGCTTCGGCAATTTAATTATGCTGCCATGTTGTCACCCATTTTCTCCGCTGTATGGGCTCTAAAGTTGAAATTAAGGATTTGCTATTTCTGCCTAACGTTCCCAAACTTTCACCTACCAAAAAGATGTTGCTCTGACTCTCATTAACCCTTTCTAACATCTGGATGTGCACCTTTTAATGCTGCAATCTTTTCTACCAGAGTGTTAAATAAAATAGAGTTATCACAAATAACTCTGCTACTAATGGTGGGGAAGGAATATTAAACATACCTTATGTGCAGCTTTGTAGAGATGAATTTGGGCAGATCTGACCTCTACCTATAGCTTTTGAAGTTATTTAGTTAAACAAAAATTAATGTATGCACTAATCGTTATTGTAAAGATTGATGTATAAGTTACATGCTTGGCTTCATACTAGCATCATCCTCAGATTAGACTAGCAAATGCTCAGTGCTAAGTGTACTAGCTAGGTACACTCAATTGCCAGAGTCTCTGATACTTTTGTACAAATTTTATTTTTCTTCCAGATGTTTCAATCCACATTTAATCAGAGGCTATATATGACAGGATAAGACAAAACCACAGTGTTTCTTCCATTTTTGTGTAAAAAAGTAAATTGGAACTAAGTAAGTTTAAAGAGCGGGAACTAAAGAAATTGCAAACTTTTCTGACAGGATGCAAACAGATCTTCTTAGTTTTAATGTCATAAGGATGGGGAAACCTCACTGCAGTCAGGAATAGTGGCTTCCACGGCCACCGCGGTATGGTATACAGCCAACATATGAATCCTGCCAGTTGCACTTCATGCAGATGTCGAACACGTACTGTATGTGAAAATGTAACGCTTTCCTGATGCTTTATCACTGCATACTTTGAACCTGAGTGATTTTAAACATTTGCAATTACTACAACGTGTTTTATGTCAGAAGCACAGATCACCTCCTTGCTTCTGTTTTCTTTGCAATACAGGCTGTGCTCAAGATGACAAACTCACTAAACAGCACACAAACGTTCAATCGTGCTGTGTGACTGAGTCAGCATTCATCAGAGCTCGTTTAACACTCATTCATCACATCTTCATTCAAATCAAATCACTGCACCATCATTAAGCTCACATTTGTTTGGGCTCTTTTTAAATCGGGATATGAGATCAGCTAAAATGCATCGAGCATATGTGCATGCTCTGTTTTTTTTTTTTTTTCAGCTAGCCACAGCGCCTCTGTTCGAACTCGCCTCCTTAAACACTCAGCATATTTTGTGATTAATCGATTGGTAGTGACAGGCCAAGCACTTTGCTGAAACGAATCCTGAAATGTCAGATCTGATTTACAGGCCAGAAACAATTGAAGGAAACCAGCAGATGAAAGAGCTGATTGTAGCACGGGTGTCACCTTAAGTGCTTCTCCCAGAGTTTTGCTCCAAACTCGAACTTTCCGTTATAGATAATCGTGTTTCACCTGAAATGCCGATGTGTTTCTTCTGAACAATGACGGGATTATTGCCAAGACTCATGACTCACTCAGGCTTCAAACTAAGTAAACCATTATGTAAAGTGACATATGAGGAAATGAGTGTCTTTCTACCACAGCACTGCTGATTTCTGGATTCTGATTGGTCAGAAGGTGTTGATTAATTTTTTTTTCTAACAGCAGTTTTGACAGTAGTGTAGTTGTACAGTTGTAGGATTCAAATCAGGACAAAGCCAAACTATTTAGGGGTCAAGCAAGTTCAAAGGAGCTTCACCACACAGTCCATCATGTGGTCATTATTAAGTCAAGGGTAATTTACGGTGGTTAGCTCGGCTTTGGCTTCACAGATACTGACTTGGTTTCCCTCCATTTCAAAACGACAAAAAAAAGGGTATCTTGGGAATATGAGTCATGATAAAGATTTATAAAAAAGATAAATTAAGGTCTATTGAAGATAGAAGTTTGGTTGAACATGTTTATCTTTAATCTTTTATTATTTTGTAGTCAGTGTTTAAACATTGGATTTTATCTAGACATATAAAACATATTTTTTTAAAAGTAATCTGGAGAATTGAAAACCTGGCAACACCTGTGAAGCCATGGCAACCGTCAGTAAACTAATGCAGGACCCACCAACAAGTGACCAGTGCACAATATTTAGAGAGCAACGTAAGAGACATCATGCTTCACGTGTAGATAAACATAACAAAACACAGATGAGTTTAAACTCAAGTCCGGAGATCGAACAAAATGATTACAACTTATTAAAGTCTGGCCACACTTAATTTGCTTGTTCTCTTGGCTTTTTCACACATTATGTGATTAACTAGTCAGCTGCAAGGCTCTGTAGAGTTTCATGTGGATTGAAAAATGAAGTGTTTGGACAATTCTATTCGTAACTGTCAGATCTCTAAAAATAAACAAATAAATTAACCCATAAATAAATGAATAAATAAATAAATATTAATGAAGCCTCAAAAATATACAAATAAAGAATGCCACAATGTCCTCTTCCACTTTTTTTTATGGGCTTTACATCTAATCTGTTTAACAACCAGTGCATTGTGATGGAGTTTCATGTCATGTTGTCATAGGTATTTAATTATAGTGTACTTTACAGCAATCAGAATTTAAAGAGGAAATGGCGGGTGAGCAGGTGAGTGTAATTTGTAACTGGGGAAGTTTGATCAACTTATATATAGATAAGAGGGGCCTGTTTGGTTGGGGGAAATCTAATACGAAACCATATCTGTCGAAACTAAATAAAAATCACAGGAAATGGACCTTCACCTGTTCATAATTGATAACTGAATACTAGAGTAATCAAGTATTACTCTATACTTCATATAGAAAATACTTCTATATGCAGTATTTTCAATTATTAGCTATCATCTGTCTAAATGTTGGCCATTTGCATTTGAACATTCACATGTATGTTTCACTATTAACAATATATATATATATATATATATATATATATATATATATATATATATATATATATATATATATATATACTGTATATATTATATTACAGTATATTTTCAACACACCAGGGGCTTGTTGATCTCACTGTCAAAGGTCTGAGTTTAGAAACAAAAAAAACTTAAATGCAAAAACAACTTTGAAAAAATTTAACTATGAAATTAGTTGAGCTGTTCTGCATATAAACATGAATAATGATTCTGGGAAAAACAAGAAGAACTCTCTCTCTCTCTCTCTCTCTCTCTCTCTCTCTCTCTCTCTCTCTGTGACCAGTGTGTGTGTGTGTGTGTGTGTGTGTGTGTGTGTGTGTGTGTGTGTGTGTGTGTGTGTGTGTGTGTGTGTGTGTGTGCACCCAATTCTGTTGTTACACTTCTGTTTTACGTGCAGGTGATTTGCTGATCCATCCTTACATGTGTAAGTCGAAATGTGATTATATCTCATCACTGATAAAACTTCTCAAAAGCCCTTAATGCTCTTCAAAAGCCTGTTAATAGCTTCCACATGCCAGTTCTATGGGAGAACCGCACAGAGAACCAAGTTAAAGGCCATGTCAGAGGCAGAAAAACACATGAGCGGTCATTTGGAGGCTTTTCCCATCGATCCTATCAGACCCTAATAAGACCTCCCTCATTCAGCCTTTTTGTTCTTTCAGATTGGGGATGATGGGACAAAATTGCAAACGTTAATGTTTTGAAGGTCTGTCCAGGGTTATTGTTCTCCCAGTTTGTTTACAGTTCTCAGTCCTTGTGCTGACTTTTCCTCTGAATAATATCTCAAAATCTGAAGAGCTCTCAACTCTGCTTGCAAACAATTTTCAGATATCTAGTAAATTTAAGGAGAATTATCCCCTCACCCATATTTCCACCCCTAACCAATATTCCCACCGCAGCCCTGATTAATTCCACCTCTAATGCCTAACCACACCTCTCAGCCATTACCTCACCCCAAAAAATAACGCCACACCAAAATTATAATCCTTAACCTATATTACCCCCTGATTCGTGATAAATCACGCCTATCACCCATAACCCACCCCATACCACTTAACAAATTACCCCACCCCCACAAATAAACCCAACCTCTCACTCCTAACACCCAATTCCTTTCCAATGGCTCTTACTCATGAGCTCACCTCACATACACAACCCTGCCCCTAACCAATAGTTCTGATAAACCCCAACCCTCATTAATCATCATATTCCTAACCACAAATACTCTCCTCCACTCCTCACAAATAAACTCGAACCCTAACCAATAAACCCCACATCTAAAATGTAACCTAAGCCCATCCAATAACTCCATATCAAGCACACCTCTTACCTATAACCGTTCCCACCAAAATCCAAATCCCTATCAAATCTGCTCTCATCCCTAAACCCACCTTTAACTGATAAACCAAACATCTAATCAATAGCTTCACTTATCCCCAGTGACCCTGTTCCTAATGTTAAGTTTGAGTTTTCTATAAGGATACAGTTACTTATTTCACATTTATTGAATAAGTCTCCAGTGCCAGTGGACGTAACATGTTCAGGACAGAGGATATTATGCTTTGAGCTTTTTCTATAATGTGATTTTTTTTTTTTACCTTAAGCTAGTAAGGGACTGACTGGTTTATATCTACTATCTTGTTTTTACTGTTTTTACTGAAGGTCTATAGCACTGAAGAATAAAAATGCTAGTTTCACTTATTAATAAATTTAAAATGGTAAATGTTGGCAAACTGCTGTGGTTTAATAGAAATCACACACTTTGGATTGTGCTGTTATACGAAACACCCTAGAGTTTAAATAAGAAATAACATGGGCCATGCTTTGCTTCACATCAGGCTACCTTATAGTACATCATGTAAAGCAGAGCAATTCCCATGATATTTCTTATTAATAAATTATATTATGTTATTTAACGCAGGATTTACTATGTTATCTACAGTAGCATCTTTGATACCAATCATAGTCTCAGCCTCTGTAGTCAGCAATTTTGGATTTGAATTGTGTTTTAAAAATGACCGATTTTTGTAAGATTTGTCTTCTTAAATAGTCCCAGGAGTAGAATAAGATAAGCGTATATTTAAAATATTAATATAACTAAATATGAATTTAAGCATGGTGTGCACCTCTCTATCAAAGTTTATTAAAATCCATTACTGTTCTGCATTTTGTTGTCAAATTCTATCATTCATAAATAAAGTATGTTGTGTTTTTGAAAAATAAAGGAATTTTTGAAGACCATAATTGATGCATGAATGTGTCGTGTTTGATCCACAGTGCATGTTTTAGTGTTAGCCAAGCGAGCAGCAGACGTAACTCATGCATACAGGTATGTTTTTGGTTGGAGCAAGAAATTAAGCAGTGTTTATTTGCAGGTCTTGGGTCTGGAGGTCTGTTGAGCACCGAACTCATTTCAGAGTGGGTCTAGTAGCCTTGTAACAATCTCCTTTTATTCAGCCAGGTGTTTTACACTAACCTGCACATGTGGAATTGTGTAGTGCACCATCAACACATCAGATTGGATCTAAACGGTGCCTCGGTTGGTAAATCTCTGCCTCGTGACAATTCAGCTTCTTTGTGGACTTGTTTTTGGAAATAAGAACCTGAGGCACGGGGGTGTTGAAAAAATAGGGCATGTCTAATACAGCCGTAGTAGTTTTAAATGTAAAGATTTATTTACAACTTAACTCAAAACCTTTTTAGAAAATAAAAACTCTACTGTATTTAATAAATAAATTGGTAATGGTTATAAGAAACCACAGAGAATAAAGTCCTGAAGATGTCAGGGAACTTAAAAAACGTATAACAGCTTTACCTCTGATGTTACAAAGCACTGATACTGAAGAATCTTATGAAATTAGAGAACACAACAGCATACAGTATCAATGATTCCTCCTGACTTAAATCCATTTATTAAGTCCTTTTGAATGAGGTGTTAGTTGTCAGAGCAACTGTGATACAAAAATAATAAAGAGTTTCTGACCAGTCAGATTTTAGAATTTAGTAGTGTTGTTTAAGATTAAAATAATAATAATAATAATAATAATAATAATAATAATAATAATAATAATAATCCTAGCAGAAATTTTTCGTTTGGCTTAACCTGAAAACATTTACACTCAATTTTATTAAAAGCATGATACCATTAGGCAGCACTATATCCAGAGCTACAGTACAATGGTGCTTACATCACAACAGGTAGTGTGTCATCTGTAGTATGTGGCTATATTACATTTCTCAATATGTTTAGGTATTAGGTAATGGTATGTGATTTGAGGAAGGATTAGCCAATAAGAACACACTGTTTTTACTTTTATTAGAGAACATTGATGAAATCACTGATGGAGTAAACAAACTTGTTAGTGGACATCATCAGCTCTTTTTTCTCCTGGCCAGAATGATGAGAGAAATATAAACCTGCTTTTCATTCTGGAAAGGATATGACCTCATGAATCCAGCCCATAGGAAGCCAGGTTGAGGCACTTATGCCTACAAAACAGCAATAACATCACACTGTTGGTGGGAAGCTTGGAAGTCGGGCTGATGGGAAAATTAGTGCTGATTCACTGCTGCATATCAAGTGTGAAGACGATTCATTAGCGACTCACCGTTACTGTGGGGACCGTCTAGCTGTAACAAATACATGGCTGTAACGAAGTCACTCCATCATGCTCGCATTGTCATGACACCTTTTGATCTGCGAAAATCATTGGGCAATGAGCCTTTGACTATCTAAGTGGATCTGCATTCGTTACATCCATCTGCATCCAATCTCTTCCATACCGCCATGAAACTACAATCTGCCTGCATTTAACTCTTTATGTTCCACCATCAAGAGAACTGAAACTTTTACTTTTTGTTTTTACTTTTATTACAGTCTTCACCAAAAACAGACAATGAAACCTAAGATGCACCCCTTCATTTTTTTAGTTTATATTTCTAAATAAGGAAAAATGTTAATGTCTGATCTATTGTGAAGTTCCATGCTTTTTTTATTTGTCTTTTTCCCTTTTTGTGAAACGGCAAGAAATATCATTGTTCTAAATGAAACTAAAAGTTCCTCATAGATTTACAAAAACCTCTGGTTTTCCTTGTATTTAAGTGATTATGTTAATGAACACCAATCTGCCATGAATTACCAATTACAAATCTATTGCAATTCTCCAAATAAAAAAAACAAAGCTTACTGAGAGCTGAAAATGACAAAATAATTATTGATAATAATAATTAGCCACAATTACAAATCTTCATAAAAGACGAAGATCACAGATATCAGAAAATGTCTGTGTGTGTGTGTGTGTGTGTGTGTGTGTGTGTGTGTGTGTGTGTGTGTGTGTGTGTGTGTGTGTGTGTGTGTGTGTGTGTGTGTGTGTCCTGCGATGGATTGGCACCCTGTCCAGGGTGTTCCCTACTTCAAGCCCTAAGTTTCCTAAGATTCCTAAGACTCCAGGCCCTCCTCGACCCTGTATGATAATCTGTGGCCAGTCCATGTGTAAAAATGACCCCTCGTGCATCCATTTAATTTAATTTTATTAATTTTTGAATAAACTGACTTCATTTTATTGCCACATAAGATAATAGCCTAGACCTGACCAACTGAAGCAATACTAGATCATAACACTGCCTCCAGTGGCTATATATGATGGATGCTTTGCTTCATGCATTGCACTTCTTACCATAATGCACCCATTGCTGTGGAATTATATAACAAGTGGTTCTCTTATGGCCACACAGATGTTTAGTCCTAATAATTTAGCATCATGTGTAGGAAAAAAACAGTAGGACATTTTTCCTAATATTGAGTATTGGTCTGGTTACAGTATAAGCATAAAATGACTGATATTTCCTGTAATTATATGAGCACAAGTGTGTACACACAATGATCTAATGATGTTTCTCTCTGATACTTTCTTCCTTTCTTTCATTCTTTCTTTTTTACAGGTTTGAAAGCAATTTCACATTAGCCTGCAAACAGTTTTTTCCCTTGATGTGTGTTTATGTTTCTGCACAATGGTTCTGTTTCAGGTTCCTGAGCAGTTTCTCATTGTTTATCTTCAAGAATTAGAAATTTGCACGAAAATAAAGGCCCATCTTTGTTTCTTTAATTTCTCTTAGTAACTGCTTCAGTATTGCAGTGAACATGCTGATCATTGACTTTTTTTTATTTATTTATTTATTTATTTTTTAATATGGAGGTGAATCATTGACATTTGTATCAGTCTGGGCGGCATACCAAACCACACGCTAGCAGTAAATAACAGTCTACACCACCCATTCCGCTCAGTGTGGTTTATGATGCCACAACATTTTACTTAATTGCCAGCAGTGCCACTGAGGTAATAAGGAATTTTTTTTTTATGGATGACCCAACATATATGTTCTTAAGTGGTCTCTCTGTGAACAACAAAGATTCAGAGCCAGAAAACACAGAACTAGAGAACAAAGCTGGGACATAAGGCACAATTAGCATGATTTGACAAGGAATGAAAATAGCGTAGTATACGTAGACAAACTAATTAAAAGCTTAACACAGAACAGGTGACACATTCGTGTAATCAACCAATCACGTGATCACAAGAACAGGATTAAAACACTAGAACAAGCACAAGACAAAACAACGTGTAAGCAAGGTACAATTCAAATCATGATGCGCACTGATAGTATGAATTTGGGATAGAATATTGCTCTGAACAGTCAGAGTTTACAAAATATATCAAAATATATCTCACACTTCGTGTAAAACCGCTTTTAAATATCTATCATTTTATTTCTATTATAAACCAATGTGTATTTTTTCTTATAGTCAAAAATGTCATAAAATGCCACAATAAAATACCTGATTTTTTTATGCAAAAAAAAAAGACAAAAAAGAGATTAAGTAAGATTTTTTTTTTTTTTTTTTTTTTGGATCATGTCCCAAAAGTGACACAATGTCACGTAGGCAGAACCTGGATACTAACATAAAAAAGGTGATTAGCATCGAGGGGAAACAAATGGAGATGAATCTGCTGATGCTGATCAGAAGATTGCTCGCATTTGGGGTCGTTTTGCTGAACAATAGGCCTGGTCGCTCTCTGAAGCACATGATTGCATGCAGATGGAGAAGAAAGCAGTGGTGATGTGTTTGCCATCAGGAGGAACGATGAAGGAACATGATGTCAGTGTGAGTCAGCGGCTGCCCCAGGTGAAAGCTCACTGTATTGGAAGAGGGTAGGGAAACAGGGTGTGTGGCTTTAATTTGGTGACTTTGGGACATTAAACAAAGTGAAATAACGAACTCAAACACATGTACACATCTACATCACATATTTAGTGTTAAAAATCCATAGGATACTGTAAATGATTATTAAAATATAAACAATAGTTTCATTGAATTTCATTGAATTTGATTAAACTACTAGGCAATTAATAAATCTGACTCTTTTCTCTTACACATATATCTGTTGTTTTCTCTCTTTGTTTCAGACACTGGTTGCTCCTTTCATAAATGTTGAATAAATACAGTTCTACTTATATAAACATTAATTTTATTCACCTGTTTAGGTGGAGAATCACCATATGAATGAACTGTTATTACAGAAACAGTCGTAAAAGCTTTATTGATTACCATTTTTATTTATAATTGTTAAACGAGTGATCTGTAATTTTGCTGATTAAAACAGAATTGAGAATCAAAACGGAAAGATATTTTAGGGTCGCTATGAAGAAAAATTACTGCCATTGGGTATTTTTTTGCTGTTTTATATTGTGCTTCAGTCCTAACATTCATCTACATAAACATGGTTTTAGAATGTTAAAATTTTAAAGGGCGCACATCATACAACAAGACAATAGTTTATTATTATGATGATGATGATGATGATTTTATTTTATTTTATTTATTTATTTATTTATTAGAATATATATATATATATATATATATATATATATATATATATTTTTTTTTTTTTTATTATGTTTGTCTAAACTTCTACACTTGACTTGACTATTATTGCTATAACTATAAACAGACTGTCATAAAATTTAAACTTCATCTCAGACTGTGTTGCAAAGATGATCACAAAGAAACTTATGGGAATCTTCTAGGAAATGCAACATGTAAATAAGGAAATTAGTGAATCAAATAGAGACGTAATTACACGTTTATGAGACTTGAGCACCTGGAATGTCTCTGTAGCAGCCGAGCTCATAGTGAGCTGTTAATCAGCGTCACCGTAACCATTTTAGTGCTGAGCTTTATTCCGGCTGTTACCATGGAAGAGACAGGAGTCGTACAGCTGGCAGTCATTTAAAGCCATTTTAAGGGAAAGAGTTGAGACCTCCGTGATAGATCGTGCTAATAGGAGCAAACACGCTAAGGCTAAATTAGGACTACAGTAGTCCTAAGGGAGGTGAAAGTGTTGTCATGCTTTTACAGAAGGCAAATTCACATCCGGCTTGTTTTAATTAATACATTTTAGGCTTTTAGATAGTTCTAAAGTAAAAGTTTGGTACACATTATACCTTTCATTTGTTTAAAAATAAATACGTTATTGAATGTTGCAGCCTTCTTTGATGAATTCTTTGATGAATTGAATTTGCAGTCAATTTGTTGTGGTTTGACACTGTTATAGCACTTGTTAATGAGTTTCCATGCAGGAAAGAAGGAAAAATGGACCAGAAAACACTGGAACAGGGTTCTGGTTCTCAGTGTTCTGCATCTCAGTGCATCTGTATCTGAGCAACAGACAAAAATCATAAGGGTCACAGAGTGATGAAAAAGGTAAAATCCGAAAATAGATGAAAATAGTCAAATCATGTAAACATGAGAAAAAGACAGCAGCACATACAGAAAAAACAGCTGACAGAATTTAACTACATAACACACCTGGAAAACAGGCTACAGTTTTATACTTAGGGAATTCTTTGTATGGTTAAAATTTCCCAAATAGGATTACAAAAACCATACAACAAAGAAAAAAAAAACATAAGGGTTCGCTTTTTTTCCTTTGATTTTTTTTATATGTTTTAGGGTTATGGAGCTGCTATAGAACCTTTAGTGTGTCTCTGATGTCAACGTGTCACTTTTGGGGTCAAAAAGAAACAAACAAGAATCTTTGTGGTTCTAGAATTTTCCCCTAATATTTTAATGATTTCTAGCAGTTACAGTAAATGGACATAGAACATGTATGGGTTCATCAAAATAACTTTTTTCTTGGTTTTGGATGGAGAACCAAAAACAGAGAAATTTAATTCCTCAAGGGTTCTTTTGATGAATAGTTTCTATCATTCTAATGAGGTCACACAAAAAGTAAATAAAATTATTTTTAAAAATGTTCCGAATCAAATCTTTAAGGATTCTTCCAAAAGGGCAACCCATAAACACTTAAGGCATTTGATTGATTGATTGATTGATTGATTGATTGATTGATTGATTGATTGATTGATTGATTGATTGAGTGATTGATGTAGCTTTGTAAATATTATAAGAAGATTTTTTTTTTGGAAAGGGCTCTTTGAAAGGTTATATGGATTCTACTTGGCATTTCTTCTACAACAACTGTCCCACAGTAAGGGATGTTAAACACATTAAAATCTTTTCTTTTATATTATTTATTTATTAAGCAAAATTATCCAACAGTTTCTTTGTCAGAAAGTATGTGAACCACTAGGAGCATGAGTTTAGAAAGCCTACCCCCCACCCTTGGTTCAAGTGCATGGGACCTTGGGTCCTAACTATTAAAAGCTGGCCTTCACCTCACACATTTAAGGAAATATGTAATGCCTCAGCCGAATGTGATTCCTAAGGACCTCAGTGCTCACCAGACAGGAAAAGGCCATTTCAGTTTTGCCTCCACCAATCCACTGTGAGGCAAACAAATGAGTATCCACCGAAAAATCACTTCAAAGTGATTAACTAAGTTATGGAGCAGGACAGTGACCCTAAGCACATATGTGTTAAGTAGTTTAACACATTTTAACTGCAAAATTGTTGCAAATGTTATGGAAGTTCTTTTAAGGAGACCAACATACAGTACATATCAGAGTTGCAGCAGGGGAAATGTGTTTGGAAGGGTTGTTCACTAGTTACCAGAAATATTCGTTTATTAAAGACACTCATACTTTTCCCAACAAAGATATTTACTGTAGAATATTTTTTAACAATAAAGGTAAAACCTGAATGATTTTGCAACAGTTTTCTGGGTATTCTTGATGTATTTTTAGGCGTTATATGAAAGTTTGATCACATTGCAGGTCAAATATATGCAGAATTGTTTTTTTTTTTCTTAATTACAGCTAGAAATTCCTACATTTTTCCTGTGTAAAAAAAAATCCATCATAGTGAAGAACATCTTAAGGTATTGAGGTGACATGTGAGATCAGAGATTAACATTGGCATTGGTGAGGGGTGAGAAGAGGTCGGTATTTTGTTTTTATTTTTTCATTAAGCAGGAAAGGTTTCCTGGTCATTTCCGACTGAACAAAATGCAGACCTTCACTGGTGTTTTCACAACTATTTTTCACCAAGTGAACAGGAAAAAGCGTGTCTCAGATGACCTAATATTTCAGCACATGTGAAATCAGCTGGGTTTATTTTAACGTAGTCGTGTGTTTTTCTAGTAATTTGTGCCCGTCGATGCTAAATATTAGTTTTGGAGAGTGCTCTGTGGGAGTGAACGCAGCACTCGATTAGTGTAAATACAGAGCTCTTCTGTTCTAAAATAAGAAATGACGACAAGGACAAGGTCGATGCTAATCTTTCTCATGCGCGCACACACACTCACACAAACACTTGTGCATACTGTGTTTAGGAGGAAAACATAAAGAGCTCCCAAAACAGAACGAATGATGAAACCTTTTTAACCATTTTACACTGGTAGGTATCAGTTAATTCTATATGCCATCAGCTCTGAAAGGGTGGCACGGAGGTGTAGTGGTTAGCACTGTTGCCTTGCACCTCCAGGGTTCAGGTTCGTTTCCCGTCTCAGGTCTACAGTATGTGTGTCGATTTACTCCCTGTGCCTGGCAGTTTTCTTTTGAGTACTCCGGTTTCCTCCCACAGTCCAAAGACATTCAGATTAGGCTAGTTGCATTCCCAAATTGCCCTTATTGTGTAAGTGAGTTTGTATGTCCTGTGATGGCAGGATGTATCCTCCAAGCCCCCTGTGACCCCGTATACAGGATAAAGTGGTATAGACGATGAGTGAGTGAGTGATCAGCTCTGAAAGTATATCCTTCTTCTTTCTTTTCTTTCATCATGCATTTCTACACCTCATACCTAGATAACAATAATCCAAGAAACCCAGTATTTTATGCATCTTAATCTCATCATTCCACACAGATGTGTCAAGTGTTGGAGAAGTTATATAAATAGTTACTTTATCATTTGGAATCGGTATTTGAATTAAATGATTCTGTAGAATCCTTTGATGCAGGAGTAATCAATGAACAAATTTCCTTGGAAAATAATAGTGGTTAATAGCTACCATCACACTTCCATAAACAAGGCTTAACTACAGTACAAGCAACTTACATCAAGTTAAATGTATTTGTAATACAAAGGATGACTTTTCTATTCAGGAAGGACCCCGTATGCAATGTTTTCCGGTCTAAAAGCTATCCTAATCAATTAATAAATAAATAAATATATCTTGTGAAAATGTCTAATATTTGTAAAACAAACAAAAACATTCAATGACAACTGTGAAGCATGTTAAAATTTTTATACATCAACACATGGCACATTCTATACTACTGATGATCTGTAAAGCCTTCATAACGGCTCTAATCTGAGCTGCTGTTAATTGTTAATTTATGAGGCTGGTAACTCTAAATGAACTTCTCCTCTGCAGCAGAGATAGGTTTTGGTCTTGCTTTTTTGCTTTGGCATGGTCTTTCATCATGGTGCTTGATGGATTTTACAAATGCACTTGACAATATTGAACAGCTGAACTACATGTCGAAAATAATTGTTGTTGTTGTTATTTAATTACCTAATGCCATATGTGTTATTAGATTAGAAAAGTCCAGTATTGTTCTATAATTTTGAAAATAAATCCAAACTTGTGTCCCAACTTTTAAAAATGACATAAAAAAGAACAATAAATGAAAGAAAAGAAAAGCATTTTCTTAAAGCAGGTAGATATTTATTTTACAGTTATTGCAGAAGTCTCCAGTATCAGAACTTTGTAACAGCTAGGATTAAGCCATGGGTCACAGTAATGTGACAATCTGTTCATTTTCTATTAATGGATAAAAAGTGTGATGTTTCATTCTGTAATAAATGAAATAATTAATCATGGCAAATTGTTGTGGTGTAAGAATAATGAAAACAATCTGAATCTAATCAGATTTTTGCTATCTTAAATTAAATCTGAAAATTTGCATCTTTTAATTCTTAAATGAATTAAACTCTCATGCAGCTCATATAATACAGTACCTGCAGGTGAAAACAGTTTTCTGTCTGATTAAGGCTTTAAATAACTTTCCTTGGAAGATAAAAAGAAAAACATGCTAATCTGTGCACATTTCAGATGATGAATAAGGCCCAACAGGTTCATTAATAAAATCTGGCTCTTAAAAGAAAAAAACAAAAGGTAATGTTGACTTATGAAAGTATGATGTCTTTCATAATGTTATTTAAAACACAGGCAAGACTCAAACCTTCCCCTGTGTAGCAATCTGATCGGCTGAGCATTTTCCGTGCTCATGCCTGTTCCATTAACTTCAAGACATCCAAGATATAATGGAAAAATTTATAGAGTGTTTTTGTCCTGGATTCTTCTTCAATCATCAAAACATCACATTTGACCATCACATCACATTATTGACCATCACATTATTGACCACAATAAAGCACCACATAGTTTTTATTTGCATTGTATTTTTGTAATATATATGCAGTATAATTTTTTTTTCTTTACCGTGGAATAAAATTATGAGATTCTGTTTGATGTAATGTATATAGGTTAGGGGGGGGGGGGGGGGGGGGGGATATGTGTACACATTTATCTGACTAAAATATGGTAATTTACAGAAAATAGGATTTCTCTAAATTCCACCAGCAGGTGATTAATTTCTTGGTCGTGATCACCTAAATGTTAATTTTGGGCTAACATTCATCATGCAGTGTCATTTCTACAGACCTGTTTTTCTTTTAACACTCATCAGAAGGGCACAAAAATAAAATTGGAAGCTTCCTGAGAGTATGGCATCAGTCATAAGGTTTAAGCTTTTTTTCCCTACTGTTTCCACACATGTTTGAGAAAAGGTGGCTTAAAAATTACTGTCTAATATAAACCTGCATTTATAACTACATACACGATTTGTATAATGAATAATGTTTCTTAGAAAAGCTTAACTAAAAATAAAATAAGTTGTAAAAAGAAAAGAAAAGGAAAGAAAATAATGTTTTATCCATCACCTTGGTTTCAACTATGATGTATTTTAATATCCTCCTTACAATTCTGTTATTTATATAAAAGTTTAAAAAGTATTTTGATGTTAGCCCATGGTCAAGAATTATAAAATAAATAATGTAATTTTATGCCATCATTTATTCCATATATATACAGTATATATTCTTTTTTGGGGTTTTGAACAATGACTATCGTGAAAGAGCTGTATAGATAAACCTGAATTGAATTGAATTGAATTGAAAGTGTTGAAATCACTATTTCAGGGCTGGTGCATACTGTCTTAGTTCAACATGCCCTGATATTCCCACCACCAGAGATGGACCTCAGACCACACTATTCATGCTGTTATAATGGAAAATGTCAGCTTCCACCAAGTAACGATCATCCAAGAATGGTGCAACAATTACCCACACATAAAAAGTATTTCCCTTTCACCATATTCCCCTTTCCTACCTCGAATTGAAAAAAAATTTTCCACTTGGGCACTGGAAGGTATTTGAAACCATACCATTGAGTGAGTCTTACTGATGCAGTATGTGCAGCCTGTAATGGCATGACACCAGAGGTATGTCAGCAATTGTTTTCTCACTCTAGATGCTACTTTCCATGCTGTCTAGCAAGAAAACTCATTGATTTTGATAATAAGTATTTTTCCAAATCCACGAACATCCTTTCTATTAGAGTTTTTAAGGTTTATAACCCATTGTACAGCACATAATAATATTTGTGGCTTTGTGGTATTTACAGTACTGTATACTCTGAGGATATACATAATTGTTCACACTGTACCGTCTTGAACGTTTTTGTGGTTGATTTAAAACACATATTAATTTTAGGTTGTAAATAAATTTGTTTAATTGGTTAATTTAAATGAATCATTTATTAATGTGTCATTTAATTCCTACAGAACATTTAATTTTATTGAAGGGATTTTGCACAGCATCATCAATTGTCAATTCTGATCAGGTGGCAAGGTGGCTTAGTGGTTAGCTCTGTTGCATTGCACCTTAAGGGTCTGGGTACGATTCTCAGCCAGGTTCGATTCCCCCCTCTGTGTGCATGGAGTTTGCATGTTCTCCCTATGCTTGCTGGGTCTCCGCCCGTTACTCCGGTTTCCTTCCACAGTCTAAAGACATGCAGATTAGATTAATTGCCGTTCCCAAATTGTCAGTAGTGTGTGAATGTGTGTGTGTGCCCTGCGATGGATTGGCATCCTATTCAGAGTGTACCCTGCCTCGTGCCCTGAGTCTCCTGAGATAGGCTCCAGGCCCTCCGTGACACTGCATAAAGGAATTTAGCAGTATAGACTATGAGTGAGTGATTGAGTGAGTGAAATCTAACCACAAGCTGAAGTTTTGAAGGCTATTTATGCAGATTTACGTCTAATCATGGATTTGTCCTGTTTAAAGTTTTGGGACTAATTTGTTATTTGGGATTTTTGGGATATATAGTCCCACACAAAAATTCCATAAACTCTATATTTTTCTATATTGGTCACCTTTTCTTATATTTTCTTATATTTTTCTTATATTGTATATTTTCTACTGTACAGATATTTAATACTTTCTTAGTTAAATTTATTTCTATTTTCTTTTTTATATGAGATTTATTTCCTATTAATAGTCTTTTATTTTAAGGTCACAGGCAGTGGTCTAAGCATTTCACTGCATATCGTATTGTGTATGATTGTATATGGGACAAATAAAATTAGAATTAGAAATTTTAATTTGATTATAGCTTTGAACAACTAGTAGAGTATATTCTGGGAATTCTGTGTATCTAATAGGAAGAAATATAATGGTAGAAAGGTGTACTACAAGCTTCTCAGCTATTTCTTCTGTGCACAAACCACCATGAGAGTGACCAACAATCCTGTATTTTTTAATATTCATAATTTTATGGGCATATTCCAATGTGAAAAAAAGAACACAAATGGTATTAATTCTGGGTAAAACACTGATGTATTGAATAATTAAGTGGGGGGACTGTGTGTAATGTTTCCAACCAGAAACACAAGCATAAACAAAAAAAAAAAAACTTAGAAATCTATGTTAGGGTTCATCTTGGCAAATATGAGGATTCGGCCACAAATCTTCATCTACATCAAGAATGATGTTCTCCCAACAGGAAGCCCATGTGAAGCATGTAGAGTGATGGATCCACTCTACATACTGTATGACTCTGAAGTGATATCGTCACAGGTTGCATGAGTTGCCTCAAGAAGACTCACTGGAAAATTTGCATTGAGGAAGAGAGAATGAGATGGATCCATATCATCTGGCAAACAATTACTATAATGTTTAATGTGTAATGTTCACAGTGGACATTGATATTATGCCAGACTGTATAACAACTAGGTAGTGTTGTCTTAAACCAGTGTGATGACACTAATATGGTTGTACTCATTACACAGCTTCCCTCTTACTCATTCCATGATGGATAACACTATCAACCAGAATTGCTCAAATGTCACTGGAAATATATATTTGGTCTTTCCAATTGTGTTTTCTTTCTATGTTCTTCCACGTTTGATATTTTGTTTGTTTCCCTCCTAAACCAGGCAAAGGTGTCATTCAGTAGCACACATTGAGTTCTAATAGAAGACTCCAGGGTTTAGGAAAATGACCTACTGTAGTGACACTGAAGTCCATAAATGTTCATTAAACATTCAGAAAACTTCAACATACAGGTACAGTATGCAAAACAACCATTATACTAAACTTCACCATATGCAAAACAAGCAACAGTTTTTAATACATTTATGTTAACCCAGACCATTCCAGCTGTTATTATAGAAATGCTAAGATATTAGAACAAGAGTGTTAATATAAATCTGTGCTGTAAACAAAATTAAAATGAAACTTTTAATACTTGTCTGTAAATAGGTATTTATCAGGTGACTATGCGATCATTACTACTAGTATAAAATAAAGGCATGCCTCACATCGCATCCAGTCAGCAGCTCCGCTTGCCGTAAGATGTGCTGGAAGACTTGTATATGATTCGCTAAGAATAAAAGTGGGAGGGTTCAGGGCGCACAGAGCTGCGCCCGAAGGATGATTTGAAAAGATCCAATCAGATCCAATCAGAGCTCAGTCTCAGGTCACATGCTTTTCAAAGATTTATGTGCCTACATAGACACTCGTTTGTCCGGCGCCCCGCGTACACGAACACAAATGAACGTAATACAGTTTAGATTTTTTCTTAATTGCAAATAAATTACATTAAGAAATACAGCGGAATATTGTGACTAAATGACTTTATTTCATTATTAAAATTAGTCATTATTATGTTAAATAATAACATGTTAAAGTAGCATTCTTCTCTGCCTAACTTTAAGGGGGGTATTGACCGGCCGCCACTGAACAAGTCACACAGAAAAAACTCAGATTTTGTGTGACTTTGTCTTAAATTTGTTGCCCGTCCACTTAAAACACATCACTTGTAATTACTTTGATAAAATGATGTTGGTATAACACTGAATGTTGAATACAGTGGAACCTTGGATTACGAGCATAATTCGTTCCGGAAGTTGGCTCGTATTCCAAAACACTCTTAAACCAAATCATCATTTCCCATAAGAAATAATGAAAACTCAAATTATTTGTTCCACAGCCCCCAAAAATAAATACATAAAAATAATTAATACAATCTATAAAATGAAAATAAAACAAATTAATCTGCACTTTACCTTTAAAAAAAGTACAAATAAATCCTGACAGATAAGTGTTTCCATTGGTGCGCGAACGCGCCATGTGTGTGTGTGTGTGTGTGTGTGTGTGTGTGGAATTAGCCCCTTCCCTCGCCTCGTTTTACACAGTAACATTCCTCCTCCCTCTCCCCACCTCGCTTTTTCACAACAGTTTCACAACAAACACACGCACGCACACACACACACACACAGCGGAAACACCGGTTTAACGGAAAAAAAGCGAGACTGGCACGAGCGCATACTAAAGGAATCACTTAAGTTTCACAACAAACAAACACACACACAAACACGGAAAAACCGTTTTAACAGGAAAAAAAATGAAATCTCTCTGATGAGAGATTGACGCTCGGTGTCAAAATAAGAGTCGCATGTGTGAAGCATGATACTCGGCGCTCGTAAACTAATACTTGCTCGGTTTCCGAATAAAAAATTATTTAAAATCTTTGCTCGGTTTGCGGAACACTCGTAAACCACGTTACTCGCAATCCGAGGTTCCACTGTATATGACCACAAATACAACGTTGCAAATACAACCTCAAAACAAAAGAATATTAACATTTACTTTCAACACTGATGGCGCTTAACTATGGTGGCCTGAAGGGCAAAACACAAATACAAAAAGAAACCTGTACCGCAAAACAGAAAAACAACTTGCAAACATAAAAATAAAAGCTTTTAGCCCTGAAGTGCCAGATGCAAACACACAAAAAGAAGAGAAAAAAAGACAAAAACCTGTAGTCTAAATACTACGGAAATACATAATGACCGACATCATTAGCCACATTCATCCATGCTTTACTACACCGCTAATTGCAAAACGAGCAAGACTGTACTTTACTGACAGTCTAAAATTATGACTTACATTTTTTTTTTTTTAACAGAACTTAAAGAGGCAAGCGGGATTAATATGGTGCTGCCTAAACGTTCTCTCAATCCTGCAAAAAAAAAAAAAATGGATGGACATTGGTCATGAGTATTTCCAAAATTTTTATGCTGCACCTCATGACTACTATTTTTTCTTGTCATTTTTTTCCTTCTTTTTGTGTGTGTTTGCCTTCTGAAATTCACGGCTAAAGGGTCTTGTTTTGGTGTTGTCTTATAGAGCGCATTGGTTTGTGTTTGTACTGTATATGTATTCCTTTTGTGTGTTTGCATTTTGCACTTCACAGCAGAAAGTTCTTTTTTTATTTTCTTGTTGTTTTCAGATGTTTGCACGGTTGGCTTTTGCATTTGTCTGTGCCACCGTACTTAAGGTTTACACAACATCTGGCCGCATTACGTCCGTAAATAATTAAGTTTCTAATAGATTTCAGAAATCCCGACTGGAAAATGGGATGAACACAACAGTTTCTTGTACACGGCAAGGGCATCTCATGTTTTTTGTACAAAAGCGCTAACATGTCTCTTGAGTGTTGTTGCCCTAACTCTGTCTTTAATTTTATTTCGAAAACTGCATCATGGCTTCCAATGCAGCAGAGGCAGGGGTATTGATAGCAGTAGCAAGAGGCAAAAGAGAAGTATTGATTTGAAAGGTTGTTGCCACAATGTTTTGACAACCAACTATTCCTGCTGGGAAGCTGAGTACAGCTGTAGCTGTTGTTAGACAGTGATGTCTTTAGAAACACCATCATTGCCTGTAAGTAGCAAACTCTGGTCTGAATGAACTGCTTATCCTGTGACCTAGAATGGAACTGAGCCATTTGTGTGTGTGTGTGTGTGTGTGTGTGTGTGTGTGTGTGTGTGTGTGTGTGTGTGTGTGTGTGTGTGTGTGTGTGTGTGTGTGTGTGTGTGTGTGTGTGTGTGTGTGTGATCTTTGCCGCTGTGTTTGTGCAGTGAGAGCAGTGTGTATTCAACGAGCACATGGCCTGGGTGTGTTAGCAAGTCAGAGAGAACATGCTGCGCTTATTGAGAAGCTTTTCTGGTGGTCCAGCGGAAACTCCTGCGATCTGCTCAGTGTTCAGACTGATGTTATTTTTCTCTGCTGCAAATGAGCCATGCTGTGATTTTCAGTTCCCCAAGTGTGAGAGCTCGGGCTGCTGCATCACGGTTACTGTGGTGACAGGGGGAAAAAAGCAACATTTCTATTCAAACACATCTCAAAGCAAAAGCAAAAACGTTTAATGAAAAGTCATGGCAGGTGCACGAGCTTGTACTGGATTACACTTTGAAAACAAAAGGTTCCAACGCGTTCTTCATATGATCAACTGTGTTTAAACCTCCTAAAAATGTCCTTCCCGGAACTTGCTAATACAGAAACGCTTTCGTAGAATTCTACATAAAAGATTTAAGCCGTCTCGCCCAAAGAACAACAGAAGCGTTTAGAAGTGTTCCAGATTTGACCAGTTGGCTGTGTAATGATTGTAGCTACTACTTCTGCTGCACAGGTTCCTAACAAAAGACATTTTAACTATAGATACTGAACCCATTCATATTTTACTTTTATAGCAGCCTTAATGGCACAGTCTAAAGTTTCCCATACACTTTGGTTTACCATAAGATTTACCATTTCCTACACTTCAGCATTTCATAAACTAT